>JAOYRR010000326.1:0-603788 GCA_038994665.1 Podotricha telesiphe
ATTATATTTAAAAGTTCTTGTTACATTCAAGGGACTAGAAGAGTCCTTCTAAGCGTCATATCCGATGGTCGTGGTCGTCTTCCTAATGCTGTGCAGTCTCTTGGTTACGTATTACGTGTTTTCTTCGTGAATAATAAATATTGGTTCTTCTTCATATTTAAAAAAAGTGAGGAATATAAGTAAAGGGTTTTTCACTAAAACATGGTAGGCACGTTGATTGTTTGCATTGCGTACAAATGGTTATAATTAATAGCTTTTAAGATTTTTTAAAAGCTTTTGTGCTGTTTAATGTAAATCGTAATTTGCTATAACCACATTGTTATGTTTTTTTATAAGATTTAATTAGGTCCGTGATTAATTTGAATAAATGACTAATATTTGCTAATGCCAAAATTAAGTAAATGGAAGTAATACATACGAATATTATAAATGCGAAAGTATCTCTGTCTGTCTGTGACATGGCATAATGGCCCAACCCCTGAACCAATTGTGATGAAATTTTATATAGAGATACTTGATGGTCTAGGTGAATGTAGGCTACTTTTCATGCATTGTTTTAGTTTTTCCAGATATTCCATTGTTTTACTATAAGGCTGCCGAAGATTCAAAACAGATCTATATTTAGAAGTGTACGAAGCCGCGAGCGGGCGCTAGTTGTTTAATATATTTATTACTTCATTACTTACAATGGCAGAGTAAGATGAGCTCATGATATAAAACGAACACGTGTCATGTCGCTAATAAAGCATATCACTCGTGTAATCAATCGCACGCACATAATATTATGATAATTTTAAGATCTAGAAGAAAATTTTCCTGTATTTTTTTACCAGCTTCACGTTTTTTCCCGCATAGCCAAGTGCCCAGACACCTCTTAGAGCCGAGTGATCTTTTACAAATGTTAGACAAACTAATTTTAAATCCCTTCTGTTTTACAATAACATGAAATATCAAATCTATGTTAAATACACATAATATTTACTATTATTTCATAAGGTCCGTAGCGCAATAAATCTAGTTCTACTTTTATTAAAATGTACTTTTGCAAGAATTGTAATTTGATTTTCTCTTAATAAAGAATTAGTCTATGTAGTAATAATACCCATAAATTTTGTTGAATAAACGTCAAAAATTATAATTATAAATATAAAAAATTATAATATGAAAAATTATATATATATATATATATATATATAAAAATATAAAAAATTATAATATGTTGACTAGAGTCCTCATGTCTGTTATATTTTAGCGTAAAATATTGCTTGCTTTTGTGCGTAGTATTAACAACTTGACACAGGTGAAATGGGCTTGGCGATACTCACTATAGTTGTAAGTTAAATCCTTGCTCAGGGATCGTTTATTTAGAAATTTCGTGCCCTGTTTGGTTAAGTATTAAACATGTTTCTCTCTGACTACTCTGCTAACAACTTTTTTATAAATGGACAGGTATATATCTTATATGTACAGTAGAAACTAGGTTATGGACTAATTCCTTGAATGTATGTATGAAAAATAAAACATACATAAATAACGTTTTTAGTTAAAGGCCATATGTTCGAATATTTAGTCATCTTCCTTTCGTAATTCCTGTTATCATACTAACCACGTCTTACGTCTTCTTCCCCAACATCTAATCGTATTTTCCAAATTGTCACGAGTCCATATAACTAGGGTCCGGATAATTGAGTTTCTAGTGTATTTAAACATTAATTTATTTATATGTATAATGCAAGCGTTAAAATATTGGGGTGGCGGGTAAATGAAATTGACTTTCTTTCAGGCGTCAAAAAATTACACAAATTCTATGAAACATTACATTACATTTACCAAATCCTACCTAAGTTGTAAGTATATCTACTACCATCTCCTGTATAGATTTTTATTATTGAGTTTTAGAGTATAGAAATAGAGTACTTTTATTAATGCGATTCGATTTTGGCGCAGCAGGAAATGCATGCTATTTTTTTTAGACTTGACTTTTTTTTTCTTCTTTTGATCTCCACTTTCCGCCGAAGCTAAATACATTGTGTGTTGAGTGGCGGATTTCGACGCCCCTCGCTTAGTCTTGAAACCAGAGCGGAAAGATGAAAAATATTTTAACCCTATACATTTTGCTCCAGAGTGAGAATTGAACCCACCACCAATCACATTTAAGCAGTCGTATCGCTGTCCCACTGCGTCACGATGATGGCAACACTGCAATTCATGTAGGCTTAAATACAATTGAGGACTTCTTTTGTGTTTAAAAAGTCTAATTTTCTAGACTAAGCTTCTGAAACTGCAAAAAATAAATGAACACCGGTAAAATATATCGATGATTATTACTTATTATATTACTTGTATTGTCAGATCAAATGATTTCTGTTCTTTTATGCCATATATCAGGCTATATTGCATAGAGCACCTACGTATTATTAAATATGACATTGTATCTTATACAATGTAATATTTAATAATACGTAGGTTAATAGATACCTACATAAACTCTCAAGATTATGTTGCGGTTAGGATAAAAATAAATCAAACTGTAAAAATAAAATAAATTAAATTAAATAATAAATAAAAGGACATTAAAAAAAAATTATTGCTTCGTACTTCGTATCCGTACTTCTAAGATATATCAATTGGCTGGTGTTATGTACTTTTAAAATAATTTCAAATACAATGGATAATTTATAAGGACATCAAGTTTTATTATTTAATCTTATAAATTAATTTACCTTTGTAATTAACATAAAAGCCAATTATACATGACCATTAATACAAGTTACTTAAAGACAAGATATTATATACTTTATTGATATTCAAAATACGCTATTATGATACAATAGAATGAACACAACTTGAATGATTAATTTCTTTTTAATTATATATTTAAAATAAATGATAATATATTTTAAAGCTTTTTAAATATTAATTTAAACAATTATTTAAAATTAACATGTATGTATGTGTAACCTATGTGTGTTTTGTGTGCAATAAAGTATATATAACTAAACTAACGACCCGCTCGCCGCTTCGCCTGCGTAAACTACATGACTAAACTATATAGTTTTTTCGCGTTCTCACTTAAATCGCATACTTTACTTAAATTTATAATTTAAATGCTTGTAACTTTTTTATTTATGATCAAATTGAACTGAAATAAACACTAAATGATAAGGGAACTTTACAGTTTACTACAATACAATAATCAAAACTGCATTTAAATCGGTTAAGCCGTTTCTGAGATTAGTATGCACAAAGAAATATACAAACAGAAAAAATAAAAAATCATTGTTTTGGGATCTATTACAGATTATAGATATCTTTCATGTACAGGCAGCGATCACAATTTTATTCGATATCGACATTTTTATTATTTGTATAGATAACAATATTTACACTTAAACATATTAGTAAAAATTCTGCTAGACGTAAATCAATTTTATTATCATAACTAAAATAACCGAATTAAAAAATTAAATACAATAAAAAAATATTACAAATACAAGGTGGGCCAAAAGAAATCACCCTATTGGAAGATGCACTTATTTTTGCAAATGGCGGCAAATGTCAAATCTGTTTTGAGATTTGGGAACTAGACAGATGTAGAATACAAGTGAACAACCCATGGAGCCATACACTCCCCAAGAACGATCGTGAATAATCGTGTCGATTTTTTTGCGTCCGGCACCTAATGCGCCAACACTGCGCCGTTTGGCCACCAACCTTAAAGAGTATGGAATCACACGAGACGCTGCCAATAGTGGCTGGCCCCGGAGCGCCCGTTCTGCCGAGAATATCGCCGCTGTTGCCAAGGATGTCGAGCTGTCGCCAGAAACATCGACTAGACACCGTGCCTCGCAATTAGCCATCAGCCGGTCGTCTCTAAAGTGAATTTTGGTCAAAGAGGTCAAAGGTCAGCATGTTCCCGTACAAAGTCCAGTCCGTGCATCAGCTGCTGCCTGTCGACCGTCAACGCGTGTAACCTACGCCCAAGCCATCATCGGATGATTTCTTTTGGCCCACCTTGTATGTACAGCTGCATTAATAACTGCATTAATGTATTATAATACTAATATAAATCCACGCTTGCAAAAAATATAAATTTGCATAATTTTTTGTTTTTATTTCTTATAATATCAATACTTAAAATAAATTAAGAATTATATAATATAATTAAGTAAATAATACCATTATAACAAACAAAAAAATTAAGTAAAGAGTCTAATCGTGGAATTATCATCCTTCTTGTATTTAGGTTTTTTTATCAAATCTGCCTTCCATGCATCGTCGTTTAAGTAAAATTCTCTAAAACATAAAAATAAAAATAAAAATAGTATTATAATTGAATTATTAAAATTTAAATATCGATCATGGTTTGAAAGCCAAAACATATGCAGAAGACATTATAGAAGCAATTGTTCCATAAATAATGTTATATAGAATCGCGATCGAAAATTTAATATATTATTTAGTGTTAAATGGCATACCTCAATTCCAATATTTGTTTTCGCACTATCTTGTCTTTTTCAGCCAAGCTCTCAGCTTCGCCTCCGTATTCTACCGGCAAATATTCCTTATCAACGTGCTGATATAAACTGTTAACGTTCATGTAAATGTGGATCTGTAACAAAAGTTATGAATGTTTACTTCATATTTATAAAGAAAGTTAAAAATGTATCGATTGCAGACTGCATTATAGGTATTAATTAAATAAATAAAATATATATTTATATTACGTATTTAAATTTTAAATTTGTTATATATTTTTCCTTTTTTATTCGTATTATCTATTTATCAGTCAGTATGAGTATGTGATAAAGAATAAATTTAAAATATATGTATTTTACTAGGTTGTCTCTAGTAGTGTCCCTAAGGGCTCGTGCCTGCGTAAACTGCTCGTGACTATAACTAACTATTTAGCTTTATACATACAAAAATTAGCATGCTATTTTAATTTTTTTATATATCTAGGAATATGTTCAATAATTACTGGAAGAAGGCGTTAATGACTACAGCACAGTTTTAAGCTAGAGCAGTTATTATCGAACTGCATTTAGTGTTATTTATAAATAATTATGTTTGTTTTTTTTTATTTATAACCTGTTGCATACATCCGTAATATCTGACAACTTTTATATATTTTTTCTGAAATCTAGCTTGCAGTCACATTTTGTAAAGGTATTTCAAGCATTTTTAAAACTGTATATAATAATTTCATTCTTATATAGATACATTTTAACAATAGTTAGAAAAAAAATATCTATGCCAAGTTAATTTACAATAATACAATAATCAAACTTCCAACGAGTAATCCACACTTACTATTTCAATAAATTCAGCAGGCAAAATTGGTTTGATAAGTCCGTACAACTTTTCGTAATACGAGGGAGCGTTTACGCCACTTACTTTCTTTACGCGTACTGGCATTGTTTGTTTCCTGTCAATTCAATTTAGTTTAAAAATAATCGTCTTTACATTGCATTAAATATATAATAATAATAAAAACTTACCAATAAGTACATAATAAAATCTTATAAATACGAAATATTCATTTTCGAAAATATTTTTAAATTATCCCATGACATATCAATTACAATATAATGCTCGTCTGCGAAGTGAGGGTGAAATTGAATCCACACATCATTGTGAATTGATATACTTTTCAAGAAATCAAAAAAATTGTAATTTTCTGTGACAGGATCATCAAATTTGTGTATTACCACTTCTTTGCCATCAAATGGGTAGGTTCCTATAACCTTGAAATTATACAGCATTGGTAATATATTATTAGGAAATATATTAGGAATATAGAGTGAACTAGTATAGAGTTCCTCCCTTCAGTGTACACGTCATTCGGCTTACAGTAGTTCAGTGTAGCGATGTTTGGATATGCAATCCAACAAGCAAGTATGCCAACTTATTATAAAATAATAAATTTCTTTTCTGGTCATCTGTATGTATTCAAATTTTGATATATACGTCTAGCGGTAAGCCTACTTGGAGTTTTGAACTACGTTAAAAAATATTATTTTTTCCATACATATAATACGAGTAAAACTGTAATGAGGGTCAGTTCTGTACATTGTATATAAACTCAAAAAAAAATCCTCTAGGGATATTCATGTAGTATTTTAGTAACAGAAGCCATAAATATAATTATTGACATTTTTGTATGTCTGTCTGTTGTTCCTTTCACGTAAAAACTGGATGGATGATTTGGTGAATCTTGTTTTGATACGTTTGTCTCTAGCATATAGAGTATAATTTATTTTTAGCTTGGATATCTGATGAGAATCCCTAGCAGCCCGTCTAATCCATAAGAGATATTAATATATCGCGGTATGAAAATAGAATCAATATGGGGCGCAGTCTCTGTTCACATAAAAGGAAATGAAGATGTGGAGCTCCTAATTTGAAACTCTAAGCAGCCCAGCTAAATCTGAAGTGAAATAACATCTTAGAAACAGTGGTTCGTCGTGATGAGCACTTTGTGTTGCCATAGAAAACTAAAGACTGGACCAACAACTAAAAATAGATAACAATGTAAACTCTTAGGGAAAGGTACAGGAATATGATAAGCCCTTTTTGATGTCAAAGAAATTTAAGATATATGATTTTTCGTAAATGTTCTACATTGCTTTTTGTTCTTCATTCTTCATTTATTCTGTTCTTTATTACATTTTCAGGAACATTGAAAAAAATATTAAATGTTCGGTTAATATCGATAACTGCAGCGAAAATCGTAAGTAACTAATAAATACTAAGAAGTCATAAACGTAAGAAAAAAATATCTATATATAAATTTTGCAAGCGAATCTAAATTTCTTTATAATGTTACTAAATAAATTATTAATTATAAAGAATACACAATAAACAAGCAAAGACAATATAAAAAGCAAGTTTAAAAAGCATATGGTATCTTTTAACATTGTTAAAGTGTGATAACATTTTAAAAATAAACACACTTAGGAAATTGAAAAACATTTTTTTATCGTTATTTCGGATGTTTGAACGTTTCCAAGAGGCTGGAACCCTAATTAACTAATTTTATAAACGTGACCTTTATTAGGCCTATTTAAAATGTCTTCTATTCTGGTTAGACAATGCCCGGCGTTGAGTTCCGCCACTAATCACACATTGTCACAGATTCGATTTGAACGTCAAGAACTTTTGAGTTTGAAAGGCAAGAACTTTAGAGTTTGAAAGTCAAGAACTTTTGAGTTTTGATGCAAGGCTTTTGAGTTTAACACTAGGTTCTATCTGCGTACCCTGCGGTACGAAAAATAAACAATAACTCTGAAAATTAAACTTTTACTTTCTAAATAATATCAGTGTAATTTTTATAATTCTTATAGGCAACTTGAAATATCACTGTTCCAAGTGGTTGCCTTTCAATAGTTTATTATTACTACTAGCATAAGTAATTTTAACTTTATAAAGTGCATATCTAGGTGGTAATTACGTCTGCCACCAATTGAGGCATGCACTGAATATCTGGAATCTTTATAAATATAGGTATACGAGGTTTGTTTGTAAAATAAGACATTTTATTAATTATGCGCAAATTGTCAAATTATCATAAAGAGAAACTTTTACTACTAAGATCTGAGGTAATCATTTATGTTTTGTAAAGATGAAGTCTTATTTTCACAATATGAAATTGGTCGAATCTACTCTTAAGTATTTGAAAGAAATACTTTCCAGTGGTACAAATAATTTTAACAACACATGAGAACGTAGAAGTTGTAAAGAAAATGGAACGCAAAAGTAGTGCAAACCTTTTGCTGAGAAAGTCAATATGAAGGGCAGGATTTTTTCAAGATTGAGCTGATTTGATCTGATTGAAGAAATTCGAGGCTATACTGAAAATCGCTTATGCGTTTACGATTAGAAAGTGATATATTTCATAGGGATTAGTTTGAAGAGGACAATATAAATATTCAAAAATAAATAAATATAACAAAATTTGTCTTACTTGTTGAAGTTTACAATTACAGTGTATACTGTATGCATTGTTATACAAATAATATATCTCAAAAACTTAGATGCTATATTCGTAGTTATCTGTACTGTAGTACAATTAATATTCTATATCCTATTATTATTATATAAAATTTATTGCTTTTATTTTATTCATTGAATATAGGGTATTTTATTACTGTCTAATAAACATTAATTTATAACTTATAGATTATAAAAATAATGTCCGTTTTAAAAGAAATAAGAGTAATATACGTTGTATATAAGTTATACACGGTACAGAATTGGACCGGTAAAGGAAGTGGTTCAATAATTTTATCTATAGGAGTAATATTTTTGTTTGTCTGTCTATTTTTACACACTAAGCTTCGGAAATACCGGACGGATTTGAATAGGACCTTTACTGTTTTATAGCAATTAATACAATTAAATTGATTTTGAAGACTTTAACACTTGATGTAGAACCAATAATGATGTAGAATAATAGATCAGCTAAATTGTAAAAAATAAGGACATGACGTTTCATTAACAGTTTTTCAATGTCTTGAGCATTTGGTTGACATTTAAAAATCTAATGTGTGTATATCTAATACAGCCCACTAGAAGATGTGGGTGCACTGGTTATTTATAAAATAAAATTTATTAAAGACTATAAAAAAATATATATGTACATACGAGTGATCCAACATGTATTTTATATTAGGCAGCAGTGAATCTCGACTTATAAAAATATCGGACATCTGCGCACGCGTCGTGCAAAACTTGTCAATACACTTCTTAGTCGCCTCTAAGCTGAAGTAACAGCTATGTAAGAACCTCGTGAGTATGAGATCGTTTAAACCTGAAAATAAAAAGTTTTTGAAATAATTTTTAAAAAGTAAAAGATATGAAATAACAATGTATAAACTGCTTAAAATGGTTCATGACAAGACCTTATCTTTTGGTTATTAAATATTAAACGTTACTAAGCGTTTTATAAGATTTTTTATAAGATGTTCAAAAAAATTAAACAATTCTAGCGTCTATGAAGAGTTAATATAAGGTTATATATACATTATCTACACTTGGATCGCAAGCCTCAGGGGTCTGAGACCCTCCCCCTGAAACGCACACACACTTTGCACGGGGAATCCATGGAATGCTAAGTTTCTTCCCTATACATTATTTACAAAATAACTATTTAATCATTAAATTAATTACAAATTCCGAAAGGCACTTGAGGAACGCTTCATCGCACAAATATTCCTAATATGTAAAATCTTTTACGAGTACGTATATCGTCTCACTCAACGAACCACACCACAGTTAAATATAATTAAAAATATGAAATTGTCATTAGGTGAGTCTATTCTTTATTATATTACGTGAATATATATTTATAATTATTTGTGAGTAGACGCAAAAAGTTTAGACTTATTTTTAATATTATAATATGTTATTCACACACTTAGAATAGAATCATCTCTAAATATGTATTTTAATTTCCTAAGTGTATAAATAACACCTTAAAATGTTAAAAATATTTAATAAATAGCATTCTTTTTTGCCAAACGATTGTTCGTAAACTAATTTCTCGTTAGCAGAAATTTGTAAAAATCTCTTTACAGAGATGGTACAACAAAAGCAAGTTGTAATAAGCGTATAAGAATTTCGACTAAGCCGTATGTGGAACGAATGGCTTAGCTGTCAGAGCTCTTGGACGGTTTCGTAGGTAGAGGCGCGGGTTCAATCCCACTGCGTTCAAATTTTGATACGTTAATACGGTAAGTTTACACTTTACATCATACTATTTTTTATTGCATTTATAGGAAAAAATACTCATATAATAACTTTATATAGCGGTTAAGTGAATGTAACTGGTATTTATATAATTACAATGATGTATTGTTATATTTTTTTAATTATCTGTGAAACGCGTGCGATCTTAACTTATCAAGCAACTGCCACTATTATAGATACAGATACACATATCCGCATTTGGAATGATCACAATTTTTTATTTACGTAACTTTATTTAGATACGAATGAATTTTGGAAACGAAATGCTCGCTCCAGTTTATTTCAAAGGTATCATTGTCACTAATAAATATGTAAACTATTGTATTAAAAAAAAAAAGAAAGTCCCACTGAGTTTCTTGCGCCGGTAAATTGTTAGACTTTTAAAAAATGATGCATGTAACTTCTTATTTTGAATAAAAATATTTGTTTTTGACTTTATACAGTGAAGGAATTATTACTCATGGCATCATTTCACTATTGGGTAAGACCAAAAAGGTAGCAAGGAATTCAATTTTCTCTTCGGAAAATATGTGTTTATGTTTTAGATATACATTTATTTTGTATTGGAGTTTTGTGATCGCTACGGACACGTAGTCCAGCCCTGTTATAAGTTATTTAACTAGGCAGTAAGCTTAGAATAATATATAAATGTAAGAAAATAACTCCTAAGTCTGAATCAATTATAAAAAACTACCTCACGCAGTCAACCAATCAATGTTTTACTTCAAGTGATATCATATATTTTTTTATATTGCTGCAATATTATACAATTGAATAATTATTTGCATTTTCAATATTAAAATAAATAAAATGTATCTAATATAATCAATTAACTACTAGTTAGGTGGATGGAAATCACTGAAATATCTCCCGAAACTTCAGTCTTTAATTGGGAAAAAATTGTGAGCTAGAATGTTGTATGGTTAGTAACTAAAGTTATTTTATACTAGTAGACTCTTGACGTGAATGTGATTTTATTTAAAAGTATATTTTAAACACATGATATTGTGGGTTCTTAGGCATTACTATTAAATAAAAAAAATATTGGTTTTCTAAAAAACTTTACCCTATATACTTTAACTGCATAGTTCATAGTTATTTACATCAATTTCCGTACTCCGTCCGTCCGCATAACTTGCGAAGAAGGTATTTTTCTTTTTTCTTATAAATAAATATTATGAACTACATGTAACTGGGTTTGTTTTGATTATAAAGGTGGTGAGTGTGAAGAAAGATCGTCCTACGTCAATAAACATTGACGTACACGACGAAGCAAATAAGTAAAAGTCGGTATCTAGTAACATAAATACAGCGATAAAGCAAATAAGAACGAAGGACTATTTGGAGCTATTTTTGTATATTTAATTATCTTAACCTCTGTTGTAGTAAAATAGTATTTAAGATATATCTGGTAAGGACATCGTGACGTAATATAACAGCGTCTAACTGTCGATGGCTGTGGTAAGAAAAAGGGCAGAATTGAGTGCCGCCATTCAATACGTAACTTTTTAGATTTGGGTGGAAAGCAGAGGACGAAGTGTTTGACATAAGTTTTCTACCTACACTGATATGTGAGAAAATACTAAGAAAATAATAATAATAAAGCCTTAAAAATATTATTACAACCTTAAGTTTTTTAGAGTTATAGTCATATTGTAATAATATAAAAGTTCATTTAGAAACATTGAACGTAGTATTAAGAGACTCCGTTTTTAACATTTCAGCCGATTTCGATACTTTACGTGTTGAACAGCGATACCCAACGCTGCACTTCGTCCTTCAGCTTTTGTCCACCAGTGACTCGGTGAGTGTCGCAAAAGTTATAAACAGTTATAGAGTTGTAAAGACGTAGAGGCTATCGTGGCGCCCGACTGTACACGCAAATGTGTGTGACTTCGATTACCACTCGGGGAAATGATTATCTCGGGGCTTCAAAGGTCAGCTTCGAGTTTCACCACCCAACACTCAATATCTCGATTTTGGACGGAAGGTGGAGAACGGAGTGTCTTGACTATCCTGCTATGCGGAAATAAGCGTAAAGCTGAAAAAAGAAATAAAAAAAGACATATTGATTGATACACGTATCATATAGCACTATTGCTAGTATTCCATCACATATAGGCAGTAATATTATTGAAAATAATAGAATAGTATTCAAAATGTACCTATATAAATGGGGCTCCTTTGACATCCATTCCTTAATAGCGACCAAGTCTTGTTTGTAGTCTTGCGGCATTTTCTGAACTGTTAATAAATAATTATATTTTTTTAATTTTAGTACTTTTAGCCGTAGATTTTATTTGAGATTATAATTTTCTGAGCATAACAAATAGGTGCTATATTACATTTTACTCATGAATATGATATTTTGTAACTTACCAAACTTTTTTAAAATTATGTCAAGCTCTTTGTGGTCATGGTAATTGTAGCTAAATATTTAATTTGATCTAAATCTTATTCAAAGTTTCATACAGAGAATTTTTGCGCAAAAATATTCTATCAAAAAAAACATAAAAATACTTTTCTTTGTGGCCTTCATGGCACTGCGGGATACGTCTGACAGTAAACGCGATGTTTGTGTGTTCGATTCCTACTTCAGAGAATGCTTATATTGGTATTGTTTTTAGTTTTCCCTTCGGTACGACAAAGATGGCAATTGAGCCCGAAAAGGGATATTTCGGCATTCAATATGCAACGTATCGACTCCGCGTGGAATGCTGAGAACGGAGTGCGCCTAGGTCCTTTATGTTGAGAGAAAAAAGCATGATGTTGACGAAAACTTACAATCGTTTGATGTGGAAAACTCAAGAGACGAAAAAAATTAGCACTGTAAAGAAGTTCAATATAATTTTGGGTCAGTTTCAATGCCAACATGTTATGGAAGTAATTATTATACTAATACTATAAATGCGAAAGTAACTTTGTTTGTCTGTCTATGACCTCAACACGGCCGAACTGTTGAAGTTTTTCCAGGAATTAAATGGAAATGCTTGAATTAAAAGTTTAAATGTTTCCTCTAGAGGGCATCAAACCCATAACCATCGCGTTTACAGTCAAACGCACCCACCGCTTAACGATGACCTGTTTTGTTTCCATAAAATTGATACTGCTTTATAAATATATATCTAGCATTATATGTCATATTCTTGGATAGTTGTTAAAAAAAATTGACCTAACAAATACTACGTGCCTTTTATTTATCACGCTTTTATTAGCTACGTTATTAAATTTATTCCGTTCTTATGTGAAAGAGCACTTTGAAACTAAATAAGGTAGAGAATGCATGAGCATAAGAAAAAGTTTAAAAAATATATATTAGTAGACAGATGTCATTTTTTTAAACGCTCACGCTTTTTGTTTTTTTTTTTTTTTAGCTAAGACAAGACTACGTCTGTTGTGTTCTTAGCAACATGTTTTCACTTAGAACATTGTAAGACAATATAGTGACGTTGTGTTAAGACTATATAGTGTATTTAAGATGTATATACAATGTACATGTTATATTTAATCTTATTAATTTAATTTATTTCTGATATATTATTATGAAAAATATTGACTTCCTGCACTTTTTGATATAAAGTTTTTCTTTCATACATAGACAATACAATGATTTGATTCAATCATATTGTATTTAATAATTTTTTTTTTTTGTTAAATATATATTTAAAGCTTTAAATCCTAAATTGATCTTTTTAACAGTTAATAGAATAAAAATACATTAATAAGTTGTATTACTAGGAAAATCCATACATATTCTGTAATTACAAGCAATTAATTTAATTGTGGGTAACCATACTTTTGTTTTAGTTGTATATTTTTGATCTTTAACACTGCGAGGTATACTTATTATTTCCGCAATAATATAGTCAAGTTTTCTAAGAACCTAGATAGATAGATAGATACTATATTCTTATAAATAATTTAAAATGTACGTATATAGGTAGTAGAATTTGCATTCAATATATAACACTACTTCACATATCAGAACAGAACAGACTGGGTCTTCTTTCTCATCCTGGGGCTCCCCCCAGGGTGAGAAAGAAGACCGGGGAAACGGTGCCAGGGCTGAGCTGGTGCCCTCTGACCGTAGTTTTGTACTCAGTCCATAAATATGGTCTGGTCCTTAAGGTGGGCCATAGACCCAAAATTGGAAGTGCCCCGAGAGGGGCTGGAGATGTGAGATTAGGGGAGGGAGAAGCTATTGTTGCCTGGGTGGTCTGCCCAGCCGGATGCCGGATACCCCTGATCACAAAGGGGAGGCCCAGCTTAGGAATCCAGCGACCGAGGCAGTAGCTCAGGTGTCGGAAGTAGGTAGGATATTTCACGCATCGCGAAGCCTGGGCGACGCTACGAAGGGCCATATTCTGAACCACCTTTGAGGTTGGCTAGTGAGAGCGTACCAGGCCGGCGCTGCGTACGTCGTCCTAAGGTATCTAGGTGTTAACTTACCTTTGATGATTCCCAAGTAGGTGGCTTGTTGAGTCCACATGATACTCTGCCCCTGCAGGATCAGTGGTGGAGGAGGCCTCAAATAGGTCCCGAACGCCACAGCTTGTGTCTTGGCTACGTTCAGGGACAGTCTCCACTCCGCATATATTTACTTATACCTATATTTATAATTGAAATTACTTAGCGATACACGTAAAATTTTAAAATAAATGATGCATCAAGATAATTTACTGATTTTAGTACTTCTTTATGTACTCTGAAGTAATTATTTGTTTTTAATATTTTTTCAAGCGTTATTAACACTCTCAGGAATTTGAAAACATTTTTATACGTTTTCTATAAATGTTTTTCAAATAATTATTTTTTAAGCTCTACAGGATAAGCAGAGAAGCGCTAGTGTCAAGGCACTCTGAATTTCCGCCCAATTTCAAGACATTGCATGTTGTGTGGCGGACCTAAACGCGGCACTTTGTCTTATTCGCCAGAGAGGAGAAATGAAAATAATTAAATTATAAATATTTGTTAGCGGCAGATACCGCCGACTCGGAAAGCAGTTCTGCTGAGAAGAGCCGGCGCGAAACATAACAGTTGCTCTTTTCAAGTATAATCAATAAAGACAAAAAGCAATACTTATAAGTTATGACAGAAATTAACGAGACAATCTGAATCGCTATGATTATTTAGCTGTTCCCGTTATACATAAAAATGAAAAAAAAGGTAAAAAAATAGGTCGAACAAGAGTAAGTTAAGTTATTTGTTAATAAGAAACTATAAAGCTTAAATCACGTGGCTTGACAATAATACAGTATTCTGTATACAGCAACAGTTCTATATTAAACTCAAGTTTCGATTATTCAAAGATAAGTTCATTTAGTATAAAATTGCATGTTAGTAGCTTTAACTTAAAAGTTAATCTTAATGGAACAAATATGCCATATCATCTCATTATTTTTTATTATGCCTCTCAACTAAAATAAAGTACATGTTAAAATATTTCCTTAAACCTCATATTAAAAAAAACACGTTATATTCTATATACGAGCGACCTGCTCGCGGTTTCACCCGCGTGATATAAAGCTGTTTTGTATTTTCGGCGGGCTTTGAAGTATAACACTTCATCACCTTCGGCTCAGCGGTTTGTCTGCGTTGACGTCACGGACAGACAGACTTATAATATTAATATGAATGCGAAAACATCACATTGAACGCTTAACTTCTCTTTTTTGACCTAAACTCCCCCAGCCCAACGCCTTCAGAGAATGGTTATATTTGTATTCTTTTAATTTATGGCCAAGAAAAAATGGAAATAATACAAATATAATAATTCTCTGAAGTGCAAATGGAATCCACAACCATCGCATTTACTGTCAGACGTATGTGTGCCGCAAATTCCAATAATTTTTATTTTTTAACGAAAACTGCCCACCATACTGAACAACTTTTCATTTTCCATTGGCATATAACAGTGAACGATTTGGAAAATCTGACGAAGAACCATTACAGACCAGATAAACTATAGGGAACAAGTCAATACCGCATTAGTAAAAATAGTTCAGTCTGGCAGGTAGGTTTCGTTAATATGCATCATTAAACTCCATCGTGCCGCAGTGGGGTAGCATCTGACTGTAAACGCGATAGTTGTGGGTTCGTTTCCCACTTGATGGAATGGTTATATTTATATTATTTTAACATTTTATCTCCGGTAAGAAAAAGATGGGCGTTAAATTTCGGCACTAGTTTCAAATTCGAACGTAAAGAGAAAAAATCCTCAATAGTCTGTGGTGAAAGGCAGAAACAAACATAATTAATATATAAATAGAAATACAATGACAGTCATGATTATTTTAAACGAATGCTTAAAGGTAAGTTGTTCCACAGATTTATGGATCGAACTGTAAAAGACTGTTCAAAGAATTCGGTTTTGTGTACGTAACGTTAAGTTGCGTGATGACCGAACTGCATTTCCTGGCGTATCAATAAAATAAAATATGCTTCAAGTAAGAAGAAAAAGTAGGATTAAATAAAACACAGTACAGGAAGGTGAGAAGACGTAAGTTCCGGCGAAAACGTATAGGAAGCCACTTGAGCTTAACATGATACATGATCATTCGCTCATCATCATCATCAAAAATAGGTAATAACAGAGAATTTTCTAACACCATTTTGGTGGGTATGGGTAGAAGCGATCATAATCGTCGCAACGACTTCAATGCCAAGGTTTGATCAAAATACACACCAAGGTTATTAACTGTGTTTCAAAAAGATGTACAAATACCATTATACACAACAGCTGGTACTTTTGACCAATTAATCTTACGAATTATATCCGAGAATTACGTTAATACCGCAAAAACTCGAGTCGAGTTGACAGAACTTCTAGGTTACATTGATGGTAAATTTGGATGTCGTCTGCATACACAGGATAAAGAGAATATATATTCTGCGTAATCGAGTTATTAAAAATTAAAAATAGTAAGGGATTGCACGCCACCTTGAGGTAACCCTGCGAGAACAACGTCGCCCCTTCAGGTAGCTTCGAAACCAAAGTATTTTTTATAGGCATGAGTGTTTTCGTTAGTTAGCTGTAACGGTTACATATCAGATATGCAGTGTTTATATCGATGTCAAAAACCGATTTTAGATATCGATATATTAAACGAGAATTAAAACGTAGCTATAAACTAATATTCGTTTATGTAATTTAAAAATAAACGTTTAAGATTATTAAAAATAATAAGTTAAATTGGTGATTTTCCTTTGTGATTAACAAGGTTTAGAACTAAGTTTTAATTTAGAACTCATTATTTTTATAAAAGGAAATCTTTTGGCGCATTTAATAGTCACTATATTTACAAGTGATTTAAAAATTTATACAAATAGTAATATTTTTTTTGTTTAAATTTTTGATTTAAATATCATTTATGGTTGTATTTTGTGACTTTCACAAAATAATACTTTATTTCCTATAAATAAAATTTTCTACAAAAATTTAAAAAATTTAAAATTGTGCAACAATTTAATTAAAATATAATTTGATTATCAATGAACTATATAATATTCAGTTCATTGTTTAAAACTTATGGAAACCTTCAATAGAATCATATTCATAACTAATAACAAAACTCATATACGCTTCATCTCTTTTCATACAATATAAGAAGCAACGAATATGAATAAAATGCATCATTTTGCGTTTTAACAATTTTGAGTTTTCGTTATGATATAGTTTTGAGTTGTATATCTGAACCTGGTAACGTTTTTTGTGTAGTTACTTAATAACGGTTATGAAAATTTAGTTATCGATATGATATGATAATATGAGGACTGACTGATAATGAAGGAGCATTTATCGTCTGCTTCTCATGAACAGCAGGTCAATATCAATATTGGCTGAGACTGTTTGATGTAATCTATCAACTCCCAATGATTCTAGAAGCTTCCAAGTTTTAGCGGCGCCGATGTTTTCGACAATTCGAATTATAGAAATGGCGTCATGAAAATTTGTGTTAAGTGTGTGTGTGTGTTTTTATGTATAAGTTATTAAATTATAGTTAAGTGTACTGATTCAAGAATCAAGCAAATGCTTCATTTTAATTGGTTTGATGTGCGGCATAACTGTTGTATTTTTGTATTGAAATGTTCAACTTTATAATTAATGTTTTTTGTTTCTAATCAATTTTACTATAACACTCTAATGAATTTTACTATCATCACCGCATAAACGATCCCTATCTAACATATATTTAGGAAACGTATAAAACAATTAACGCAGCGGGATATGAACCCGCGCCTCTTGAAATTCGTTCAAGCGCTCTGACCGCTAAGCTATGCGGTCTACATCCGAGTACGACGAAATTATTATCCGCTTATTACAACTTATATTTATTGTTAGCGTCTCTGTAGAGATTTTTCCAAATTTCTATTACCCAAAGATTATTCTATGAACTATCATTTGGCAAGAGAGAATGGTATTTATTAAATATTTTTAACGTAAGGAAACGTATAAAAATTTGAACGCAGCGGGATTTAAACGCGCGCCTTTTGTTTCCTAAATATATGTTTTTTAATTTCCTAAGTGTGTAAATAACAATTTAAAAAAAATGTTAGAAAGATCCCTATCCATTCCACCAAATTAACGTTGCTTGCACAAAATGGAGATGATACCATTATTAGGTGGTGAAGTGCCGTCGTATAGTCAGCGGAAACGGGTGGCAGAAAGGGGAAGTATGTTTTTTTACTGTGCGTGTCGACTTACAATAGGCAAGTATTGATCCCCCCATAAGGATAGAGTGGATGGATGGAGCTGTATATGGGCAGACAAGTTTTCGGATGGCTTGAAATTGTTATTTACAGGAGAGTGGCTATAGAAAAACACCTTAAAGAATTCTATCTGTCTGTAGAGTCTGTCTGTCTGTGAAGTCATCACGGCCGAATCACTGAACCAATTGTGATGAAATTTTATATAGAGATACTTGAGGGTCTATGTATAAACATTTTATTTTTTTCAGGAATTTTATTGGTTTATAATAAGGCTGCCGAAATCACGAAACTGACTACAAAAATAATTGTAGGTTCGATCCCCGCTCGGAGGAATGATTATATTTCTCCACTCTGAAACCTAAGTAAAAGAAAGAAAGAATAAAATTACGAATTAAACGAAAATTATTATAATTCCTTGTCCAAGTTTTAGTGTCATACAATTGCTAAATGGTAGTGTCTACGTAAAAAAGTCCATCCCTGGTACTAAATATTTCTTTCTTTCCCTAATTATACCCTAAGTTGTGCTTAGATCTCAAATTTTGTTTTATATAACAATAAAGTTTCAATAAAAACCGTCCAGTAACTACGAATATATGTGCATACGAACAGACAAACAAACAGGTAAAAATTTTAACAATTATCACTTTCTGCCACTGTTTTTACATCCCGATAAATTACTCTTTTGTTAATATATTTATTGTCCAGACACAACATGTTTACTGTTTTATTAAAGAATAGGTATATTGATTTGCAGGGAGAGACTCATGAAGCAATTAGTAAAGATTGATTTTGCAGTACATAGTATTTTTAAAAATTATTAATTGTAATTTATACACTATTTTTCATTACAAGCTTTTTCCCTCATAGTTGTAGGCCTAGTGTCAAGACACTCCGTTCGTCCGGCGTAAAAAGGACTGCCCAATTTCATGGCATCGTCACCACAGAGAAATGAAAATAATTTTAAAATAAACATTGCCCCATGTGGAATTGAACCTACAACCGTCGCGTACAGAAAATGACACCATTAAGGCCTTATTTAAAAATATCAACATCTAAATATTGAAATAATTAGGAATTAAAGAAAAATAACCTAAATATGTATAAATATACCTGTATTTACACCACCAGTTATAATTTTTTTTACATAGATAACAAATCATTAAAATAACCTACCTAAAATACATACCAGTGCAATTTCACATCGTAAAATTAAGTTAAAAATGATTTATAGAAACTATTTGAATGAAAATCATACCATAAAAAGTAACGGCCATTTTATATAAATCTTTAAAATGATTAAAATTATATAAAATTTAACTTAAGATTTTTCAGTAAATCTCAAATACTCTTAGGACAATGGTAAAAGTCCGAAATGTTTTATCATTATTAATTTCGTACTTCGAAAACTTAGGTTTTAATTCTAACAGACACATTAAATGCTGGTTAAATTAGAAACAATTTGGTTTACCATTAAAGTTGGTAAATGTTGAGTTTTACCTGAAAAATCTATGTATTAATTGTATTCCGAGCTTATACAGTAATATATATGCATATATAATATATGTATATTAAAACATTAACTATTTGTCAATATAAAAAAATTGTATGTATGATATGACATTTCAAAAGAATCTAACAATTGCTATATAGCTTGCAGAAATCTTACAAAAAACATCAATATTTTGCTATTTTTATATACATCCTAAGTTACTTCATTGATTCTTATTCGAATCATAAATGCGATATTTTAAATATTTTTTTGTCATTCTAATTTGACGGATTTAAACATGAATTCATTATCTATAAAAACTTTTTCTAGTAACATTAATCTATGGCAAGGGATCTAAATGCTCCCACTTCAATAGAAGCCCCATTTTTATTTTTGTCCGGAACTCTCCATAGATTTGGGTCTATTAATTTTTCTCTGTAACAAAACATTCAATCAGTTAACTGGTCTGGTGGCATTGTGATCAATGACTGCTTAAAGTTGAACTAGTAGATAGGTTCGATTTCCAAATTAATTATTTGTTTTATTGTTTGGGTTTCAAACAAAAGACATTAAAAAAATATATTTATAAGTTGATTTTATATCTTAAATAATCATATTGAATTCTTTAGATAAAACTATAATAGTTTTGAGTGCCAGCCACTAGCAATAAGGTGGTTATGGTTGGCTTTACATATATTATTCAAATATGTTCACGCGAGTACTAAGTTGTAAACGGCCATTTAGAAAATATATATAGTCTAAGATTTTTACTAAAGTGATTCAATTAAAAGTAACATTAACTAAGGCCTATAATTTTTGTTAGTAAAAATTAATATATTTATTTAATAATAAGTATTTAGCACTATTCAAAATAATAATAATAATTAATTTACCTATTTTCCGATATGAGTAAATTGATCTCCTTCGTCAGTTCTGACATTGGAGGTCGAGGGCCGCCGAAGTCCGCAGGTAACTCGTCCTTGCTTATATACTTGAACAACGTTTCAGAATTTGGCGGATGAAAGTGTATCTGTATTTATAAATTGTAAATAAATTATATAAAATAACAAATTCTTTTTTAGAATTCAAATTCTGATTTTTACACTTTAACATTTTAATACGTCTGTATGTAAAAATATTTTATTTATTTATTATTAAGGCTTACCAACATTTGTTACAATTTAGGCATGCAAATGCCATACCACAAGTAAATGATATCTAATTGCACAATTAATTACAGCTAAGCATGTGATGCTATAATAGTTAATAATTACATAGTTCTATAATAATACATAAGTTAACAGACCCATTGATAAGAATAGCTTTTTTTTTATTAAATAAAAAATACAATGAAACGTGAATTAGAATTATTAAAATATACAATTTCTTACAAACAATAAATTTGTTTTTACTAAAAAAATGGATATTATATTCAATTAGAATATTATATTGGAGCAAAATGAATAAATAATTTAATATTGAAGCGGGAAGTTGTAGAAGTGTCTAGTAGATATTGTCTGGTAAAATTATAGGCGCAATACGGTAAAATATGGTTCCTTTTCAATATTTTAATATCTTAGACTCCGAGACTAAGAGAATAAATACATAAAATCTCGTTAGTAAGTTCTATAAGCATTTTAGTATGTAATCTGATAAATTTGAAAAATATTTAAAGAAATATATTCATACGACACTTACCAATTCTGTAATTTGTTTTGTTATAAACGGCTTGAGAACGGCATAAATTTTATCAATAATAGGTGGCGCGTTCACAACGTGCACTTGTTTTAGGCGAATCGGTAATGCGTTCTAAAAATCATGGCCATCATGTATAAAATATATATAAATATATTTTTACATGCTACTTTAATTATTACCCACAAATTCTTGAGTAATAAGTACTGATCTAAAGAATAGGATTTATTTGAATAATAAAAAAAAAAGTACTAGGAAAATCTCGTTATGCCGAATTTTTTAAGTGCTAACGATACAATAATTCCATTCAACATTCAACAAAGTCGGAGACCATTAAATATTAATCACCTTTAATTAGAAACTAAAAATAAAATTTTTAAATTCCTCAAAAGCGTTCCGACAATATAATAAGTTCATATTTTATGGCTTGGCATTATACTCACTTCCTGATATTTGGACAGTCTTCGTGCTGCTGAGAGATTCAGTTTCGTCAAAAACTTTAAAGTTAAATCTTTGGAATCTATTAAAACTATGTCTTCTTCAGGTAAATCGTGTGCCACAAGGAAGCGGCAATCCGTACAAAGGAAAAAAAATTTAGCATCTAAGATATAATCGTAGTTGTCTGTCCAAACCTGGGTCATTTATTTGGTACAACCACAAACACCGATTGCCCGATATCGTAATTTGTGCAGCATTTCTGAAAAATATATAATAACAAGTTGAACAAAGACGTGTGTAGAAATATATAAGTCGTCCTTGTGATAGTGAAGAGAGTCTACCTACATGTGAGTCAAGTTCGGAGAAAATTGGTAAGGTTAAAAAAATATAAGCATACTTGGTTCATTGACACAGTGAGGTGCAAGTAATAAGGCAAATAGTTAACTAACAACATTGGGTTCGTTCAGTGTCCTCGCCGTCGAGGTGACGAAATACATATATAGTAGTATAATTGATTGATGTTATATATTGATATAGATAAGTGATATAGTTCAAGCGTGTGCCGTATACCACCAGTATATCAGTAGCGTAGGTAAAAATAACCTAGTGTTAAAATGCTCCGTTCTCCATTTTTCGCTCATTTTAAAGCTTAGTCCTATAAGGAAACTCAACAGCTCGCTTTGTCTGACGACACTGGTGTAAAAGATAAAAAAAATTCAAACGTTCCCCTGGAGAGGTATCGAACCCGTACTCAATTCGTTCACTAGAACATATTGGCACTTATATTATACAATATATTATTGTGTAACTTCGATCAATTTTTCCCCACGTGACGTGACATTGGCGATATGAACTATACTCAATTGACACGTTCGTACCACATAGCCAAAGAAATGAACTGAACTGCACGTATTTACTCACATAGTTTTAAAAATCTTTTGCATTGGAGCAGACTGTGGGTCTCTTTGCGTTAAAAGATCTGTACAAGTTCCTCTAACGGAGAAGAACATTTCCACAGTTGTCTTAACCTTGTCGAGATCATAATAGCAGCTGTGCGCGAAGCGTAGTATGAGATTGTCATCTGTAAGTAATTTCATTATAATATGAACAATATTGAAATTTTATAAATTCAGTTTTCTCAGCTGCACGCTTCTTCAGCAGGGTAGGCGGAAAAATCCTAGTGCCAAGACACTCCGTTCTCCACTTTTCACTTAACATCGAGAGTTTACGTGTTGAGTATTGGAACTCAACGACGCGCTTTGTCTTGTCTGCCACCAAAAATGCTATATCAAAACTTTATATGGAACAAGTTTAAAATTAATTTCTGGTGATCCCGGTCATCGTGGCAAGGACATTAAGCTACGCAATAAAAATATTACGATTGATATATAAAACTCGACTGAAGCTAATAAAATCGTGTTAAAAATAACTTTTATTCTTATCATTTTAATGGCATACTTTATACATATTGTCACAATAAAGACATTACCCTAATGAATATATAATAGTTGATACATAATTACATGTACGTCATATTAAGATAAACAAGAATTCAAGTCTTCTTAAGTCTAATCTCAATAACGAATGACGCATAAAAAACCAAACCATCAAATGTAATAAATTTTGTGTAAATACATGAATTATAACTAACCGCTAAAAACTATAAAAATACAACGAACATTTATTTATAGATAATTCAAATTTAGAACAACAGAACTATATTATCTGTTACCGCTTTTATTTCATCCTTAACTGTGCAAGTAAAAGGTATTTATGATTTTTAATGTTTAGAATTCAATTAAATTGATAATAGATGCCTTACAATGCTAATGAAATTGATATTAAACTTTTGTCTTCTTTCTTCTTTCTGTTTTTTCTTCTCTGTTCTCTTCTCTGTTTTTTCTTCTTTCAAATCTGTGGATAACTTACACAAATATGGGAAATCGATTCTTTTTTACAATTTAATTCTGAATATTGGCATACAAATTTGCTATATCTCATATTACACAAATACAGTAAACCTTTAAATAAGATTTCGTAGGGACTCAAGCGAAAACGTGTCTTAAAGGAGAAAGTTTATATAGGTATCAGGTAATTCAGTATAGATATTGAATATAAAATTGTCTGAATATTTAATATATTGGTAAATATTGTAAATTAATTTATAAATAGGTTACTTAAAACATAATTTATTTTGGTTTGCTAAAATGTTCTTATGCACGCTTATAAATATAAGTTTCAATGCATGTTATCGCGACGATAATTGTAAAAAAAATTCTCTGGCGTTTAACAAAATGAATGTCGCTCTTCTTATACATTTGACATATCTTAAATTAAAATCCCCAATTGACCTGTTTTTTTTTTGTGTACATGGAATGACATTTTTAAAACAAAAAAGAAATCATTTATCCTAAGACTATTTCAACCTCGCTTCCTAATAACTTCCAATGACTAATTGGTCGCAAATACAGTCATAATTAGCAGGCCAGCTAGTCTTTGGCTGCTGCCTATGGTGCGAAGCTAATATAATTATTTTAACGTTTTATGCTAGAAATCATATTAAGCGTGATTTATAATTGTATTAACGGAGCTTTGCTACATAAAGGTGGAAATCGACCTGTAGACTCTTGGTCCAGTATAAATGTCGAAAACCTCTAGAATTAGCCACTGAATACTTTGCGATACAGTTTTAGAAATCAATTCAGAAATAAATCTAAAGTAATAACAATGTTTAACTACAATTTAAGCTTATAAGGTAAAAACCATACGATGATATTCAAATTATCATAGCAAAAACGAAATATGAATATATCATATTTTATAACATCTACCAAGATATAATTTGAATTCAGTGCCACTTCCGCCACAAAAAATATAAAGTCACTATTCATAGATCGTGTTGCTTACGTCATTACGACAGTGTTATTAATTAAACAATAGTCTTCAAAATATGTAATTAAGTGTCATGATTCAAAGCATTTTGCGATTATTAATTGTATATATTATGGTTCAAACGGATGTAGATTAGCATACCTATATATATATATATATATATTGCTGTTGCCTTGCCGTTGATTTTGTGCATTGATAATAGATGGTAGAAATTTTTCTATAAAAATAAATTTATTTTTATATAAAACTAAATTTACATTAATGGCACAGAAATTATGTGCAACACAATCAACTATAATCCGGTAGAATAATATAGAAAATACCTAATGTATTTGTTTATTTATCCATCTAACTCGAATCCGGCTCCAATAACAGCAGACAGAAATGCATGAACTTAACGTCCTTGCTTTAGCGAGAAAAATCACTTTTAACGTGTTATTTTTATTATTTATTATGAGCAATATATTAAAGTTGTTTAAGGTTATTTTGTTATATGTGCTCTACTAATGTGCGTGCAGACTAAGGAAGCAAGGATTCGACCACCTTGAATATGGTCATGATATATAACATTTTGTTATAATTAATAAATCTATGTATATTCTAAATTGTATAAATTTATGACTAGAATTTCATACGACCTTATTAGAAGGTGGTGTTATATATTCCCACTATCTTAAAGGTCATATCACATTTATCAATTTATAATATTAAAAAAACATGTTTTTTGAAGTCCTCGTATGTTCGTTAAACGAATCAAAGTCGATGATTTTCGTCAAAAGAGAACGATAGTTTTTAGTGGGTTTCTTTGTCTTCACAGCATTTTACGGAGTATATCCATACTAATATTATAAATGCAAAAGTAACTCTGTCTGTGTGTGACGTCATCACGGCTGAAACGATAAGCCGATCGAGATCAAATTTTATATAAAGATATTTGAGGGTCTTGGCAAAGTTATTTAAGACCTCGCCTATCTTCCGCGTCGTCCACGCGTCACCTTCATCAACCTCCACTCCCTCCTTTTACATTAGTTCCAAAAAGTTGTTCTAGTCAAACAAATCAGAGTATTTAATCTTTGAATTATATTATTAAATATTTTAATATTTTGGAAACAAAATGTACACTTTTATTTAAGCAATTAGAATAATTTCTAAATAATGTCATATTGGACCTAAACAGGCTATACTTGATAATAAAGTAAACAAAGTATTGAAGATAATATTAAAGTAGGTTGGCCGATAAAGTTATGATTATGTAACGTATTGAATAAATTATTGTGAGATAATATTATAATCAAACCCATGCTATTTTTGCTTTTATTATATAATTTTAAATATAAAATAGGTTTAAAATTACACCTTTTAATTTGCATTTAATAGAGACGTAATCTATGTAACTGATCGCTGTCTGTACATGGATAATATAGAATAAAATATAAAATGGGGGATCTTATTAATATAATTGAACCTAAAACAATGATTTTTATTTGTCTTTTCAGTTTGTCTTTCTTTCTGTCTGTCTGTGCGTTTGCGCACGCTAAACTCAGAAACTGCTTAACCGATTTAAATACAATTTTGACCATTGTATTTTGCAAGCGGCTCGGTAGTTCATAATATAAATCCCAACTATTTAAAAAAAGCTGATTTTAAAATATGAAATCAATAATTGAAATACCTATTACTAAAATAAAATAGTTTTTCATAATTGACAAGAGCATGAAATTTTGAATTAGACATAAGTAGGTAACTAATCATTTAACCATAACATGTTTAGGGATTTGTTTTTCATGTCCTAATTGTTTGAATAACACTCCGTTCTCCACTTTCTAGTCTAGTGGCGGAACTCATTGCCACGCTTTGTCTTGTCACCAGAGCAGAGAAATGAAAATATAATAATTTATCCGAGTGGCAATCGAACCCCCAACCATCGCTATATCGCTACATATCGTATACAGACGCTGCCAAACTGCGCCCCACATTCTATTCTTATGTACAATATTAATATATAAATTTAAGTATATGTATTCATATATAGTATATTGGGAGACGACCTTAAAGAATATTTATTTTATTTATTTATGGCGATCTCCAACGGTTATACATATTTCTTTATATTGACATATTTTCTTACTGTACTAAGTAACTATGTGCAACTAATTATAGTAGAACACATCATTCACTAATTATGACAGTGTATAAATATATTACTCTCTAATTAATCTATATAACAAATTATATAAAAATGAGATTACATTTTTTCATGAAGACGGAGAATCTATGGAGAATAGCGGGCATTACATCGATTTTTACGATTCGAAATTTATTTTAATAGGTTAAGTTGTTTATTGTGTACGATTGTAAATAAAGCCTATTATTATTATTAATATTCATATATAAATACCTAAGTCTTTAGGTAAATGTGGTTGCTTATTTATCCATTCCTTGAGTTGCTGAAAACATTTCATGTGTTCTGGATTAGACGTCATGATCTGAAAGTAATACATACATAAATATATTACACAAATTAAAAATATATATGTATTTAAGTAGGTACCTACTAGTTAAAACTTGCAGTTATGGAAATCTTTCCATGTTCCATGGAAACATATCTATATTAAATTACATATTTCATTAGATTTTTAGTTGTAATTGTGAACATAAAGAATATTCTTCATATTACAAATACGCGAATTATAACCATGTTTCATATCTCTTAAGTATAATCAGTAAATTCCAGCGATACTACAAAAATGTAACAAATTAAAATTGCAGTTTTCAACTAATGTTTTTATTATGTACAAAAAACAAATTGAAAGAACGTACAACAAAAAAAAGGACAAATAACAAGTACTAATTGCAATAATACATAATAATTCAAAATAAATAATTTTACGAATGATCTTTTTTGTCAATTTAGAGTAAAAATCACCGAATAGATGTTAAATACATTAAATATGCTAATACAAGTTTAAATCCTCCATCAAGATTCCAGGTAAATGATCGTCACAGACATTTTTAATATATATTACAAAAATACGGTAGAGGTAGAACAAAACTTTTAATTAGTAAAATAAATATTGTTACTTAAGAAAGTAAGACGTTATTACATAATCTAGTTTAGTCGTAAACATGAATAGAACAAAGTATCTAACTACTCCATAAAATGTCTATACGATACTCAATGAATGGCGTCCGGCAAAATGTCATGACTCTAACTAACATTTCTTACGACTTCAGGGATCACGGACAAGAGCTAGGTCGCGACCTTCATTAAGAAACAAAGAAGCTTATTTTATCCTATATATTATATATTTAGTATGTATTAAAATTTATTTAGGTATAAATTTTACATTTTAAATATTAATAGTTATTTTTTATTAGTTTTTTTTATAATTATAATACAAGAATCTAGAATAAAAAACTTCTCATATTGTTTAATATTATTCAATATAAATATGAATAGTGTAGAGTAAATATATATACCACTGTCTATATACTCTAACAGTAGGTACTCTAAAAATAAATCAGTCGTATTTTATATCGGCAATGGTTCCCATTTTCATACCAGTAAATAAAAGTATTTTTTCGATGAAATAGATATGACTGGCAACCACCATTTAAAATCCTAGTACATTCGCACCGCACTAATACTAGATTACCTACCTTACGTATATAAAACTTCCAGTCATCCAGCCTCCCATTTATTTATTACAAAGTACTTTAAAATCAATAGTCTTTATAAACGTATTTATATAAATGTGTTTATATAAATGTGTAGTTTATAAATTAATAAACCCAATACCGTTATATATTTGAAACAATTATACCAACTTTACATGTAGTTTGCATCAAAAAATATAAGGCATATAATAACCTGTTATATTTTTTAACTTCACTTTCACATTATTCACCTCTTTTATTTATATCGCATATACAAGTAATAAGTATTTTTATAGAAACAATGAGTTTTTAAAACAGTCACACATATAGTAAATTTTTTTATTTATGAATTTTTTTATATCCTTCGAAAGTGTAAAAAAACACAATCGATACAAACAGTAATTGTCAGTTAACTCTTAAAATCGTCGAAAACGTGATGAATAAAACCATGGTCATCGCTTCTCGAGTTTTTGGCTAACTTCATAAAAACCTTCACATAAAATATATTTATATTTTTCTTAACAATGTTTGTTGTATCTCCTTATAAGTTACTTAATATATTGATAACATACTTATATTATAATCCGATGATATATAAAATTAAGTCAATGAAAAAATAAGAGATTGAGTAAAATATATAATATTAGGGGCGCATAACCCTAAATTGATCTACCTATATTTATAATAGGTACCCACCCGCGCATACATATTTATTCTGCAAATACAATACAATATTTATGAACGCACCAGATAATTTTCCTGTACGTAATTAAATTGTTTACGTATAAATAATTCATGTAAATAATAAACGTCTATCTTTAGAATGGTATTGTCTTTATAAATTGACTTGTTTTGCGAATAAAAATATGCCAAATTTTAATATTACTACTAAAAGTTAATGGGTAATTACTTTAAGTAATAATAGGTCATACCTCTGAGAACAATAGTTCAAATTGTGAGAAGTAATTGAATAAAACTAATTAAAAGGTAGACTGCCTCTGTATCCGGATATACATAAACAGATAGTAGTTTCTACTTAAATCATTTCATTGCATGAGACTATAACGTTTTGGTTCGGAAACAGGTTCTTTGCTTTAATCAATTTAAGTCATTGTCCAGTAGGTAGGTACATTTGGACATTAACATAATCTGAGTTAAAAATATGAAATCAAAATAGCTAGTTTAAATAGATATATTTAACTTCAATCTTTATATTGAATCTCGTTACATTGAAAAATAAACACAATGAGTTTTCTAAATCTCAATCGATGGAACCTTGAAATTTATAAATTGCTGTTGCAGTTTATCTATAAAAAATAGCACTTATCGATGATACAAAACTGCCAATAAAAACAAACATTTAACGAAAACGTCCAATTAAGTACCAAAATCTATATTGATTTTTGTGTATATATATATATATATTGTACATATATTTTTAGAATATTGAAATTGTAAAACAAGGAAAATTGTCTAAAGAATAGGAGTTACCGAAAATGTACTTACTTTGCACTAAAAAAATCTTGTAATAATATCAAACAGCGTATAGATTACGTTTTATTAAATAAATAAAAATTTTATATACGCGTCAGTGTACCGGCCCGGCACACATAGCACTGTAGCGTAGTGCACCGTTTGATTACAAAACCTTGAATCAAGCGAGTGTAGTCGTCGCAAGAGTCGCTTATACGCGGATTGTTTGATTTCAACCTGCTACATGGAACCTACTTTCAAAAAATACACTATCACTCAAACGTTTTGTGAAGAGCCGGACCCTCTTATCACTTTTTAATAAAATGTCATGGCTTTGAACCTACGATATACACAGTTGATAATTTCTGATTTATTTTATTATACTACAGCCAATATATTTATTAAAGCAAGAGAAAATAATGAATGTTACATTTGGAATTGTTATCATTTTATAAAGTGTTATTCACACACTTAGGAAAATGAAAAACATTTTTGGAAACGTACATAAATTTGAATGCAGCGGGATTCGCAACCTATTGGAAATCGTCCAAGCGTCTTGACCACTAAGCCATGCGTTCTACATCCGGATAAATCGAAATTCTTAAACGCTTATGTTCATATTTTTATACGTTTTCGAAAAATAATAATTATTAATTTCCCTTCTTTGTTCTCACAGTATTTTGGTAAAATTTTGTTTGAATTTTGATTATATTGTATTTTTTAAATTGCTGTTTGTGTTAATATGATATGAAAGTCTAATCCGATGAACTGATTAGAATTAAAGTAAAGTTTTCGATAATTTTTTTTATAAAACACTAGGATATTAAATAATACCTGTTGTAAATTCTGCAATAAATCTTTTAAAATCCCCTTTTAAAACTTCACCATTGAGATTCTGTAATTCATATCTATATACATAAATTAAATATTTAAATTCTATATGTACAAAAAATAATTAAAGGACGGGTGAAACAAGGTAAAAGAATAAAATTAATAATTTAAAGGTTTTTTTACGTGTTTGTCAGTTTCTTTGTTTGTAATATATATACGCTCATCTCTGGTAGTACTGGACAGATTATAATGATTTTATTGATGTTTTGTGTACAGTTAATAAGCATGGGTATAATATGGTGTACTTTGAAAACTTATTAAGGGGTGAAAAAATATTAGTAGAATATGAATTTTGTCTGTTTGTTTTTGAATTGCCTACAGTCCTGTGATTTGGACATAATTGACTTTGAAGTTTGGGTCATATCATGTAAAATTATAATAAACCAGCTAAATTGTCAAAAATATAAAAATAGAAAAATCGCCTTAATAGCATGATGTGCATAAAACCCGTTTACATATTTTAAAGATTCGGAACATCAAATAAAGAACCATTAGAATCCAGCTAAACTATAAGAAATAAGTAAATGCCTTGCCTATGCTTAACAAAACTCTTTAACGTGATAGTCATTCTCCAGATATGGCAACTCTGATAAAGAACCATGATATACCTAGCTAAACTGCAAGAAATAAATAAACACTATTTAATAGTAAAAGTTTAACAACTTTTAGTAAGTCAAATATGCTAATCAGTTTTCGTTTATAAATAAAAAATTGTTGAACATTGAACAGTGACACAGCGTCTGACTGTAATCGCGATGGTTGTGAGGTCGATTCCCAATCGTCTCATAGGACATATTTAAATTGTTCTAGCGTGGAGCGGAGCGTTGAGTCCGGCATTCAATACGTAATGTATAGAATTCCAGTGGAAATAGGCGACGGACGGTGAACCGGTCCATTTTGTCTGTCGCTAGAAAAGCGTATGATGAATAAAATACAATCATCTGGTATGGGGATCTTTAGAGGCAAGAAAACTAGTACATTTTTGTAACTTATTATAATTTCGGGTTCAACTTTCTATGTCAACATGTATGTATGGACAGTGTTTTGAAGAAGTATGTCTAAATTACACGCAAGCGGAGTTACCGTCATCTACCGTTCAGAAATTAAAGAAATGTGTAAAGAAACGATTTTTTTTTTTTTAATAACGGATATCCTTTACCTTATTAGTTTGTACTTGCAATAAAATAAAATAAAATGTAGGTAATAATTAACACGATTATCATTATTCAAGTCAGCAACTTAGTCAGTTGTAGTAGTACTTTTTAGATCCGGAATCACAAGCAGAAGGCAGCATTTTTTTAAATATTTTTTATATTACATGTGTCTAAATTTTGAAATGAAATGTAACCTTCAAAATAAATTACTATTATTAAGATTACATGTATTATTGATAAGCTTCCATTGAGTTCTGCCACTTAACACAGAATGTCTCGTAATCTCGAATAAAAACGTTTCAGTATCTAGATAAAAAACTAAAGTACATACTAAATTTAACATTTAAAAGTATATACTACACAGCTTGGCAGGAGCACTTACTTTAAAATAAAATACACAATTAAGTCAATATGGTCAATAATAGTTTAAAACAATCTAATATGATTCTTAGATTGCCAGCGACACCATAATTGTCAAATTCTTCATTAAAAAATTCATACAGATCGGTATCAATTAATAATAATTATTCGTCTTATTTATTTATTGTAGCAACAGTATGATAAAAAGTAATAAGTTATTTAAACTAAAATTATTTATATCTACAATATATTAATCAGTTCAGTTCTTTAATCCCTTCGATCGCTAGCTGTTAATTATTTAACTTAAGACGTATACTACATTTTAGTCTATAATACATTACAAAAGCGATTTTTTTTCTATTATGACTTAATACTTATACAAGTACCTCGGAATGATTTAAACCTACACTATTTTAAACTATAAACTAGTTTAAATACATATATTTACATTATTAAAACCAAATATACTATCTAGATGAAAAGACATACTTGAAAGTGTTATAACAACGTTTGGCAACATTTGACAAGAGCTTCACAGTTCACGCTGTAGACTTTCGAAAATGAGCAAATTACAATTATGAATGGGGTGTTATACCAATTGCTTAATACACTAAAACACATGTTATAGTTCACTAAATGAATAAAAGCTCATTAAATTCAACAACAAAAACTTTTATTGCTTTGCATAAATGTAAATAATAAATAATTAAAGCTACGTTTTTTTTTATCTGTAATATAGATATATAATCTTTGAAATGTATTACTTATTTATTTTGAACGATATATAAAATAAATTTGCCATCATCCAAATTATGTAATATTAAACAATAAATAATAATTGTGTTATAATAATTCAACAAACGATTACATTTTTACTATCAAAATCGTATAAATATTGTTAAAAGTGGAAAGTGGTAATATTGAACAAAAAATTGAAAAAGTGTTTACCATTCAAGTAAATAATTTAAAATGTTGTTGATTTCTGATTTTCTTAGTAGCAACACCATCTGCTACAAGTTTGCGCATGCGCCGAATGGCGATATTTTCAGTGAATAATCTTTGAAATAATATTTTTTAACTATGAAATTTTATCGGTAAAAGGTGTATATTTAGGTAATGTTTTAAAATATATAATTCAATTCACAAAATTTAAAAAAATTAGTATCTACAAATTACAGTTATAAAAGTGACTAAAGTGAACCATTGGTGGCCATTACAAAACCTAAACTTTTTTATCAGGACAAATGTCCATTTGATGTTTCGGCGACGTTGTAAAGTTAATTACAATTTACGTTCTATGTTTTCTCCAGTTGCTACTTTAACCGAGTGTAGTACTGTTAATTTTAATACAATGAATCCCTTTAATACATTTGCTACAATATGATTAGTGCCGACAGTAATTTTATTTGGGTTGACTTCCCACATCGAAGAGGAGCTGTCAATTGTTAGGTTTTTCCGATTGTTTTCCCTTTTGAGCGTCGATATAAGTTACTAAGTTGGATAATAACACGCCCTTTGTATAGATTCTATAGATGTCTTACTAAAAGGTATTACCACCTACATAGCTTGTTGTTACTCTTCAGTGAACATAACATTGGCACGGCGACCCATAATCGTCCTAGTTACTTTCCGGATGAATTGTATCAAAATTTATCAGCAAATTTTATCACTTAAAATAGAATAGCTATCGCAAATTGAAACGTTTCCCGATAATTATACAGTCAACTCCCAAGTCGCCGAAACATCTTTATTGTGGTTGCAGTGTGACAAAAATGATTTTGAGATAAATTCTATTTTGTGTAGTGATTATTTTGTTATAAAAGCAAAAAAATAGAAATATTTTAAAAGTGTTTCGTGTGGATTGTTGGTGTCGTGTGGTATGGCGAGATTGCAGTGCAGTGTTTGGAGGCTGTGACATGGACTGCGGCGCGGTGTGGCCCCGACTGACAGCGGGCTCTAGGAGTGATCTAGGGTGTTGGGCTTAGGGCCTACACAATATAACAAGTATTATGAATAAGCGTGAGGGTAACAAGGACAAGGAACGTCAGAGCGACGATAAAAGAACTTCCACGTAAGAATATTTTTCTTATAATTATTAGAGAACCTATTATATGGCAGAATGGCTATTAGTAACCATATTTTTGTTGATCATTTTGCTCAATAGTTCTAATGACATTGGTCTTGCCAGATTTAAGATTTCTCATGTAGTTTCAATGATTATGAAATACACTCATTATTCATCATTTTTAAAGTTCCACAACTTCTTAAAATAGATCATCCACTACATGTATAAATTTTATGATAGTAAATGTTTCCATGTGACATGTATACTGCTAATAAATAATAAAAAAAATGCTTTTTCAAAATAGACATTGTTATTGGCTTAATTTTGTTGCTCTTTTAATTAATATAAATTAATGTAATACTCTCACTTAAATATATTTTTTAGAAATTATATTTTCTAATGTTTACTGTGTTCATCTGTGTACTTGAGACATGTTACTATTGTTGTCTAATGGCCAATACAATGAATTTCACAAAATTCAGAGTAGGTAAGGTTTAAAATAAACTTTGTTCACACATTCTTATAGTATATTAATAAATACTAATTGAATTACATAAAAAATAGTATAGTAATAGTCTAAAATGTAATAATAATACTACTTTAATTTCTCATTATCAATTTTATGTATTATCTCTATTATTATATTTACAAATGTTCCCAACATTACCTTTTTTAAATAATCTAATGTTTTTTTATTTAATACTAATTTACATATACCTATTTCACAATTCTAAAATTGTAAAAATAGATAATACATTTAAATTTACTTGAAACAGCATGAGCTGTTAATATTATATAAGTTTTGTGTAAATTCTAAGTTACATTTTAAATTATTCTTATCATGTTTATAATAACCACAATGATCAAGATTTAAATGTATAATCAGGGTAACAGGGGAATTCCAGAATTAGTATTTAATACAGACATTCAAATAACAATAAACTTAAAATATAATATTACAAATAAAATTGTATAAATTTATTAATATTTATTGACACATTGAGATGATGGCAACATCCAATAAATTATCTTAAACTAAGATATTATTTTATCACACTTTTGGTTTACCTGTAAAGTATTTTATCTCTATTACTATAAAAATATCGAAATTAATTGCTGTTTGTATTACTATCATGCATTAAAGTCAAGAATATCATTGAAGGTTTACATAAAACATAATACTATACATTTGATATTTAGTTAATAACAACTTTAATTTACTTTATTTTGATTATGTGTAGTTTTAATTATGAAAATTAATACTATGAATATACTATTCATTTAATACACAATAAAAATACAAAATCACAAAATAGGTTATATAATTACATTAGTATTTAAAGTTAAACGATATAATATTGAAGTAAAGTCTGTTTCAACCACTAGTCTCCCTGTAGCTACTATCTTTCCTTTATCTAACTTCTGTAACTGCCTAAAATGAAGTGACCCTTGTAAGTCATAATTGTGCAGGAAACAGTCTGTAATATTATACAAATCTACACATACATGTCCAAGTATAACCAATATGGTGAATCACAAAATGTAAACATCTTGTATCTCACAGTACCCTTGATAATAGCTCTTAATAAAAATAGCTTATCTGCTAATATGTTATTGTATTACATTCAATACTTTGTGCTAGTGTAGAGAATCATTAAGGAGTGTTGCTAACAATGCAAAGTAGTTCTTCATTGATATTATAGTTATATAGTTTTTAGTGAAATCTTGTGAGCCATGTTTGTCAATGCAAAATTGACAAGTGAATCTGACAGTGATAAAGTGGAAGTATTAAAAATGTTTTTTGGTCAGAATTTGAAAATATTTCTTTATATAAAAACTTGTTATGCATAGAAAATTGTAAGTATTTAGGTTACCTCAATCACTTTTACTGTTATTTCAATACTTTTTCATAACATTTAATAGGTTATGAGCATTGCTATGCTGTGAATTTAGTATACTCATATAACAACTTAAATGATTTTATTAAGTAAGTCATTTAGTTTTGACAATTTCGTTATAGTTCCACAAATAACTCAAAAGTTATAAATAAAACACAGTTAAAATAGATATATAGCTTAAAATTGTATATTCATAATTGTTTTTAAGTTTGTCTGATGGAAGTGCAGCAAACTTTCACTTTTAGACTCAATGCCAATAACGGTTGGTATGATTCATTGCAGTCAATGTACACTGCCTCATTATGGTATATTACATTGTGTTTATTTTCTCCTAATATAATTCTTCTTTTTTTTTGGTAGAAGCTTTAGTATAGAATCTATTGTTATTATTTTTTTATTGGTTACACAACTTATGTATTTTTATATAAATCCAATATATATTTCAAATAATAATATCATTATTATTTACTTATTAAAATTGTACTATTTGAGTGCTTTATAATTGTACTGTTAAATAAAAGTAAATAATCTTTTTTAGTGAATACTCATACATTGCCCCATTCATTTATATGATTAAACAGTTTAATAAGCTATATTAATACACACTATTATAAGTTACATTAATAAACACTATAATAATTACTATATTAATAAGTTTCCTTTATAACTTGAGATGTGTAATTGTAGGTTAAAATTATATAAAACCATATAGATTTTCAATGATAATTGCTTAGTAGTGGTTAAATTGTTAATAATAATGAAAGTAAATGAACTCAAATGTTATATTTTGTGACCACAAAGACTTAGTAATGGAATACTGGTGATATAATTAAGAACAGCCCTTTATGAAATGAAAGAAATTCAAAAAATATAGAAATGTGCCAAATATTTGTTTGGTATAATAGAGATGTGCCGAATATTTGTTTGGTATTCGTAATACAAATAGTAAAAACGATTAACTATTTGTATTCAACTTCATTATTTGGTTTTGGTGCAGAGTATATTTGGTGTCGAATATTTCTGTTTTCTTGGCTACATTACATAGTATAAAAATGAAAAACAAAAATCTTCAAAAATAAGATTTATGTTATATTATAAGTCAAAGTAATTCTATGAAAAATGTGTTAAATAAAGCTGATGAAATAAAGTAATTAAACATTTATTTTAAAATCTAAAGTCAAATTTTGTTTTTCCTATGGTTCATATATAGAAAATTAATTTTCAAAACTTGAAACAGTATTTTAAAACTACAAATAAACATATTCATTTCTTAAACTATAGTCAACATCTGTTTTAAACATCAAATTGACATTTTAAATTTTTTATGAACACACTTAGTGGCAGATTGACAATAATAGACAATATGACAACGATATAGACACAGAAAGACTATATAATTTTTTTATTACACAGTAATTAATATGAATGGTTCGGTAAAGTTTACACCGAATAATTCGACCGAATATCCTGTTCGGTAAAGTTTAAGACGAATAATTTGGCCGAATATCCGGTTCGGTAAAGTTTAAACCAAATAGTATCCTGCTATTCAGTGAAACAACTACTCGGTGCATCTCTAATATTTTAATATACGATTGGGTAATGTTACCAGTACACAATTTTGTATTATTATTGCTTATAGCCAAACTGTTCTCAATCATAATTAGTAAAAGATAGGCTAATACAGTAATATGAGATTGAGATTTTCTTTTTCTCACATTTGCTCTACAGTACTAACCTTGAACCAATAGAAGTCAGTGAACTTGAACTGCCCAATCATGTGTCATTAGACTCAATAGCAATATTTAGCATATGCATGAATATAGCAATCAAGTATATATTTAAGGATATATAAACATTAAAATGATATTATTAAGTATATTTATCTGTATATATTACAAACAATTATAGGTTGAAAGAAATGTAATTTTATAATATAAGTTATTATTTGGAAACTGATGAATACAATTTATATTCAAATATTCATTGCATACATAAGTTGTAACAAAACAATTATAAGAATAAGTTTGTTTATGGTCAACTGCTCCTTTATTTGTTTTTGTTTATAGTACTATGAAATTCATTGTCAAGATTAAAATTAGATGATATTAACACCAAATATTAATTTGAAACCTTATTGCTAATAAAATAGAGGGGAAATTACATAGATATATGAATAACACATTTTTGGCGACCATTCTAATGTTGTGTATTCTCTAAATTCAATGTGTATATAATGATCATATGAATTTATTGTTCAGAAATTAAATGTCTCAATGGTGGGCTGTGGAAGACTTATGGCCTATGGGTATGGAAATTTTGTGTTTTTATTTTCTTTCACAATAATAAAGGTAAATTATAACTAAAATATTCAACCGACCTTATTGACAATGTTTTTCCTTTACACTTAAGTCATTGGAACCGAGGCTTGGCCAAAATTTGTTCCTAGATCGGTCGGTGTGTTACACACAAGAAAGTAACACGCTATGCACTAATTATTCATCTGTGAAAAATAGCTCTATACACTTTTGCTATGTAATCAAATGTTATAAAGGTGCTTACACACTTGCAGCGCTACTGGCGCGGTGGGTGGGCGTGGCGTTGGCGGAAGCAGCGCGATGCACACGTCGCGACACTCCGTCACGTCGTCTTCGGGCGTCCTTATGGTTGGACCCAACTTCCGCGTCGGCAAAAAGATTGGATGCGGAAACTTCGGCGAATTGAGGCTCGGTGAGATGCTAATGTCCATACTAATATCAATGTAAAAAGCAAACTTTGTAATGAGAATGGTTCTTACATCTTTTTCGATCGTAGTCGCTGTCAAGTCAATGTTACAACGAACATTATCTGTTTTAAACTTTTTAAAATGTTATTCACACACTAAGGATATGAAAAATATCGGATATTTTAGAAAACGTATACAAATTTGAACGCAGCGGGATTGGAACCCGCGCCGCTTAGAAACCGCTCTGACCGCCAAACCATGCGTTTTAAGCTCTTAGTATTCTAAAAATGTTGAATATTATCTGTATTTTCTTTGGGGCGATATATACGAGATATATTTTAACTACTTTCCAACTTCTTACTGGTTCTACTATTGTCACATTGCATATTATTTTTGAATTAAATTTTTAGCTTGAACTTCTAACGGCTTATTTGATAAAGTAAATAAAATGTTTATGGTTTATGTAATCAATTCTGTAATATCTAACCATAAAAATAACTTAGAACTTAGACTCTATAAGAGTCCCCCGACTTCGTTCGCGTGAACGTAACAATGAGTTTTTTGTGTGAACCGCTGTATTAAAATTATACAATGATAAAAACTTTTGATAAGTTGATCGATAGTATTCAAATAAAGACTATATTAAGAATTTTAATTCAAAATACGCACTATGAATATTTTATCAACTTCTATAACTTAATTCAGCGATTTGACAATAGAAATGTTATAAAATTAACATGTTTTTAGTTTCAGCCGTATTAATTTATGGTATAAAACTGACTTAAGTAATTATATTCTATTACTTAAGATTATTATATAGTCAAGACCAAAGATCTTATTAGATATACATATGCTGTCGTGGAATTTTTTAGAACTTTTAGAGGGTAATAAATCCGTCATACTTGATTTTTACGTAACTTTAACTGTTTAAGCAGCGTAAGCAACGTAAACTGTCATAGGAGAATTATTTTCCCGTTTTTTGCTATATTTTTCATTCTTGCTTCGCCCCTATTCATCGCAGCCTGATGTTATATAGCCTATAGCCTTTCTGGATAAATGGACTGTCCGACACTTATTTCATGAATTCGAAACAATAGTTTCTGAGATTAGTGAGTTCAACCAAACAAATAAACTCTTTATAATAGAAGTATAGATACACAGAGAATTTATTGACATACTGCTCTGAAAACTAAGAGTGTAATACTACACAGTTTGGTTTTATTCCACGTTTTAAATACAAATTTTCCTGTATTAAACAAACAGACCACACCTTTACTGAAGAGATGTGTTTTTTATTTTTAACATTTTTTTAAAGTGTTATTCCCACACTAAGAAAATTGACAAATACATATTTAGAAAACGTATATTTGAACGCGATGCGCGGGTTCAAATCCCGCTGCGTTCAAATTTTTATACGTTTTCTAAATATGTATTTTTTAGATATAAGATTAGGTTCAGTGTTACTTAAAATATAGTAATAGTAAAATTGTAGTACAATTTTTTTTCAAATGTACGAACTCGCATGCTGATAACTAAAATCTAAGACCTTCACTTACATGGTCATTTAAATGATTACAAAACCTAACCAGCTTAATACAGCTAAGCATATAACAAACGCAGCGCAGGTGTTTTCAATGAAATCGTCGTACAAAATGCAATGCATGGCTATTATAAGCCGAGAGTGTGAACCACTTGTCGTCACTCGCTTGTTTCAATTTAAAATTTCTTGACATCTTGCAAGCGCGGCTTATTCATTCAGTTAATAAAACAATAAGGTTTTTAACTGTAAGTTTTCAAAGACAAACAAAGTTAGTTAAAATTAGTTTATAATAAAATTTATTTTTCGCAATATACCGTTTTGCAGTAAAAAAAAGAAAATAGTGTCAAAAAATTTAATGACAACTAAAATGTCTGATGCCATTACTGTTATTTTTTTATTCCGAGGTTCACTTAACAACCTTAGCCGAGTTTGGCGTCAATCGATTTTGCAATTCGATTTTGTATCTATACTCTGCTAAGGTTATCTTAATACAAAAGCAAATTTACCAGACAGATTATTTATTGAATTCCATCGTAGTCTATTTTTTGTTGTTAATCTTCAATAAAGGCAAGCTTTCTTTTAAATTTTACAAAGGACTTAAGTTATTTAGAAAGCTTAAAGTTTAATATGAATTAAAAATTAAACTTTTAAACATAGCTGTCATTAAGAAATATAATAACCTTATTTGGCCATATTTTATTGTACTTATTTATTTATAATCGCATAAAGTAAAAGCGTGAATGTAACGTAACGTTAAACGTATGAATCATCATACTGTAGTCTTTTGTGAAAGGATTTTTAATTAGGTGGTAGAATATGATAGGAAGCTAAAAATTGTATAACTAATTATACTAAAAGAATTAAATAAATTTTGCTTTATACTTGAGTCACTAAACACTTGATTGCCGACTTTGATTAAACTTTTGGGTGTAATCTTTCCGTAAAGTAATCAAATGCAGCGAAACACTTACACGATTTCTTTTAATTAGGTTAGGTTAGCCTATTGTTACATTTCTCCGTTCTCCGCCATTGTTAGCCTTTTTAAAGAGTTTGCTTGCGGAAACTATTGTATCACTTACTCTAGCCGGGTAAAAACATGTTAAAACCAAACATCCATCATCGAATCCACCAAGGCTATGCTATGCCATGGCAAAGGTATTTTTTTTATGTATAATTAAGCACATTGAAATTGTACGTATTAAATTTGTAAATTTTCATCACGAATTGATATATATTGATGTAGGTTATTAAGTTATTAACTAATTTTCAAATTATTTCTACTTTTACTGTACATAACTTTGGAGAATGTCAATCACATCTAAAAGGAATAAACAAAATTTCTATTAGAACTTTATTTACGGTTAAATCTGCATTTAGCAGATTTAACCGTCGATATTCCACTTTGACCTTACACAAGCGTACTCACCTACGCAATAAGGTTTCGTGTCGCTTATATCACCTGAAACTTGTATGGCTGCAACATAGGAATTGGATTGGATTCGCGTCATCTGAAATGTCATTATCTCATACACATGTGACGATATAAAGTAGTTTTAAGTACTTGGCAAATCAAAAAACTAGCGCATGGATTCGTCATTTAAAATAATACCGACCGATGAGACGACCGGGGTTCTTTATTTAAAATAAGCTACAGTTATTAAGAACGATGAGTATGCGTATTTATCGTGCGCAAATTAATTTATATCAAGTTTAGTAATAACTTTGCCGTTAACACCGGTAAAGTTTGAATTTCTTTAATGTATTATGTTAATGAAGTAAAACGTATTGCCTCTTGCATCCTGTTTTTCAATTTGTGTTAAATAAGTATATAATTCTATAAATAATAGTAAAAATATGCTATATTTTTACTATTATTGTTATTACGTAAGTAAATTAAGTCATATTATTTGTACAAGCCATTGCTACGTGTACGGCAAATATTAGTTTTATCTCTATATTATTATGAGTATAAACAGTTTGCGTTCAACACTTGCCCGTTTATTTCAGTATGTTTCCTAAGACTCGTAGACAACGACGCACAGAACGTAAATAAAGAAAAAACTCGCGTCATAATATTGAGAATAAAACTGTGACCTCCATTTGTGGCAGTGGGGCAGGGGTCAGATCATATCGATCCCGTACGCGTCGTGTGACATAATTCTTTGTAACTATATCAGACGTCATTATCATCTCATGTGATGCCGATTTGACATAAACTTGTGAACATTTCTAGGCCAATAAAATAATTTTTTTGCAGATAAAACATAAAATCTAGAATTGTCACAGTTCGCGTATTTTTTTTTGCCCTAGGCGGGTATATTGAGAACTATATAATTAAAAACAAACTTGTCACAATTTGACTGTTTTGTAATTTAAATTTGTTTCTATTATAATATATTCCACATTGCCTTATTAAGATTTAAAATGGTAAGAATGATTATAAATCAACTAACCATTCTTCTAAAAGAGCAGATAATAAGTCTCAAGTCCATATCATTAAAGGAATTAATATCAAAACGTGTTTTCCTTGCCAATTTCACAAAACAAGATAAAGAAATGTTGTTTCGAATAAGAAGCTTGATGTTAAAAGCGTTATAAATAAGTATACGGATATCAAGATGTGGATGCGCTTTAATATATAATATTTTTTCCTAATCCTTTTGATCCAAACACAATTACATATAACTGTGTTTACGAGCATAAATAACTTGTAAGTAATTTTTAAAAGTACGAGTATGTGATTAAATAATTACTTAACTTGATTTTTTTTTTAATTTATTACAGATTCAAAAATATATCAAATTTTGCATGTTATTTGTATTATAAATAAGTAACTATTGCTTAGTAGGTATCTACACACATTATCAGTTATCTAATATGAAGTATCGAAGTGCACCATATAATTCAACTACTGAAGCCTGCCTTAGCCTCAATGGAAAACCGACATTATTGAATGTTTCGAACGAGGAAGAGAATTTTATTCTATAAGCCTAGAATAATTATGATAACTTATGCCTAATATATCATAATTATAAAAAAAATATTAATTTCAATACATTACATTTCGCTCGTTTAACTCGTTTCACATGTGCTTTCCTAATACGTTACTGCAATACTCTATACGATTATTACTGTAAAAATGCTCTAGGAGAACAGCAAAAAATGTTAAAATTAATTTCCAAGTGTGGAATTTAGTTTTTAGATTGGTATATATATATATATATATATATATATTTCTATAGTAAGCTTAATCTCTGTACATTTTCTAATGAATATATATTTTCGATTTAATAATAAATAAAACGATTGTCTTTAAAATTATTTAAATGAATAGATATCAATTGTTCCTTCAAGATAATCTTGTAGTAAGAAGGTATATCGGTGTTATAGGTAGGTACCTTATTGTTTCATTAAATTTGTCCAGTGATAAGATACCAGACTATTGAGTTTCGATAACGAGGATCTTTACGAGGAACGCTATCTGAATCATCAGACACGTGACGTCATACTTATCAACCTATCAAAGGCGTCATCTTGAATATTTTAATTATTATTGTTCAAATTATTGAAATTATAACCTGTGTGGGCTGACACACACTGAGTGTTTAATCAGTAATTTTATATAGTACATAATTTACTTAAACTCTAACTGGGGTCTTGGAGAGCGACTGCAAAAAATATATATTTATAGTTACTTAACTACATATTATCTATTTTAAGTTTAATTCCTCGAATAAATAAACACTAAATTAAACATATTTTCTACTAAACAAAATCTATTTCCTAAATATGTGAATAACACTTTAAAATAATTGTTAAAAATAGTGTCTTCTATACTAAAATATATTCTCCTCTTTGGTACCAAAGACAAAGCGCGGCGTTGAGCTCCGCCACTCAATTTCTCGATTTCATGTTCAAATAGAAGAACGGTGTCTTTTGACACTAAGTTCTCTCTGACTATCCTGCTATGCGGCAAAAAGCATGAAGCTGTATATAATGTGTATAATATCAATAACGCTAGTGCTGTGTGCATGTTAATAACTGAACCCATATTTGGATCAAATACTGAAAGGACAAATTTAAATTACCTATTTTGTTTTTCGACGTATATTTTACTAAGCGAAGGATTCGACACCTTTGCCACAGTGTTACGACTCTAGTCTAATGAAAATAGACAAGGTTGCTACAATTGCTTATAAGATGTAATAAAACTAGCTTCTTGAAAATCAAATATGTCCTATTAAAAATTTAATAAATTTTATTCTTACTTAGTGTAAATGGAATAGTATGTCAGTAAATTTTAATAGTGGCCATCTGTTTCGTTGATTGCCGAAATCATTCATAAGCACTTTTTAAATGATAATGTAGCTAAGTTTCTTTGAATACGGATGTTTGTGTGCGTCATTCTTAATATATGTACGAGTATAACAGTTATGTAAATCTTGTATTGTACATATTTGTCGTTTTAGCCTACAAATGCTAAGACAATTGTTTCGCTTTCAGGAAAGAATCTATACAACAATGAACATGTAGCGATAAAGATGGAGCCTATGAAGTCCAAGGCTCCACAATTACATCTAGAATATCGATTTTACAAACTATTAGGAACGCACGGTGAGTTTGTCTTAATTTACATTATAAACGTTTGTTTCAATACAATTTCATATTTTTTTTCAATTGCTTAAAATTTTGGGAAAATAGCATTTATTATTTTAATAACAAAAAGCTATTGAAAAAAAATCTATATTATGATTGTTATAAAAGAAATTACAGATTCTATCAAAGAAAAATCTCAATTGTTCATAGTAGTTGTAAATACTGAATGTACACAACGCTCGTCATTGTTTACAAGATCGAATAGTTTGTGTATGTTCCCAGAAAGATTTCATAAGAGTGTTATATTTTCGCTACACTAGTAAACATAAATTTAGACTACACCTGTTTGGATAAAAATAATAAATCAAAATTATTGCAAATTTAATGAAGATGAACTAAATTGAATAAACTAAAAATATATTATGTTCTAGACAGTTTTAAGATTTTCTCAGACAAAACTTTTATCTTATCTCACAATAATAATTGTTTATTATCGTTCTGAGCTAACATTGTCTAATAACGGCAGCAGTTGCCTTTATATACTTAATCGTGAATATTACTTATGAAAGTTAGTTGTTGGTAACTTCTCAATTAGTGAGCAGTTATATTTTTCTAATACTATTTGTTAGTTTTAATTGTTGAGTATTATATATACAAAATAGATGATTCATGATCACAAGAGAAATTATGCACTTATGTATTATCTATACTGTTATAATGCCTAATATAAATAATACTATTGGTCAGAGGGCATACCTAAAGTGTACTACTTGGGTACTTGTGGCGGTCGCTACAACGCTATGGTCATGGAGTTGCTAGGACCCTCTTTAGAGGATCTTTTCGTTCATTGCGGGAGAAGGTTCAGACTCAAGACGGTCCTTATGATCGCAATACAATTAGTAAGTTAACGTATCCATATACGTAATAAATAGCAGGAATAGCGAATCAATATGTCTTCTATTTGTAATGTTTATTATTTGATAATTAATGTAAACATTATACACATAATTAATTATATTAAATTTTTTTCACTAATTATTATTCAAAAGTGCGTCTCGTTTATTGATTCAATTGCATTAAAAATATTTACATTGATGGATAAAATAACTTATCTCAGTGCAGTACAAAATGAGACGTTAAAGGGTGCGCTATTCCTGATTCACGCGACAATCCCTCGAACACAACACCGCACCCGATATCGAACACGTGGTCACCCCATCGCGGGGGCAAATTCTGGTCATGTCGTTGTTAACAAGCCGCCACAAGCACTTTTTTCTATATATATTCTTTTTTGTATACATTGCTCTCGCGATTGAATATCGGCTTCTGTGTTGTGTAATAAGCGGTACGGGTGAGAGCAATGTTCATTGAAGTAAGTAATAAAAGTCTAAAGCATTTCTATCTCTTCCTTCCTTCCTCCCTCACCCGTTCTCCACTGGACCCTCTAGCTCCCTCGACAGCGGAAGGAATTCCCGAAGTGTACTACTTCGGGCCGTGTGGTAAATACAATGCGTTGGTCATGGAATTACTCGGTCCGTCGCTAGAGGATTTATTCGATTTGTGCGGCCGTCGCTTCTCCTTAAAGACTGTATTGATGATCGCTATGCAGCTGGTAAGATTTTACTAAGATAATTTCTAAATTTTCTCCTACTAACATTTTTGTATAGTTTTAAGTAGAATTTTGCATGGGCCACTTTAACATATTTGTGGTAGTTTTTGACCCAGTTGTACATAATTGCCGTACAATAATATGGATTCAATGTATTTAAGTTATTTTGGCATGAATTCATAGTACATTTTGATTAAATTATCTTTAAAAAAAAATGATCTGGATTCTTGGCTTGAAATACACAAATTAACACCAATTTGCACATTCAAGGATGTTCGTACTAACGTTAGATAACTAATCTAACGTTAGTAGTAGTAGTGGTAGTTAGTACTTTAAATTGTATTGTATTTAAGTCATGAATGAACAGAATTTTTAATACAAGCTACTCATAAATTGATCGAGACTATGAAGCGTAATCTAAAACAATTCTTCCTAATCACCTCAATGAAGACACAACTAATGACTGGCCCATCCTTTACAGTTACATCGCATCGAATATGTCCACACGAGACATCTAATATATCGGGACGTGAAACCCGAGAATTTTTTAATAGGTAGAGCTACGAGTAAAAGGGAAAAAATCATACACATAATTGGTAAGTTCACCGTTTCCTTTGACTTATATTGAACGTACATGTTCATTCGTGTTAAATTCATGTAACGTTCTTTTATATCACAGCCGACGTTTTTGTGTGGGGTGTCAATCGGCTATCTGAACCTGTTTTGTTGCAGCGCTTTGAATATATTTGTTGACTAGCGACTCGCTCGCGGTTTCGCATGCGTTAACTATGCGACTATAATTATAACAGTTTAGTTTTTTCGCCCGCCCACATTCTCACTTAAATCACAAACTTTGCTGAAATGTATATATAATTAAAATTGTTCTAGTTTTTTTTATTAATGAACCGATTTAAATAAAATAAACACAACATTTTAAGAAAAGTTTACCAAGATACAAAGATAAAAAACTGCATTAAAATTGGTAGAGCCGTTTGTGAAATTAGCGAGCACAAACGCACAGACAGATAGACAAGCGGTAAAGAAAATTTAAAATCATTGCTTTGATAAATGGCCCCAATAATACTTTTTCTTTTCAAGATATATAATCTGCCATGACAGACAACATCAGTTACATTTTTATTTTATGCATATAGTTTAAAACTAATATTTAAATACTTAAACGTACAAACTTTACATTAAAAACATACCTAAGTAGAGCATTGCTTTGAAAGTAATATTACTTTGAAAAGCATATAATTATGACTCAAATAAAAATATTTAATCTTGATTTTATAAAATACCATATATAAATGTCTACCATTGGTAGTAGGCATAATGCAGATATTTTAAAAATAAAATGCTCCATTTAGACATAGTTAATATGTAAATTATATATAAACCTTAGTATGTATAAATACACGAAGCTGGAAATGTAAAGAAACCTTTGGACTGTCACGGTGAAACGTCACAGCGATCGTGACGAATGCTATTTTATTTATATTGTATCAAAAAATATGGTAGCAATTTAATATGTAAGTGTGCCGCTACAAAAAAGTGACCCCATACTTGGATTAACTAGTTCAATGAAACGTGTTGAATGATTAAATTCCATATAAAGTTGAAATCATAACTATAATAAATAATAATAAAGTGTTAAAGCTTTAGGAAAATGGGTTGTAGTTAAGTGCTTAGAATTTTTCCAATTATATTGAGGCTGACTGTACGCGCGATTGGTTGTGGGTTCGATTCCCACTCGGGGGAATGATTATATTGAATATATATATATATCTTCATTTCTCCGCTCTGGTACCTAAGACAAAGTGCGGCGTTGAGTTTCGCCACTCAAAATGCAATTCGGACGTAAAGTGGAGAACGGAGTGTCTTGACGCTAAATTCTCGCCTCCAACTCTCCTTCTTTCCTGCTACGAAGGAAAAAAGTGCGCGAAGCTGTAAAATGAAAGTAGACTAATTTTTGTTATTAAATGTTTTTGTATGTTTATGTAGTTTTTAAGGCACCTTTGTGACTTTGAACTAGACGCGATGATTATAGATTTAAATCACAGTGAGTGAAACTTAAACATTGACTGACTCTGACAGACAACAACTGACGTTGGATTACATCCATAAATACGCAATATGTAATGTAAATGGGCTGAAGTTAACGATAAGATATACTTGTCTATAGATCTTGTCTGCTTAATTACATTAATTTAGAAATATATATTAATTGCTTTTTAATCTGTAATACTGTCTAATATGACATGTATTTATAAATCTGTTTTAATAATTATATAATTATGCGAAATGGAGGTCAATCAAGTAAGACAAACATTTTGCCTTGAAAAGGCCCAGTTTTCGCGAATCGATAGCCACTTGGCCTTCGTAATCCCATTATGCACTGCAGACAATGTGAGTAGCAACCGTTACCCTACGTCAGCTGGCTCTCGGTTTCTTTTTCTATAATATACAAATTATATTTTAAAAATGATGTCATAATTAAACGAGTTTATACCTTAATTTTAATTTAACATGTATTTATATGTGATATACATATTTATAGCCTACCACCCTACCTATATTTTAGCGAGTAGGTAAATTCCTAGCTTTTGCTGTTCAAAAATAATTCGTTAACGTATAAATTAATCAATTTAATGTTTTGAAGTAATTTTTACTGTGCCATATTACAATACAAACAATACAAATAAAAAATATATATTATTGCAGTTTCACGCTTTTTCCCCTATGGCAGGGTACTCTGAGAGAACCTAGTGTCAAGACACTCTGTTCTCCACTTTGCGATCGAAATTGACAGAAATTTGTTTTAGGCACCACAGCGAAGATATGAAAATATATTCCCCCGAGTAGGAATCGAACCCACCCATCGCTTATACAGTCAGATGCAGTCACACTGCTTCACGGGCCTCTAAAATAATTAATATAGTGTAAAAGACTATATAATTCAAGCAAATTCCGTATGATAGTAAATTCAGTAAAAATTATAACAATAAATGTACTTATACGTAATAATTGATAACGCTATATAATAATGCAGCACAATATGTGTCGTTAGGTAACTCGGTACATTGAATACGCGTGAGGTAACACTATCTATGCGACAGAGAGGTTTGCGGTTGAAATACAGTATTTATAGTTCTAAGCCTACGACTTTACTCGCATTGTGTTACTGTTAATGTGCTTATTACTGTAATTGTTTTAACATTTTAAGACTTTAGACTGTGCTTGTTTTAATTGTATAATTAATTTCTTTTGGATTGTTTTAGTATGAGTTTTGTGAAAACTGAAAAAATTAAAAAAAAATTAGGCTTAAATTAATATATGTCACATAGAAATTAAACTTTAAAGCCTTTTTAGATTATACCAAATAAACCGTTGACCATAAATGCAAACCCACTTTATCTCACTCGTCGCTAATGTAAAAAAACATTAACTTACTTAACACTTCGGAAAAGTAAAATATTAACAATAAACTAGAAGTAGGGCGGTTCGGAAACATCACTATTATGGTCGATTGATAAGGACTGAATCATACCTTTCCAACAATAGCTGCTTCTACTGCTACTGCGTTTGCAACATTCCCTAGAACTGTATAGTTGACAGATATACCTTACATAAATACTTGTATCAATTTCTTAAATAGTAGGTAAAAAAAGCAAAAATATATTGAATTTTTATTTTTAAATGAAATATGTTTTTGAATTTTTTCTATACCCGTTATATCAGTTCTGTCGGTGATTTTTACAGTTAATTATCTATAGATAACATTTAGATAATTATTGTATGACACATTGAATTTTTTACAAAAAGTTAAAACTAAATTATTAGTCAAATTAAAATTTATTTCCTAATTTACACACATCGAATTGAATTGTCGTCAACATCGATAAATAATTGAAAACAATATTTCCTATGTTTAATAAATTCAAGAAATTGAATGATAAATAGAATGCTATACAAAAACACGATTCATACTTAAATGATCCGAATATATTTAACTTTTTTTATACTTGTGGTAGTGAATTTTGTTTTTTTTTCCAGATTTCGGTTTGGCCAAAGAATATATAGACTTAGAGACAAACAAACATATCCCATACCGGGAGCACAAGTCACTCACGGGGACTGCGAGATACATGTCAATAAATACACATTTAGGAAAAGGTATGTAAAACTAATATTATAAAACGCTCTGTTCTCTATACTAAGCTGTCTTTCTAAATCTGAGAAATAAAAATATTTGAAATATTTCCCCCCAAATAGGGATCGAACTCGCAACCATCATGTGAACAGTCAGACGAATTCTAATTGGCCCGATAATGTTATGTTATTCTAATATAATATCTAATATTAACCTCGTTATCTAAATATTTTAATGTTTCATATTATATACGTTATTTCTATGCATATATCGTATGTAATAACATTATGCTAAAACATCAAGAACTACTTCTTAGTAAACATAAATTACAATAACGGTTTTATAATTTTTTGTACTTCATAATTAAAACTGCTCACGTAATTTCTACTTGTTTGAATTATATAATAATATTTTAAATCAAAAATATTTTTATTGATATAGTGAATGAAGACATATTTGATTTTCTTATATTCTATAACACAGTGTGTGAGTAAAATATTTTGTTCCAGAACAATCTAGACGCGACGACCTAGAAGCTCTAGGGCATATGTTTATGTATTTTTTACGTGGTTCCTTACCCTGGCAGGGTTTAAAAGCTGATACACTTAAAGAAAGATACCAAAAAATTGGAGATACTAAACGAGCTACTCCTATTGAGGTAAAGTATTCAAATTAAAAAGATGAATTAAGCCAGATGAATTAAGACTTTCTGTTGTCGGTAATACCCTTTTTTTCAGCTTCACGCTTTTTCTCCCATAGCAGGATAGTCAGAGGGGACTTAGTTTCAAAACACTCGCCACTTTCCTTCTGAAATAGAATCATTGCGTGTTCAGTGACGGAACTCAACGCCGCGCTTATCTTAGGTACAAAGGCGGGGAAATAAAAATGGTTTAAATGTAATCATCCCCTCGAATGGGAATCGAATCTGCAACCAATCGAGTTTACAGCCAGACGCTGTGCGCCCACTGCGCGACGATTGCCTTATTTTTTTTATAAATAAACGGTATTAGAATACCGAAAAACCGTTTATACAATTCATAAGAATATTGTTGGCCACAAAAATAAATATTTTCTCTTAAATTTAACTGATTAGTATAATGTAATATACTTGGGACTTGTTGTTAAATACTGATTTATTAGTACTTGATATATAATATTACTTTGAATAGTCCGACCAAAAGATATATAGTTATATGTAAACTGAATTTAGTTTATTGTCTTATGTATATTACGACGCGATGAGCATTGTAATAGCTATTTAAGGAAGTGTTGACACATCTTGTACGGTTACTTATGAAATTCTTGTCTTTAAGGCTTGAATCAGTCGTATTCTAAATAGAAAACAAATAACACAAATAGTAGTTTTAGAATTGAAAAATCATATTATTTGCATTAAAAACTTACTTTATTATTAGAAAAGTATGTAGTTTGTTAAATGATGTAACAAAAAGTGAAACTTTTATTATATTCGATTAATTTATAAATATAAAATGTAAGTTATTTATATGATCAGAAAAATAATGATCCACACTGAAGGGTCTAAGTTTATAATTTTGTCATTATTGAATACTGAATATTGCATATATTGTAAAGTTTTGTATTGCATATATTGTACTTGTATCAGTCTATGTACTTGTAGTGTCCATAGACTTGTGCAAATCAATCAGGTTCTGCATATTTCTCTTTGAAAAGAAAATATAATATAAACTATAAGGGCTGGAAGAATATAACAGTTGTACAAGAATCCCATGACGTTTCCAGGTGCTGTGCGAAGGACACCCGGAGGAGCTCGCCACCTACCTCCGCTACGTGCGGCGACTCGACTTCTTCGAGACGCCCGACTACGACCAGCTGCGGCGCATGTTCCGCGACCTCTTCGAGCGGCGCGGCTACGTCGACGACGGAGACTTCGACTGGACTGGCAAGACTATGGTAAACTAACTTATTTTACTGGCCACTGTGCTTGAGTGTGCTTTTTTCTTTCTTTTTGTGTTCTTGTGTCGTATACGTTGATAATCTTATATATATTCATATCAAAGTTTTAATGTGGCAGGATTTGAATACGTGACTTTGAAACCGTTCAAACGCTGCAGCTAATTAAGCTGGACGTTCATTTCTTACAACTTTGTTTTACAATTTAAAAATACAGAATTTTAATGTATTCACTTTTGTACATAACTGATGTTACTCTCTTGTGTGCTTCAATGTACTATTAAACTTTGTATGTATGTGTGTATATACCTAAAAACTGTTGTGAAGTAATGCTTGTTTTGCTTGACTTTATTTGTAAATATAAAACTGCTTAATTTAATTTAAAGATTGTTCTTCTTTTTTTATTTATTTATTTTACGTTCTTTATTTCTTGCACCTACGTACTTAAAAGTACTCAACAATTTGTGCGCTACATTATTATATATTGTTTACTTAAGTATTGTTTTCTCGATTGTACCTACACATTAGCATTTGCAATGTTTTAATTAAATGTGGCAGCACTTCTTGCAAGGATCATAAACAGGTGCAAAAAGTTCTAGTCATAAATACCCCCAAAGTTAAAAAAAAAAACTACTGTTTAAACATACTTATATTAAATGAATAAGAACTTCATATAAATTAATTTAAAAAAAATCGAAACATTTTTATTTAAACTATTGACGTCATTAAACTGTAATTTTTCCACCACACAATAGGTGATGAGTTAACACGGTTGAAGACACTATCTTAGAAGATCTGAAGATCACTTATATCACATAGACCTAGAAACACGACTTAAATGAACTAACAATTTTGAAAACGATTTATATTTATTACACATGGTTTATGTAAAATTACAATTAACTAGTGTTACATTCATAAGGTAGAAGATATTTTTTTCTCATATAATAAAATAAAATAAAGACAATTAAACTTTCCGTAAACCTGTGAATCATTATAGTTTAAATAATAGGTTATTGTAAATATACCATATTAATTAAATTGTTAATAAAAATAATAATTTGATTGTTAAATTACAAGTGGATACAGTTTGAATAGTGTTTTAAAGAAAACCTTAACTTTGTCCCACATTCATTGAACAAATCCTTTGTTTACATCAATGCCTTATACAAATACACAAGTGCTTATGCAAGTGTGTTAACTGCTTTATTTAACGCTTTTCTTTAATACTTTTAACGCTAGTTTGATTTGTGTGTGTGTGTGTGTGTGTTTTTTTTTTTTATTTAAACACAATTGGTCAGGCAATTGTTGTAGAAACAATTTTTGTAACAATTCTTTCGTTAAATTCTTAATTGCTAGATATTGTAATTTATTATTGTTATTATTAATAAAGCTATTTTGTGAGTTTATCTTTATTTTTTTTATTATATAAAATTTAATATTTATTTTAATGATCTTACAATTGAACACAGCTTATTGCTTAAGATATAGACTATACAAGCATGTTATACATATGTTGCACGCATACAGCCCGCGAATATGCATGTGATGCGAATATTGCGTAACGCGCCGCCTTCCAATATCGTTAGAAATAAATCCGATAAGGTCAGTACTATAGTGCATATGTATGTATGTATGTATGTGCGTATGTGCGTACTTACGTCACTAAAACCATTAGCTTTATGTAAATCTCGTAGTTTAGTCTGGTTGTATTTGGCTTCTTTCAGATATTAATGGAAAATGTTCTATATTTTCAATGTGACGACTAGATAGTGAAATCCCTTTTTTTTTGTAAATTTTCATTCTATTACATGTAACAACCATTACTACTTTTCTCGAATATTATGAATATTTCTTGTAGGAATTATTCATTTAGTAATAATGCTAGGTGGTATTTTTTAAGTTAGCCTATACTATGTGTGTAATTTAAAATCATTTATATGCTACTTTGTTCAAATATAGAAAAAAAAATCTTTCTATTTTAGTGTAGTATAGAGCTCATCAATCATAAAATATATTTATGAATATATAATGTTCATTAATGTGTAGTTCACATTTCTTAGCACAAATAGTTTCGTGTAGTGTTTTATGTTTAAAGATGTAACTTTTTTATACATTGCATATTAAAAATATACGTTTTCAATTGCAGTCTACTCCGGTGGGCTCTATCCAGACCGGTCACGAGATTGTCGTGTCACCCAATCGAGACAGACATCAGCCCTTCCACAAGGTAATACTAGACGTATTTATTTAAATATATAAAAAAACCTTAAATTTTTTTAATACTTATATATGGGAGTGAATGGAATAACTCTATATATAACGGATATATTATCTGTGGTAACCCTTTGCCTTCTCTGTTAAGGATTGTGCGTTAATTAAAAAAAAGATATTTCAACTTCAACGCTCCCTCAACAGAATTAAAGCATAAGTAGAAATCAATGTCAATTTATTTTTAACATTTAGAAAGCCAAGGCTTCTGTCCTTTAATTGGATGAAGGTCTTAACTTGTATGTATGATGCTATAGAAGGTGAAGGCCATTAGTCACAAATATATGGCAATATGTTAGAATAAATATTTTTTATTTCATATTAGATATAGACTAAATTATTATATATGAGGTAATATCATTTATATGTAAAACGTAACTGCCTCTAATATAGCACTGAAGTACCAAAATCACATTTAATTTCTTGAATTGTTTTAAATGAGACTCGTTTGAATTTTGATGTCTAATTTTCTTTCTTGCAAATATTTTCTTTTTATTATGCCAGTGTTTTTACTAGTTCCTATTATGTTTGGGGAATGGCGCTTGTTATTTTAATTTCTTTTAAAATATTGTACTTTTTATTTTTTATATCTTTAATAGGTATATATATCGTCGCCGTGTATTTTTACGCAGCCCTTTTAAATCTATTTTTTAATTTTTTTGTTCGTGGATGAAGGTGAAATGCCGCATTTTTTTAATATTTACAGTATTAGTATACACAACTGTAGTTTTATATGCATATATAACAATAGTTAACAGTTATTATAGTTGAAGAACCCTTTTAAAATTTAAGCAAAATATTTAAAGTCAACTCAAATACGTTCATCCAAGTATATTATCAATAAACATTAACTTATTTTTATAACAATTCTGAGTTACAAGTTGCGGCGACGATATTTGTGTATTATATTTACTATTCAAATACACTAGTGAAAAGACGATGAACTCATATAATTTATTTGTCGATGCAGGATGATTTGTGTGATTATATGATTGGTTTGGTTGAGGACGATGAGGCGGCGCTTATATCCGGAGAGGTTTGACGACTCACGCAGTCAGTACTAAAGTGGCCAAATAATTGAATTATTGAAATTTATAAGACATATACAAATTTACACACAAAATATGTATAAATATATCATTTTTTTAAAGAGACGAAATACGAGTTAAGCCCCTTTGTACTGACAGCTGTTTAATTTTATTTTTGTTTGACGTTTGATCCAATAGTTTGCTTTCCCAAGCTCAGATCTCTCCATACTCATTATGAATCGTATATCTCAATATGTAACATAAATTAGTTACTGTATCAGTTTTTGTGCAGAAAAATTTGAATCACTTTCAAGTATTCATAATAAGTTAAAAAGTAATTCGATAGTATTCAATGAATTATATACTACATTTTAGACAATAGGTTGTATAATACATATTTTTCTTTTTACATTTTAACAATGATATAGTCATTTCATTTTTAACTACAACTGCTTGCAGCGCTGGTGATGTCCATTGCTAGATGTCCTAAACTATAGTGTGAATTGTGTATAGTTAATTACATACTTCTTAAAACTAACTATTTTGTATGTAACCAGGTTGTTTTTTTTTGTTTTATATAGATTTTAGATATTTCAAGTTATTGCTCATAATTAAAAAAGCATATATATATATTTTTCTTTTTCATTCATTTAAATTTCAATTAAATATAGTATTCAGTACATTTAAATAATGTTATATGAGACCAACGTAGCGTAGTCGACTGTAAACGCGATTGGTTGTGGGTTCGATTCCCACTCGGGTGAATGTTTATATTTAAAAAAAATCTCCGTTCTGGTAACAAATTAGTTTTGGAGGATGAAATCTCTTGTAAATTTATTATTTTAGTTAGACATTTGGCCAAAATATTTTATACACCCAATTATCTATAATTAAATAGTACAGTACATACAGTAAATATTTAAATCTAGTAATAGTCTAAGCCAATTTCCAAATCAAGCCTTACAAGATCAATCTTATTTTCTTAGATGTAGCGATTACTGAAAGTTAATCGTTACGCACGAGTTAACTTTATACTTAATTGGTTTATTAGAATTATTTTTAAATCAAATATCTATTTGTGGTCATATTTATTTATAATATACTGTAAGTTATTTAAAAAAACGTTATATTTGGGCCCCTTTATACGATATTATATAACAAAATTTTCAGGGTTTATTATTACACATACATATATATATATATATATATATATATATATATATATATATATATATATATATATATATATATATATATATATATATATATATATATATATATATATATATATATATATGTAGCATAATTGATAAGAAACCTCTAAAAATGCGTTGCAGGGCAGTGAAAGACACCGGCACCGGCGGTACCGCTAACACGGGCGGCAACTGGCCGCACAGTGGCAAGGCCACGCCCCTCGCCACCGGACACCTCACGCCCGCGGACCGGCACGGCTCTGTTCAGGTGAGGCAGATGAGCACGAATTATTTTATATACGTAAATGAAGATTCGAACCAGCGCCTCTCGGAAACCGTCCAAGACTTTTTGTACGTTTTAAAAAATCATTTTTTCTATTTCCTTTAAAGAAATGTTAGAAAGGCATTATTTATTAGGTAAATGCTCGTAGATTTGTTTTTTTTTTTGTACAACGAGACTATGTTTGTTAGGCTGTGTTGTATGTTGGGTATCTTGGGATTGGGTTTACAGTTTGATAGTGCAAGTGGGGAATGATTTGAGAATTGCAAATTATACATATTTATGTCTTTATTGTCGTTTGCATTTATTTACAATTAAATTGTAGATATTTAACACAAACTAATTAACAATTGAACAAACATTCACAAAAACTATGTTTTTTTTTAATTTGTCATTACCGATCATTGAATTACATACGTACAGGAATTAATCAGGGATCTAACTGAAAAAAGGAGTCGACATTATGCATTTTAATAAAAACAGTCTAACGCAAAAAAATCTATAATAAACCAATCCCCTCACTCGGTATTTGAACCTACAACCGTAGTACTTAGTCTATAGTCCCAATTGCTTTACGACGGTGATGCCACAAATAATTAATGATTTTATTTCCTCAATAAACAAAGCTTTGCTTTGAAAACAAGTTCAAAGCTTAAATAAACGTTTTTAAGAAATAGTCATCACATTGTTCTGTGTTCAGTTTTTTAACAATACTTGTCTTATACTAGTTCTCGCAGTCTAAAAGCTCAATCTGAGTCAAAAATGTTACATCAAACAAATCAATTCAAATCATTTTATTACTAATTGGTTGACGATTTTTCTATGGGAGGCATGTCTAGTATTACTTATAATCCGCTCAAAACGAATAAAGGGAGAAATATCCGTGACTATATAAGAATAAATTATATATTATTATTGTGCAATGTTGTGATAACAAACTTAAACACACGCTAGGCTATATATTTAATATGGTATTTTATTTGATTATGGACCAGCATATCTATTTTTGCTAAGAGCATGGCGATTTATTCAGTAAACGTTCGATATAACTATGCCTTGCATATATATTTTGGATCGGCCATATTTATGCAATTATTTGTCTATGATATGTGGAATGTACGTACATTGATGTATTTATTTTTTAGCTGTTGAAGAATAAACATTTTCGGTATGTGAAATTTCCCGGCTCGGTGTCCACGGTCAGTTGTGAACATTTTGCGGCAACCGTTTTGTGGTGTTTGCATGTCGCTTTCGAGGCTGTAGCATTGACTCTATCTTTTGCGATTGGGATCTCATTCAGATGTTTAATAAAAATAGTAAATAAGATGTTAGAATTTGGAACAAAATATTTATTTATTAACATATAAATTATATGAAAAGCCAAGATAAATTACAAGTTGCAATTAAAGTAATATATATATATATATATAAAGAAATTACATACTTATGGAATAATTTTTGTTCCTTATGTAGAATTTGTATTCTATATCAATTTATTAATGACACATATACACACAACTCTTTTATTTATTTTTTGTTATACAAAAAAAATTGTGTTATTTTAAGTAACATTTTATATGGGAAAAAGTTATTGTCAATGCTATATGAATAATAATTTAGCTAATTCGAAACAGTAAGATCGTACGAGCTTTCAATGTGACACAAGCCAATATTTCCATAACAGAATTATAAAAAACGCTTCATACTTTTAATAATTTATAGAAATTTGCGGTTTTTAAGTAAATGCTTAAATAATTTTGTCGTTAGTGTGCTCGGAGCTAACTCGATGTTCAAGTTGAAGTCACTTTCCAAACACTGTATCGCTTAATAAACCCCCAAATGCCTTGTATTTGTTTTGTGTATGAATTTGTGTTGAAGTTATTGAATCTAAAGTAAAATTTGAATAAAAATAGTAAGAATTATTTTAATCTTAAATAGATTTAATAAACCAATTTATATAAATTGGTTAAGAATTAGGTCTATTTTTATCTAATATTAATTTGTAAACTCAATTGTAATATAAATTGTTTTAAAAGAAAATTGAATAATGCAAATTATATTATTGTCTGAAAATGTGCGAAGGTGGTGAGTTCCACGAACGGCGAGCTGGGCGCGGACGACCCCACGGCGGGGCACAGCAACACGCCCATCACGCAGCACCACGAGGTGGACGTGGTCGACGACACCAAGTCAGTGTTTCAACTGTATGCATTGGTTTTTATTATTTATTTCTTTTTCACTTAGCTTTAGATGCTTAGCGTTTGTAGATCGCATTCGTTTCACTCGTGTTGGGTAAGTGGAACAAGTTCAGCCATTGAAATGTATTTCGATTCTTTATATCAAATTTATAACTGTAGCGTAAAAACTAGAACAATATATACTTTTTTACATTTATAATATACAGTAAAATCCCGTTAATACGATCATGGTTAATAAGATTTCTTAATAACGAGTCCCTGCAATTTGGAGCATGTCTTTATGCAATTCGTCCATGCAATCAAAATATTTTTGTCAAACCAAAGAAATTATATGCTATTACCTAATTGTTAATAGTAATATTTTTTTCAATTAGATTTATACTTTTACCGAAATATATAATTTTGTAACAAATATATAAGTAATATAATTCAATATCTGCGCGAAACTACTATTTAAACAGTTTATATTTTTCTTTCTCGCTTAATACGCGTTTTTGGTTTGGTCCCCATGAAATCCTATTACTTGAGTTTTACTGTAGATAGATTTTTTTTTAGTTGTTTTGAGAATGTAATGAACTGTGAAAAGTAAAATATTGAACAAAAATGACTACTTAAAAAGATATTTTTTTTATATTGTTCTGTAAATTTTGTTTACCCAAGATGACTGATATACCAATATTATTTATTTATTTTAATATATTCATCATAATTGTTTGAAACTTACGCTTTTTTGTTCTACCGTATAAAGGATTACATGACACTCACAAGTACATTAGTGACTGATTTTGATTTCTTTTAAATAAATACAATCCAAAATATGATCTCCAGACCATTAAGCCGCAGTGGGACAGTGTCTATTGTATATTTAAATTATTTTCATTTCCCCACTGGTACTCAGGACATAGCGCGGCGTTGAGTTTCGCCACTCAATCTTCTCAATCACTCATGTCTTGATTTTGGGCGGAAATTGCAGAACTAGGTTCTCTCTGACTACACTGCTATGCGGGATCAAGCGTGAAACTATCTGTATTATTCAATTTTTAAAGTTCTATAATATCGTTATTGATCGAATCATTTTAGTACTAAAAGTTATAATATTCATATAACGGAATTATTCATTATGGGAAATAATCATTTAAGAATAAGCGTTAATGTTCTATGTTCTTGAAGATTCGATTTGCATGTCTTTATTTGTATACTTGTATATGTATTTTTTTATTTATTACCTTTTTTTCACTTTTTCTCTATAGAAACATTTTTTTCAGCCTTAAGTTTATTCTTGCATAGTCAGAGGGAACGTATTGACCAGACACTCTGTTCTCGACTTTCCATCCGAATCCGACACAGCGTGTTGAGTTCAACAGTTCAGTTGAGAATATAATTTAAATATAATTATTCCATTGGGTAGGAATCGAACCCTCAACCAATCGCGATTACAGCCAGTAATTAATTAATATTTTTTGTAAATAATTAGTAAGCTTTATTATGATTAACTCAATATCTCAAGCCACAGGCAGACTAAAAAAAATCATCATGCAGACAATCCGTCTATTCCAGATGTTGCTGTTTCTTCAAACGCAAAAAGAAGAAGTGTGCGACGCGCGCGTACAAGTGACGCGACGCCTGACCCCAGCCGCACCCTCACTACCCCTAACACCCCCGCCCCCGACACCCCACGACCGTCGACAGTAGGGATACATATACTGTTGAACTGTCACATACATCTAATGTTTACTATACAATTGCATTGTTCAGGGTTGTCAACTTCTATTATATTCCATTTCTGTTATGTTATAAGGTTGTCGATTTGCCTAAAAAATGTTTGTTCTTTTTTAATAGATACATACGAAGAGTATTTTAGTAGCTAGTTGATAGGATCATTAATCTTATTTGATTTATTGTTAAAAAAATATACTTTTTTGCTTTGAAGTTATATATTTATTATGTTATATGGAAAATTGTTGAAATTCTATAAAATTATTCATATAGTTGACAACCCTAGCGATTTAAATCATTCATCCAAGCTGAACACAATGTTATTTGTTACAAAATAATTGCATAATGAAATGGTAAATTGATATTGTTGATGTAAATCAAAATAATATGTATTTTCCAGTTTTCCAAGTTGAGATGTTTGTCAAAAAGGAAATTAATGTCAATTGGTATTATCTTATATACTCTAGTTCAAATTTTGCACTTACATTGTTAATCTGTAGATACGTTAATGGTAAAACAAAAAATAAAGAATATTTAAAGCGTTTTTTAAATTATTTAATTTGGTTTCGTCGTTTTTAGTAAAATTTTAATGTTAGGTTGAGCTTTATTGTGATTAAGTGAAACACTAGAGTGATATTAAATTTCTTTTGCAAATAATCTCAACTGTTAGATAATTTTCATAATTAAGCCATATTTAAAATGTTACACGGAAATAATGAGTTTGGATCATATAGAAGCTATATAGATACAAAATAATGTAACGTGTGACCGATTTTTCTAGAAAATTCCATGCTCTTTCTTTACAGTGTCATATTTTAAATGTGGCTTAAAATACAAATAATATATGAATATATAGTTTGTTGATAAATAAACAACTTATATCCTGACATTTAAATATTTAACTACAAATAATTTCTCTTAGAATTATTATTATATATTGAATGAATACATTTGTTTCTATATTATATATATGCAATAAATATGCGCTTTGTATTATTTATGAAGACGTTATATTTTCAAATTGGCCCAATTTTATTTTACAAAGAATTATGCAATAATATCAAAACTATGAAAATACATATGAGTATGAGAATCAAGGTAAATATAAAATGGTTACTTTTATCTTATAATGTTAGATAAAAGAAGTGTTTTTTTATCTTTTTATTTTGTTTTATACTCTATGTAGAGATCTCACACACAATTTGACATGTCTCTTTCTTCAATTTATATGTATATTTTATTTTATTAACTTGATATCAATTCATTCAGTCAGTCAGGCAGCTATCGTCTATACAGATTATTGGTAAAATATCTACGGCTTACGCATTAAAAATCATAAATATAGAGAATTATCCACAAAGAGAACTTAACGTCCAAACATAATGTACAATAATTAATAAAATGATAAAGAATAATTTTGTACACAAGTGCTTTCCTCCTTTTTTCTAAATACAAGATGCCTAATCTGTATATATTTCATGTATAAACTACCATAACTAGTTTGCAATATTTTGTTTTCTTAGTGAAATTCTAGAATATTCCGTATCATATATAGAAATCAAAAAATAATTTATAGCTACACTCACACTCAATATTATTTGTGAACGTGATTATTTATCTATCGCTGAGAGTGAAATAAATTATTTAAAAATGTAACTATTAATGTTTATTTAATAAAGTTTTGTGTTTACCTTTAATTTTAATCTGATTTATCGCAATACAGCAATAATATTCTGTATATAATATTCGAGGTGCGGTTGGCTTTTTTTTGTGTTCCCGTCCGTAGCTTACGTTACATTTACAAACTTCAATTTCTATTTATTTATCGTGAACAATCATCCAACTCATTTAAACATCCATTCCAGATCATTCGAGCTAACATCGATATTTATCATTCATTCTGAACAATTATTATTGACATAATCGATTCTATCTTGACATTCGAAAGTTTAACAGAGATGATTAAATCGATTCCGGCTAATAATAATCGCGCGATCATCGAACAATCAGTACATGATGAGCGGCCGTAGTTGTTATATTTCCGAGTAGTGCAGTGAGCTAGTGACGCTGTGGGTTCATTATTATAGTTTCTGTCTGTAATTTTACGGATACGTTTCATACATAAAAAAAACAATTACCATAATATAGATATCGTCAAATATACTAAGTTATGTGTTTTTGATGATGGGCGATCGCCGTTATATGCATATTCTAGTTATAATTTTATTTAGTCATCTTAAATAAGTTGATTCGTGCAAGTGTCGTATATTGGTCGTAGTGACGTCGCCACGCGGTCGACCGACATAGTCCAAGCGTGATTCGTAAATTTTATATATAAAGTGCAATAATTTATGTTAAACCATTCAAAGTGGCGAGTATTGCGAGTGCGATTAGACTGACGCAATAACTCGTGTGAACGCTCGCGGAGTTCATTTGAAATGTTCTATTTAGTAGATTTTACGTTTACGTCACTAACGCTGTAAGGTCGTGTTAGCGGCACGGGGATATTCCAGGTTCGATTCTCGGTTGAGTCACTCCCCGTCAGCTGGCGAAGGCAGGCCGGTTATCGTTAGAGGTTAATATCGAATTGTGAATAGACTGAGTACACATAGATGGCTCCCTCGCGGCCGCGGTCGCTTGTTAGTGTATAAATTGTACAGCTTAGGCCCGTTTGTATATTTTTGCTTGGAAATTATGCGTGTAAAGCAAAAATTGACATGCGGAGAGCGGAGAGATGCAATGACGCGGCGGTCTCTCACGCTGCTGCGTACGTCTCAAACAAGGAAAGGAAATTGAGCGGTTTTTTTATTCAAATGAACATCTTGTGTCGTTCAAATGTTTTCAATAGAGGAGAGCGTTTGGAATGCCGCAGCTTGTGTAAAAACTGCACGTTTTCGATCTGGAAGAGTTTTTGATATAATATCGTAAACAATATTTGTTTCCCCTTCGCTGATAGGATACTTATTGTACACGTCGCAGTATATCTAACCGAATGTTATAAACGTAAGTCTTAAAATTAATTCATAGCTGTACCTAATTGTTAATTTCTATTTGCTAGATAGAATAATCAAATTAGAGTGGATGTTGAAATTCGAAGTCAAATTGTGTGATCTCTTAACGTGATTGTGAACGAATGACGGAGTGTTGCCAGGAGTCAGGACCGCTGAGGACACTCCCGGAAATGCAGTTACATATGTTTATATGTACAGTTATATGTATTGGAGTGTATTTTTTTGCCTAAGTGGTGAGTTTTGTTATTTAAATTGGTAATAATGTGAGGAGTGCGGTGTGCGGTCGCCTGGCAACATAGGCCGCTGGCGTTGCAGCGAGTCGCATTTCGACAGCTTCATATTATCACAATAAACGTTTCAAGGCACCGTTTTATTGTCTCAATTTGAACACTGAAGCGAAAGAACGTGGGTATTTATTGTATATGTCGCGGCGACTAGCGTATTGTACTGTGTAGTTAATTTATAATTTTAAAGGTTTCGCTTACTAAGTAAGTCGCGTCCCGACGGCCGTTATAGTTATTAACTTTGTGTATTATAATACATGATGCTTTCGAAACTGAATTGAATCCTTATAGTTAAGTACCCGTATACATAAATATTCATTATCATAGAAAACAGTTGTCAATGTTTATTTTTTTTTCTTTTCTGTAACATGTACAGTTGCATATGCAATTTGACTTATATTCTGTTAAGGTCACAACCTGTTTTCAAAAATACGAAAATATTTGTTAACTCATAATTAAATAAAGCTTATTATAAGATATTTGTTTTATTCATTATTTTAAGTACTATAATAATAGTTGAAAATACTCTATGCTGAAATAAATATTTGAAATCCATTTATAATAAGCGCATTTTATGTTGACCGGACATATTAGTGTTGCTGAAAATTATGCCCAGTTACAGTTCAAGCAGCCAATGGGACGGGGGTGACGAGTGACTGAGCACGAGACACCTTGCGTACTGGAATCACTTGCGTGTGTCGCCCACCACTCCCTAAAAATCGGTCCTGCGACGTCTGTGGTTTTAATAATTTTGCAACATTTCTTTATACATGCAAATGCGTGTAGTAATCATACTTTGGCGCCCGAGACTTCCTATTATTTTTAGAAAACTTGGGGAAATATTTTTTATAACTGTTTTATAACAGTTAAGTAAAGAATTCCTCGAGTTAATTTTATTAGCACCCCGGCAGCGAGTGGACCTGGGCGACGCAGCTTGCCTGTAAAGAAAATTCCTCCAATCAATTGCATCTAAAACAGTCATATGTTTTTGTGATACCACAGTAAAATTAAATTGTTTTAATTGTCATTAAAAGAAATGTTAAAAAGTTTGCCTTTTCTTTCACTAAGAATCGTTTATTATTAATATTTTAATCACTACAATAAGGATGTTTAAATGTTATTATAATAAACCAGTTTCATCAATGGACATAAATGTGAGTTTTCTTACTCATACAATGGAGTGTCGTCACAGTTTTGAAAATTGAAATAAAGAACACGTTCTGCAGGTTTTGGTATAAAAACAAAAATCTCAAATCTAATTCTCTTAGATACTCTTAATTATACATTTACAAATTTAATTCAACAAACTTCTAAATATACTTATCGCTATTTCTTGTAACTGACATATAATTTTGCATGCCAATAATAATATATTTTAGATTTTAACTGACATTAAGTGTATGCAGTTACATACGAAAGGTATCTTAGTCCAGTAATTTTAGGTTTTATATCTGAAAAATCTCGTGCTGATATCAAAATTTGTTGATGTTCAAAAGGCATTTTACCTAAATATCTCATCCTATTACTTGGAATATTATTTGAATTTTTCTCTAACACAACCGTTTTTAAAAAGACAGAAAATTAATTTGTCAACTATAGACATAGCAGTAGTGCTATAATAAATATATCAATCTTTTTTATATAACCTCTTGGCCATCGAAGCGCAGTGGGACAGCGTCTGCTTGTTAACTTACTAGTAACTTTTGCATATCAGGGTGGGTAGAGATGTAGATGAGAGAGTGGGTAGAGAGAAACGATGCTCCGTGTTCCAGGTTCCGTCTTCTTTCGAGACATTGCGTCCAAACTCACTGAACTCGTAAAACTCAGGTTAAGTATTACTTACAGTAAGATCGTATATGTCAAAAGAGCGCAATAAAAATATGATTAAAATTACATTGCTATTCAGTAGAACACATTAACCTTACATTGAATTTAGAAAGTAACGTAAAAAGAGCAGAAAATATAATCTCCTTATTCAATTTACTAATAATAATAAAAAAGAAATAACTAGGTCATTCATAAAAACACCAATTTTCTGCCACAGTTTATTTCAAATAACAATTGTATTTTATTAATACAACATTTCATGATTCGACACAATTCTAACTTAAAGAATAAAACCTTACTCGTAGTTTTTTTAACACTAGTCAATTACAGTTACCTTACCTATATAAAACTAGCACTAAAGATCAGTTATTATTTACTTACAATAATTGCACCAAGTCGTAACCAGAAAATGCTTTAAAACTTATTCGTAACGACATGCCGATGTGATAATATCTAATAAAATCATCAATATATTAATTTTGATTAGAAATAAATATAAAACGTAAAATGTTCTGGATCACTTACAACTAAGTAATACTTAACCTAAATCAATCACTAATTCGCTCTTATAACCGCCATTTTATAAAAAAAAAACAACAATTACAAAGACCGGTGTCAATAAGTGATGCCACAATATAAATTATGGAATTTCATGAAAATGGTAAAAAATAAAATCAATTATATATAGCCTTCGTTAAATATTACATATAATGTCTAGACAATATTTTGAACAATATTTAAACGTAAATCTAAAAATGGAACCTCCACACGCCATCTTAAACAAAACTAATACAAGAAATAATTTCATTGAAAATATAAAATGGTATATATTTGTATAAAATAAAAGAATTATATTATAATAAAAATAAAATCTGATAGAAATATTTATACACTAATATAGTTGAGAAACTTATTGAAATAGCCATTAAAAGAAAAAAAAATCGAATCCAAACTAAAACTCATTGAGGGTGCCGTTAACAACAAAGCTTTTGACTTCCGTGAAATTGCTTTTCGTTTCAAAGTCGGACACCTCCTCCACAAGTATATCTTCGTTTTTGACAGGTATCGGAAACTCTAGAAGCTGTCCGAGTTTCCTGCCCGTGGACATGATGGCGTCCGCCAGGTAGTTGGCGCTCGTATCCACGACGTGGTTGTCTTCTATCTTCATAGGGGCCGTCTTGTAGTTCTGATAGTTTTCTTGCTTAACGATGGGCGGCAAATAGTCCTTTCCGTCGTCTAGATCGAACTGTATAGCTTTGATTCGCGTGGTGAGGTCCGGCGGCCAGTCGTCGTCGATGGGCAGGTCCACGTACGCAGGCGCGGAGGGCGCGGGGGGCGCGGGGGGTTCGGGGGGTGCGGGGGCGGGGGCGTGCACCTGGTAGTCGTGGTCGGCGTGCGCGCGGTTGAACGTGACGAGCTCGTCCATGTTGAACTCCCCGTCATCTATTACTGTCTCGTCGAGCGATATTTCTGCAATTCAATTCAAATTTATCATTAATAATCAACGTTTTATTGTACACCCGTACACCAATAAAACGTATAGGCTCAGCGGTAAGAAGCGCGGGTTCGAGTGTCGCTATGTTCAATTTTTGAATATGTTTCTAAGAATATTTTTCATATTAATATATTTAATGTGGGAATAATATTTAAAAAGATATAATAAAAAAAATTATCATAATAAATATTTATCAGAAAACTAACCTATTAGTTTCTATGATATTACAATTAATATAAAAATGAACGATCATCGGCGTTGAGGCGTCACGCTCCGCCGACATTATAACTTTCATCTACGTAACTGAAACTGTTACAGACGTTATATAAAACTACAGTTGCCTCTCACCAATCACAATTTTATGGAAAAAACTGACAAATTGATGAAATCTTTAAAAAAACATCTTAGATTCTATTAATCGTGGAGCAAAATTGATAAATTAATAGAATACAATAAGAAATATTACAACGCAAGTTAAAATGTTAGTGAAAAATTGCCTTTTCTATTTTGGCCCATTTATCTTACATACTTATTATATGTTAACTGTAGTAGAGACTTACTCATAACGCATAGACGATTATAAGATTATATCACACAAGTATATAAGGAATTAGACAAACACTAAAGAAAATAAAAAAATGATTGTTTTGGGTTCTATTACATAGATAAATGCTCCAATATGTTTTTTTCCTATATATTTGATTTGCAGACAAGGACGAGTAGCCTGGGCACTCACTGTTCCTCGCCGACAGCAGCGCCCTGGTGACGGCGGGCGCGGAGGGCGCGGGGGGCGCGGGGGGCGCGGAGGGCGCGGCGGGCGAGGGCGCGCGCGCGGACGCCTTCCCGCGCACCTCCTCGCGCATGGAGGGCAGCGCCACCAGCGCCACCGACAGCAGCAGCACCAGCAGGCAGGTCGCCGGCTGCGCCTTGCCGCCGGAAGACGTCACGCCCGTTAGCACGTTCTACCAAACCATACAACAGTGCTTGTTTTCAATCATTCATTTCAATTAAATCACATTAGGTGCTATGAGAATTTTAGAATTTTTAAAACACTGAAGGAAACGAAAGGGGATATTACATTGTTATAAACTGCTACATTTTGTATTAAGATAAATGTTTTGTATGTATTTACAACTAATTTAGAATTTCTATCGCAATCATTACCAAACAAACGTATTACCAAAAAATGACAAATATTGATTTTGTAACAAAATTATATTTCCTTCAGTCAAATCTAGTCTGCATCTATAGATGAAGAAATAACCCTGCGGATATTGGAAAGTTTGTTAAGAATATTCAAAATAATAATAGTCATATCCGTAATGCAAAGAGTACTATTTCAAAATAAGTAAAAATTTAAGTGTTTAAATGTTTAAAATTTATATGAAAAAGTTAAAAAATATTAATTTACAAAGCAAATTTGTAATTGTATATGACTATACATATACTATTGGTGCGACTTTCTAAAATGAATCATTACAAACACATTCACGAGTGAAACAAGATCGTCGACATTGACTTTTGTTTTGGAATATATTATCATATTTCAGCATTACGTTAAGATACGAGAAAAAAATCTGATGATTTATTTTTTAAAAATTAAATTAATACATTGAAAGCATCTTATGTGTTATCGTAATTGAAAAAAAAATTGATAAGACAGATAATAAAAAAACACACTCCGTTCTCCACTTTTCGCCCGAAATCGAGACATTGCGTGTTGAGTGGCGGACCTCAACGTAGCAATTTGTTCTATATGAGCGGGAAAATGTTAATAACTTAAATATAATAATTACACCGAGTGTGTATCGAATCCACAACCCTCGTGTTTACAGTGGGACGCTGTCCCACTGCGCTATGATGACATATTTTTAAGTCATATTGAAATTAATTAAAAAACTTAACCCCAATATTAAGTATTAAATAAAACATATAAATATTTCCATATAAATATACAAGTAACTTTAATTTTACGATATAGACAAAACTAAAGGACTTGTGTTGTTTTAGTTCAAATATATATACACCTGGTCTGTATTCTTTGTTTCCTTAATATTATTTGATTTTTAACCGTTAAATACATTGAAATTTATTAGTAATACATTGTGTAGTTTTAATCAGAACTAAAGCTAAGTTTAAATGAAACTAAGCGAGTTATTTATATTCATTAACACTAATTAATGATACGTTTTTAGATTTATATGTATTTTATTGTCAAATGAATGAAAAATGAATAATGTCGACACTTAGATTTCTATATGAAATTTGAACCTACTCTTTCTCTTTGAATGATAAACCTCTATAATTACCTGTAACCTCTTGAGCTGTTGTGTTAACGACTGATTCTGTGATTGAAGTATTTTTATCCTCCGTATGAGCGTTTGGTTTTCAGAAGTGCATTGTTTAACCCTGAAAATAACATAAATTATTATTTTTCAAGTTATTACGTATATAGATAAATTGCAGTTCATGTATATTTGATTATAAGGAAAAGTAATGTTAGATTATATAATTCGTGGCTCGTGCGCGTGGTCGTAGATTCGATCCGCAGTCGAGGTAATGATTGGTATTAGATTATTAATAGCGCAATTCACTTTAAAAAAACAAATATAAAAACGCTTTATTCAGAAAACTTTAGTTCTCCTTCAAAAACAGCTTAAAATATTAATTTTGATTTCTTTTAAAACGCGTAGTTAATTGATTTAATTGACTGCAATTTATTTACATATTGCACCAAAACATTATATATGCATATGCACATACATATGCACGGACACACACATACACACATGCACGCGACCTAACATATCTAGACGCATAACATAGAAATGGTGTCATATAGAAAGAATATAGGTATAAGGTTTTTAATGTGCAACTGAAAACCAGCGATGTCTGAGATGTTATCCTCAAGCATCATAACCTAAGTTACGCCTTTGGCCATAAGTTGAAATTCTGTCATTACAGATTTTTTTGCATTCTGCATTTATTCTCTTATTACAATAAATGTGTTTAAGTATTACTATTTTTTTTTATTTACCCCGCTCTTGCAGAACAAAATGCGCGCGGCGTTGAGTTCCGCCATTCAACATGCAATGTCGCGAATTCGAGCGGAAAAAGAGCGGAGTGTCTTAACACAAGGTTCTCTTTGGGTCTTAAGTCTAGTAAGAGCGTAAAGTTGAAAAAAGTTTATATAATAAAATGTGAAAGGGTGATGAAACAAAGTGGAAAGACTTTGACCCTTGACATAAGATGAAGATAAAAATGGTTTATTTTATAAAATAAATTGCTTTATAAGTAAACTGAACTGAATACTTGAATGTACGTTACATTATTAAAAACCTACTCAACGAAGAAGCTTTTCTTTTTAACACTAGGTTCTCTGTCTCACATGCTGTGCGGGAAAAGATTGAAGCTGCTACAAATGTTTCATTGAAATAAAAAAGTTAATAATAAAACGCCAAAAGCAAAGGTAATAAAAATATTTACTTTAAACGTGATACGGTACGAATAATTTTAAAGAAATAAATACATAAAAATGCAAAAACTCCGATCGGAACAAAAAACTTTTCAAATTGTTTGAAATATTACGTCAGGTTATTACGTCTCGTCTCATCTCATCTCGAAACGTATATTTCAGGTAAAGTTTATAAATTACGCGGTGTGAGTTTCTATTACAACACTTTGAATTGTATTTTGCTTTAAATATAACTTTGTTAAACTGTGTTACATGTAAAAGGTTTTTTTGAATTTGTTTCCAATAAAAACTGCTTTCACACTAAGTTTCACTTTACAGTAGTCCGTAGTCACAGATGCGCAATAAAATGTAACAGAATAGTTTAATTTAATATCCACAAAAGCCTGCAAATGCTTGAGGAAAATGGAAACATGACGAAATATTATTAAACAAGAGCACTGTTAAGTGAATCATCTGCCAACGTGTTTGTATCGACGTGGTTTTGTTTCGAATGGGAGAAGTGATTCAGAAGGATAACTGATGTAAGACGCTTTCTTATTGCAATAATTCCGTCATATATAATCTTACAACTTATTTAAAAAATAACAGCCTTTACCAGCATAGCACGTTAGTGAAAGAGTACCCTAGGTAGGGCTAGCCCTCTTAGCCCAAAATCGAAACCTTGACATTTAATTTTAATATAATGATTCCTTTGAAGGGAAATTCGAAAATCAGTCGCATTTACATTCAGCCGCTGTCCCACTGCGCCACGGTAGTCTCAAAACGTAATACAAGCAAATGCAACTTAAAAACAAAAATTTGATCATGACTCAACTCGAAGATATTTGAAGATAATAATATTATACATATATCTTTTTCCTTATTCATTTTTTTACAATATACCTATTTAATAAAATAATATTTAAAAGCAATGTTTTAAAATATTGCTTTAAAATATTATTACTTGTATTTAAGAGATTTGGCTATTATGTACATTGAATACTACAAGTCAATTTTATTAAATATCAAAATTATTGACTAAATAAAAAGTCAAACATCGACTTTTGCGTATAAGTATGTTATATAATATTTTTTAAATTCGTTTTTTTTTTGGGACAATTAAGACATATATTATTCATAATAATGCGAAGCATAAACTAAACTGTGACAATAAATTATTAACCATATATATACATATATATATATATATATATTTAAATTAATATTTGATATAGCTTCGCTAAACTCCACACGCATAGTTGCTTAGGGGTATTTCCCGAAATTCCCATAAAAATAAGAAAAACGAGATTTCACGTGTATCAGTAGCAACTATGGACAAAATAAATGGAAATAATATAAGAGACAACTTTTAATTATACAAAATATCAACGAATAAAACTACACAAACAATGATATATAAAATATACATAAATAATTCTTTCATTTTTATTTTATGATCAGTGAGAGTGACTAAAACCATTTAGGTCTAACAAACTTTTCTACCTGCCTGTTTTGAAACAAAAAGTTCGTTCAACAACAATCATGCATTATGACTCAACTTCCGTTTCAATATAACGTTCGATGGAGACCTTTCTGTTTTTGTAATATCTTTTACATTTATTAAGAGCTGAACTGTTACACATAAATGAATAGTTTTTAATATGATAATTCATTTTCTTTTATCTAACCGACCAAGCGTGTTATCAACTGACTTCCTAACCGATGGTAGCTTTACGTTCAATCGACAATTCAAGTAATTTGACATTTTGAATTAGATAATTAAAAGGCCTGATATGTTTTAGCATAAGTGTTGTTACGTCATTTGTCACTTTTCAATACAGTTACATGTGTAATTGATATACAATATAACGTTTTCACTATATGTTAACTTTCAACGCGAGAAAGAGTCAGTCCGTTTGTTCATTAAAGACTACGTTTAATTTGAGATTAAAATCTATAACAAGACAATGGCGATTGCATGACATTTACTAAAATAAGACAGTAACTATTATAGCTCTTGACTTCAGTTTTCTTTTTGTCATCAGTAATAAGATAAGTTTTTAGTAAGAAATAATTTGCAAAAAAATTGTAACAAAAACTTCATTCAGATACTTCAATACCAGTTAGTACAGTGAACTGTAAATAATAGTTCTTTAGTATTGGCAGGAGGTTACTGTAAAAAACTATGCAACATTATATATTTAGAGCTGATTACTTTCACATTTAAGCCAATAACGGTAGTTACAAAAAGTGTTATAGTTCTCTTTAAATTAGTTTTAATTTACGTTCACAAGACTATAATTTGTGCAAAGATTTTGTATATTTTTTTGGTTCAAATAGATTTCATATCTATTTCTTAAATATATATTTTTAAATTTGATTCTATATATAAAGCGAATTTATTGCAGTTCCCGAGGTAAAATTAAAGAATATTATAATAAGAAAAAGAGAATGGCGAGATTCTCTTTCCAAGCCCAGAACTCGATAGTTTAGGGTCGACGGGAAATATAAAACGCGATTACTAATGGGTTTGATTCGCAATCGGGGGGAATGATTATATTTAAATAATTTTGACTTTAATACAACATTTCTATATACAATGGCAAGGCAAAGTCTACTTTAGATAAAAAGTATACAAAATATTAACACAGATTAGTGTAACTTAATAAAACTCTATAAGTAGTTAGGCTAGTATATTTTAAACGCGTAAAACTAAAAACAATATATATTTTCTATCTATACCGGATATCTATCCACAATAATTTAAAAGAAATGATAACGAAAGTGTGCGCTAAGTAATTTTAATATAATCTTATCTACATAATAATTTCTGGTATCTAAAAAAATAACTAACGTGCCGAGATATTTCAAGCATAATAACAGAGTATATTTATTGAGTAAATCGAGCCTAGATATAGTTAAGATGCTCGTTGTGCATCAACAAAATGGATGATACGTCTCAAAATGGAGCGCTAGAGACGCAATACAGTATGAAAATATAGTAACAGAATTATATATTGCAGCCACCCGTTTTTTCTTAAGAACCAAGTGTTCTCTAATTATAATATAATTTAAATATACCATTCCCCCGAGCGGGCATCGAACTCTGTACTGACACTGCGCCATGATGGCCTCGAGTAAAACAGTATTGATACAAATATAACTTGTGTCACATTACACATTAGTTCTCAAATACCGTTGGGTTGGTCTTATCTATCTATCTTAAACACTTATTATTCGCGGTTTGAAAACTTGACCTTTCCGATCATCATAGCGTTCTATAATCTATATTATGATAATGATGAAATAGAATGAATGTACCAGGGGAAGTTTCTTTTTACAGGGCGCTTGTTGTTCATCTTACAATGTCACGTTGGCTCGCGACAAAATGTAAATAATAAAAAATTTTATACAACCTCGCGTTTACAGTCAATACGGCACACAATTCTTGTGCTACGATACCAAATTGACATATTTCAAATAATTATATTATATATATATATATATATATATATATATATATATATATATATATATATATATATATATATATATATATATATATATATATATAATTTTCTGCTCCAAATAAGCAATACCTTTATAGAAACAGAAAATGACTTAACACTAGGTCCTGCCGACTCCACTAGGAGAACAAACGAGTGAATGAAATAAAAAAAATGTGTCAACATAAAAAAAAAAAAGGAGAAAGCCTGACCTGTCTTCCAATCCATCGACATACTCCTTCTTCCGTTTACGAGAGTCTTGGGCGGAGATCTTATTTCTAATTTTACGCCTAATCCTCTTAAGTTCCCTCTCTTCGTGTTTCGTTAAGGGATAGCTGGTAGGTAGTGTAATTCCCTCCTTCGCCAACAAACGCCTTTCCTCAGCGGTCAAAACGAGACGCGGATAGCCGTTCCTGCCGTCATTAATTTGGGTGTCTTTGTGGTCGTCGTCGTCATCACTACGGTCGCTACCTGAGTCATCTAAAAAGATAGTATGTTTTTATAATTTGAAATAATAGGTATGTAGATTTTTTTTAATGAAAAGTATCATAGAACTCCTTATCGCATACCAGGGTAGTCAGAGAAAACTTAGTGTCATAACACTCCGTTTCCACTTTCCGCCCGAAATCGAGGCATTACGTGTTGAGTGGCGGAACTCAACACTGCGAATCAAATAAGAGAAAATAAATAAACAAACAAAAAAAAGTATTAATCTTAATTCATTTCATTATACGGTAGTTATACCTAACGAAAATATTTAAAATAATTTTCATATAAATATAACAAGTGTATTAGGAAATCTACTTGCCAACAATGCAATTATGTGAATTGAATAAGCGATAAAAAAGCAGTTACTAGTTACTAAGCGTTTTACAAACGTCCTTGCCTGAATGTCAGAGCAGTTTCAAGTAGAACAATCTTGAAAATAAATACATAACACAATGTAGCGGTAAGGAAATGACATATAATAAAATTTCTGTAAAATAATTTTTTTTTTTTAGAGCTCCACGCTTTTGGCACATAGCAGGATAGGCAGAGAGAACCTCGTGTCTAGACTCTCTGTTCCAATGTTAATTATGATACTAATATTTTTTGTTTATTGTAAATTAATTAATTTTATTCAGCCACTCGCTTTTTCCCGCATAGCAAGGGTAGGCATTGCGAAGCTAATATCAGGAAACTTCGTTTCCAACTTTCACCCGATATCGAGACATTGCGTGTTGAGTGGCGGAACTCAGTGCCGCACTTTGTCTTGTCACCAGAGAAATGAAAATAATTTTAATAAAATCACTACCCCGAGTGGGATTCGAAACGACAATTCGAAGCATCTGTTCTTCGATGAGAAGGTCGTTGTTTCGAATCCCACACGCGACTGTTCGCGAAGAGTAAAATAATAAGAGTATGGTCTAATTTAGGATTATATAATGTTACGACGACAAGTGTCTATATAAAAAAATAACATTGGCTCATATTTTTGTAATATTAAATATTATAAAGGAAATTAAATACATATTGCAAAAATGTCTCTGTGTGACAAACATGAATGGAGGACACTTATTATGTGTGAATACTGAATTTGTTTAATCTATTAAACCAATAAGATTTTCTCACGCTTATCAACCCATTTGATTTGCTTGAAAATTTGCAGTCAGTTTCAGTTTTGATGACAACATAATATTTTCATAGTATTAATCTTATATCATTGCCAGAACCGAAATAACGATAAAATTATATTCATTTTAGTTTATTTTTTAAACTAATACTTCATATTTAACGCCGTATCCCGCATAGCAGGACCGTCAAAGAGAACCTAGCTAAGTAGCTACCTTAGCAAGCAGGTATGCTCTTATTGATATATAATATTTTATTAATTGATTGAAAAATAAATTCACGTTACAAATAATTTTACTGAATTAGGTATAATTATTTATTTATTTTACTTACTTATTATTACTGTAACAGTTATAATTACGTATATTTAAGAAGCATATATGTCATATATAAGATTATGAACGTATATTCTAAGAATGAACGTCAAAACGGCCTCCAGCACCAAATGGGTTCAACGCTCCTATCCAAACCATTTCTCGTGCGATGACCGAATTTTACATACAAATTATAAATCGTTCTTCCAAACGAAAACAATTGACACCAATCAGTTAAAGTACTGTGATTGCACACTCATTGAAAGTAACGAAATAAGAGTCGAATAGACAAACAGTTTCTGTAGCCGAAAAATACATTAAACAAGGATTTTGTGAGCAAAATGTTATAATTCGTGTACTTAAAACTTTATATCTTACAACGATTTGAATAGAGTTCAATTTTAAATGAGACTCTAAATAAATACAATACAATTTCAACCTTATATCCTTACAAATAAAGTTTAAAATTAATATCGTTGTTCATGACGAATATATCCATCCTGTCTTTATATATAAGTTTCAACCTTACTCCTTATATAAATAGAGCCTATAAGTCAAATCAATCTTAAATCCACTTACCACAATTGTTGTTTTGTTCGTAATCGTCGCTCTTTTTCGGGCTTCGATTTTGAGATCTTGCAATTTACTTTGTGATAGAATATTAGCTGCCGTTATTTTGATGTTAGAGGCGTTCTTTAAATCTGCTGCGTTAATTATTTTTATGGATTTCAAATCTTTCATATCCTTTATGGTGACTGGTAGTAATATCGATCTGGGGTTGCCTGCCATAGGCGCTACTCGGATAACCCTTCTTTGTGGCGCGACCGACTCTACCGGTTTTGAGTAAACTTTTGTCTGTGGATTAAGTACTTGAATATTCGTTACTTTCAGAGGTTTCTGAGGTTGAGCCGTGACGACTAGCTGAGGCTTATGCATCGCGGAGGCTGGTAACTTTATAGGTTTTTGAACCTTGGGTTGAACGACCGGCGCTGTTTGCGAAAGACGGCGTTTTCTACCTTACCTAAGAAGGGAGATTATCGCTTGTATTAAATTGTATTAGCATGTATGTATGTTTTTACGGTGTATTTAAATTAACATTGTATTATTAACTTATACAATTATGGTATGCAAAGATGTATTTTCAGTTGTTGGCTGTTTAAACTATCAATGATTCATTGCACATCATGTAAAAACGTTTAAATGTACATAAGTGTAATATAAAAAACCAAAGTTTCTTTTATAACGGAATAATTAAATATATAAACTCATTTTATGTGTCTGACTCTATTTAAAACAATTTGTCATAACGTATTTAAAAACTTACACTACTTAATACAAATAAAAATACCTGACAGGTTAAATAATGTATAAAACCTTTTCAGGGCTTTAAGTATTCAAAAACACGTGTTTAAATATAGAAGGGCCTTGGATTTTGTTATTTGCCACCGATACCATACATTATAAAACCTTCACAAACGGTTGCTTAATACAATATATTACGCATTAATACTATAAGTAAAAATTACACGACTCATAATAATATTTCAGGGGAAAGTTACTTTGCGCGGTGGTAAGTCTCTTATGTTGAGAGAATCTGAAAAGTTTTAAAATTTTCGACATCAAGGTTTAGATTGTAATATTTTCATATTACCATCGTTTTTTTTTTTAAAACAACAATATCGAATATTTTTTTAGCTTTTGCATCATTCGGACTTTCGGTACACAGAGTTAATCTAGTCTCTTGCTTCCGTCCTCCATTTTCTACTAATTTAAGAGTATCAGTTACTCAAGTACACCAAACAGGAAACCTATTCAAAACTTTTAAAACATATTAAAAAAACTTACCAGAGCTTTGGAATGTATGGTTATTAAGGAATCCAGGCACAACATTTTGTTCGAAATCGTCCATATCGAAGGCGTCTTGGTCGGTGGAACTATTGGACAAATCGTTTGTATCCTGTATAATAACATCTTGCGTGTTACACGGGCTCATTGGCTCTAGGACTGGTGTCGGCAAGTCTTCGTCACAGGAATTTTGTATGAGAAATGGTGATAGCTGTTGCTCGAAGTCACTAAAACACCAATAAATAAATTAAATTCGTAGGTACTATAAATGCATCTTGTATCTAATAATAATAATAAAATATCAATACAATATACAATCAATATAATATTGTTACTGGCACGGCTAACATGGCAATGGAAAACCATTATAATGGAGTTATAATAATGGTACCCGCATAGGGTCTGGGACATGGGACCTGGGGACCGCCAGGGCCCGTCTGGAGCTGGCGCTGGACGTGGCAGCATCTGAGCCGTCATTAGTGGTAGATTGAACAGGCAACTAGGCCAACAAAGACGCTACAGCCGAAACAACAAACACACCTTCACCAAACAGTTCACATGAATCAGCAAGAAGTGTTTTGCAGGATATGCCTCCTGCAAGCACCCTAGCTGGCAGACAAAAGCAGCGGATGAAATGGAATGATCAAATCAACCAACACAAAATACAAAACAGACGTCACAGGATACCGCCCAACACTTTACGCACCATTCGTTAATATTTATCCCGACATCCATAACATTATCTCCGAACAATGTTTAGCAGTTTACATCCCACTCGCAGAGGAAATCCTACAACTGTGGCACCAGCACACTATTGAAATCATACCACCATTCTTTCATCCACAGGACTCAAATATATAAATCTCTCAAAAAAATAGACTTACAGAAAAACACTTTCTTCCCTTTACAAAAATCAGTCATTATCGAAACTTGCTCTATAGTTCGGGGATTCCTTACTTCTATAACTCAAACACCCACCACAATACACAACGAACCGACCCACTTGGCTTAGCTCGTGATAGGTTCAAACCACCAACTTCTTGCTGAGATTCCCATGATAATAAGATATCTTTACGGCACATCGTGTATAACTTATAATTATGCGAGACTGACGCCAGTACTAAGCTCTGAGCTTGTGTTACTAGTCGCCAGGGTCAGACTCGCAAAAGAGTTTTAAAAAAGGTATGCGCCCATACTTAATATAAGGTTATAGTCTATTAACAGTAAATTAAAGAATAAACAAGCACAAATCGAGATACTGCTTAAATTGAATCTAACTAGTGGCCGCCTTTTTTGTGTAATTCGCATAGGTTTATACTTACATATATAATATTATATATGACTATATATATATAGTCATATATGATATTACATTAGCCGACCTGAAGCTTGAAGAAGAATAAAAAGACAAGAGTCGCTTAAATTTTAGGAATGATCTCAATGTAGAATTAAAAATAATTATTATGATAAAAACCTAAAAAAGACCTAGAAATTATTACTACAAGAGGGTAAAAGCAGCATAAAATTTATTTGCCGGAAACAAAACCAAGGCCTGTAACAAGAATTACTTGGAAGATAAAAGTTAATGTGGTCAGCAGGTCTTCCCTGAATCGATTTCTACTATATTTATGACAGTACAATGTTCCTTATTGTACGGTCGAGTCGGTATTTTATACGTAAACAAACATTTCTGAAAATATCCGTACTTTAAGTTAAGACAAGTTAGGTAACCCATTTCCTATAAAAGTTACCTGAAATACATTAAGCTATGAAAAGTCAGTTTAGTTCAGTTCTTTAGTTATGGCGTTTCGAGCAATAAAATACAAGTTTTAAAAATAGTAACTATCAGGCAAGGTGGATATTTTGTTAAAATAATAAAACGCGAAACGGCTGAGAAATGTATATTTAAATTATTTTCATCTCTTCGCTATTGCGACAAGACGAATCGCGGCGTTGAGTTCAGCCACTCACGTAATATGTCAGATACGGGCGAAAAGTGGAGAACGGAGTGTCTTGACACTAAGTTCTCTCTATCTACGCTGCTAGGCGGGGAAAGCATGGAGCTTAAAATAAAAGAACGAGAAAAACATTATTTTTATACCCTTATTCTGCCCTTTTTAAATATTTAATATGCTGAATAATACAAGACGGATTCCTCTATTTATCAAAATTAAGAATGCGTCTTTAAATGAAAGGGCTTCACAAATATCCGGTATTCAAAAGAGATTAGGCAAATATAATAAGTCCCTCTTTACAATTACCCATCCTTAGTTACGGCTTTCATGTGGCAGCTAAAAGCTGACTGTGCATTGCGATAAATATTTGGGACGTTGAAAATTTAATTTTTTTTATACTGATTAGGAACGTTTTTGAAGAATATAAGTAAATTTGGTGCACTAATTTACGGTATATTTTTTTTGTTTGGTTTTGATTACATCCCAGGTGCTTTAATTTTGTAAGGAATATATTATTAAAAGCTCTCATTTAAGCAAATATCCAAATTAATCTCGAATCTTTTATACATAATTCGGTTACGGAGCTCCAGAACATCCCTGCAAAGTATGATTACTTTTGCAGTACAGTGCAGTGCAAAGCATCAGATTGCACATTATTGATTGTAGTTATATATATATTAGCTTCACGCTTTTTTCCGCATAGCACTCCGTTGCCCACTTTCCGCTCGAATCCTAGACATGGCGTGTTGAGTGGCGGAACTTAACGCTGCGTTTTATCTATTCACCAGAGTGGAGAATTGAAAATATTTTAAATATACTTAATCTTCCGAGTGGGAATCCAACCAACAAACATCGCGTATACAATAAGACACTATCATACTCGGGTATGTACAAAGGTAGAATATTAGAATAATCGATAAAAGCTTTTGAATATCGTATTGTAATAGTAAAGCACGGAGAGCAGGATGTTAAAATAACTTTGCATATATATTAAATTTAATTAAAATCATTCAACTTTCGACTTTTATATATAATTTCCCATATTTTTAATACTTCAGTGAGTAATATTTTCCATAAGTTTAACATCATTTTTGTAATAAAACAAAACGATCGCCTTTCGTCAAGGCTAATTACAGAATCCTGTTGGCCGTGGAGCAAGTATATCCATAAATGTGAAATTTATTTGATCGATACAACTTACACACCTTGGACACTGGTGTACAATACAAAATTACACATTGGGAAGTAAACAATTAAGTATTAATACTTTATTTTCAATTCAGTACAATGCGGATAAAAATATATGAAATTGATGACATTTAAGCAAGGTCTTACTATGCAAATGGTTGTGGGTTCGACTTCTACTCAGGGTCATATTTATAATATTTTGTGGTCTAGTTAAATTAAGTGCGGTAGCTGATCCCGTCAAACAGTACGCAATGGAAAACAAGCAACTCAGACGGACGGACAGACGAACTTTTCACTTTATTGGGACATCTTGTATGAAACATGAGAACCGCAAAAAGACTATAGGTTTTAATACAATACGTATTTTATTATACTAGAGACGAGATACCAATATAAATTCCGTTGAAAACGATAAAGGAGGTTGTCAAACGTGTCTAAAAACACGTTTATCTAAAATTACCATATGATAAGTGTCCTTTACGCCATATTATATAATTTAACATCAGTGTTAAATTGGGACTGTCTGAACTTGAGCCAACCGGTATACAAGAGACGCTGCTAGAAAGTCGTCTACTTTTACTTTTTACATGTATAATAAAAGTGATCTTTCTTAATTTCTTCATACAATCTAAAACTTAATAGGCGCTGCACACGTACGGCACGGCACAAAGATTTGTGCCACAGAAAGTGCAATTAATTAATAGATACTAATTTAAAGTGTACATTTCTATTTTTTATTACATAGATGATGCAATTGTTATTGTTTTATTGTGAATATTAATTCAAATTGTAAACGATAAAATAATTCTACTAAAAACAGAATAATTTTACGGTTTAATTAAAACAAAATGCAGCTTTGCGTTTCGCTATCCAACGCAAAAAATCATTCCTCTACAAAAACTGACGTCGTAATTGTATAATGATTTGTCTACTACGCAAAAATAAACAATAATAACGCGTAATAGTCGAAAACTAAAAAAAAATTACAAAGATTATTAGATCATTTTTAGTCAAATGTATCTTATATTTTTTTTAAAGTAGCGTGGCCGGAACACTTGACTGGTTTCCAACAGGCGCGGGTTCGAGTCCCGCTACATTCAATTATATATATAAATAAATAAAAATTATATATAAATATTCTTAATATCATAAGTGTGTAAATAAAACTTTAAAAATGTTAAAATATTATAAGATTATTTTACTTAATTACGATCTCGGCTATATAAAGGAATTACAGATTACATTAAATTTCGCAATTAGCAAGACCCGTTATCATATAAATTCAACAATATATTACGTACACAGTATTATATCAACATTTCCAACATTTAACATAAAATATTATCGACAAATCACTCACATCCGCAGGCAACTGCATTATTAAGCAGCAAATGGACTGGACCAGTCATTATTTTTAAAGTTTAATGTATTTATGTGAATTTTCGATCCGCTTAATCGGTTAACCAATAATAGCAAATTAGGATCGTACGTAGTATATTCACATGGTAATGCACTTAGAATCCCATATTTAAAACTAGTAATTTTAATACGGTTTTTGACTAGACCCCTAGGTAGGTACTACCCATAGTAACAGAGATTACAAGTTCGAATCTGGTGGCAGTCAAGTAATAAATAAAACAACCCTATTTCCATGCGTATATTGTACCTTGTAACTTAATATTCATCCAAGGTGAAGCAAGATAAATCAATCGAACTGATATAGGACTGTGCAATCTAGTGAAGACTTACACTACGCGGCGACCTCAATCTGATAAGATATTACATATATTTTATTATATTAGCCGCGATAAGTACACGATTTATAAAACAAAGTTTTAATGTTAAAATATAATGTATTAACCAAGTATTTAAATTATTTTTAGAATAATAATATAAAAAGGCATGCTAGAATTTATTTAATCATTACAATTCACATCTAATTCGACACGAAACAAATTAAATTTTTATCGTCTCGGTACTGTCGTATAATACTTCATTTGAGTATATTTTGATTGCGTTGTAAATTCCTAAGTAAATATATATTTTTTTAGCCTTACGCATTCATGAATACACTCCGTTTTCCACTTTCCGGCCAAATCTGAGACATAAGTGAGTTGAGGGGCGGAACTCAACACCGCATTTTTTCTTATTTTATTTTACAACTGTTTTATTAAAAAAATCTTTAACAAATTTCCTATTATATAAAAGGTTTATTATATATCAAAGTTATTTTTGTGCCACTTTTATAATTCATAGTGATAGTCGTCAAAAATTCTCAAGTTAAAAACAATTTTTTCCGAGTTTCTATAGTACACACAATATTCATAATAATTTCGAATACATGTACAATAATAAATAAACAACAGTAACAGTATTTTTAATTAAAAGTTATATAATGAAACTTTATTAACATTACTGCTCAAAATGTTCAAAATTATAAGCTTCATATTTTTCAAAAGTACATCGCCATAATGAGGGAGAACTGGGCTAATAAAGTTTGTCGGGAGAAACATTAATCATGTACATATAAAGTTTCCTCCCTAAAGATTAATATCAATTTTTATTCATAAAATTTCAGATTAATAATCAATTACCTGTCTAAGCCCGTTGTTTTTGGGTTGGCGAAAAGAACCTAGTGTCAAGACACTCCGTTCTTCACACCAAAATACAATTATAATTATTCTATATTCATTTTGTAGTGAATTAATAAAATTTGTCCAAAAAAGCTTCAACAAAGCTTTTTGTTTAATGAAATTAAGCGTAGTAATATTCCTTCAATGTACACCGCTGCTCGAGCTTAGTAATTGATGCGCAAGAAACGATGCTTTTAAAATGGACTGAGTGCAAAGTCCATCAAAATATATAACTGTACAGCTTGTAACATGTATGCTTCAGTTGAGACCTACAAATCGATATTATCCTACCCTTGACCATTCAATCAAGTTCCAGTTTCTATTAGATTATGTAGCGGTAGATCGAGCATTATGAAATACCACTCTATGATATGAGATTTCTTTTTATTTAATAAAGATAATGTAAGAAACAAGGTTAATTTAATAAATCTTTTTTTTAATTTTCAAACAATAACTCAAAACCTGCCCAGCTATTGGAACTTTCGCTACGAAGTTTACGATAAAAAGGGTATCAGGGCATTCTTAAAGTTTAAAATTAAAAGGCACGGGGCCAAAGGAATTTAAAATTCTAATCGCGCTTTCGTCGCAGATAGCATGCATTCTAAGTGGAAGGTGCTGTGTGACTCACAAATTTTGCTTACGGTACTCTATACAACTAGTTTTACGAACTATTAATGAAGTATGATGTGATTGCGTCGAATATTCAATTAAACTGATTTTTGTTTTATAACGTGTAATTAATGTTATGTGTGTATATGTATGTATGTTGTGTATATATGTGTGTATGTATGTGTATGTGTAATTTGAATGTGGAATTTGAATATGAGTATTCATGTATGTTGAGTTTTTTATATTTTGTAATAAGTAAAACATGTCTACGTGTCTGTCTGTTTTTGTTACGTGTTTTTTCTTTATTTAAAAAGCTGTATGTTTTTCAAAATAAATAAAACAATTAAATAAAACTCTTAAAATATCTTTGTTCATAAATAAATAATATATTTACCTACATTTTTATTCTACTGATTACATATTCATCTATACATATATTAAAAATGTAACTGATAGCTGTCTGTACATATAAAATATATGAACAAAATTATTATTAGGGTAATTTATCAATATAATAGAAGAACCCACAACAATCACTTTTAATTTTCTTTTCAGTCTGTCTGTTCTGACGCAGAAAGCGTGCTAATCTCAGAAACGGTTTACCGTTTTTAAATGCAATTTTGACTATTGTAGTGTAGCAAATTTTCTTTAACATTTAGTGTTTATTTCATTCTAATCGGTACATAAACAGACCAGTTACAACCATTTAACTTATAACTTTAAGCAAAGTTTGTGATTTAAGTGTGTAAAAACGAGATAATTAAGTCACGTATTAAAGCAGGCGAAGCCGCGTTCGGGTCGCTAATATACTTATATGTATTTTTTGCGTACAATAAATATCTATATGCACTAACATACATAAAAAAGAATTACATGTTCTCTGTCTGAAAGTCAGTAATTTTTCTTATTGATTTAACATTTACATTACCTGCAGTTTATGTAAAATTGTATATGGTATGTTTAATAATAATTAAGCTTGACGATTTTTACGAGTAAAAATTTGAATAGTAAGTTGACATGTCAATTGCATATCAGTGTGATATTTTTTAGACGAAAGCCAGCGTTAAAAATATATTAAAAATCCATATTCGCCATGAACGAAAATTTAAATAACCCCTTCAGTTTACCAAGTTTATTTGTATAGTAAACAATTTATAATTGATATATTTTTGATGATTCATAAACTTCTCGTAAATCTCATAATTTACAAAAGGAAAACCGGCGAGAATTGTTTTATGCGGACACTTCGCCACTGGTGCATATTAATATAATTAATACCGTCATTAATAATTTATATATTGACTGATATATTCTAATAATAAATAGTAAATAACATAACGCCATTGTGGAGTACTGTGACAGCGTCTGACTGTATACGCGATGGTTGTGGGTTCGATTCTCACTCGGGGGAATAATTTTTCCGTCTGTGCCAATACAAAGTTGTTGTTGTTGGCGTTGAGTACCACCACTCAACACGCAATGTTTCGGATTCGGGCGGAAAATCGAGAATATAGTGTTTTGACACTACGCTGGAAAAAAAACGTAATTTAAATATAAGGTAACTTACAACTCAGCTGGGTCGCTTGACAGTCCACTGTCTGAACATGAGCTACTGAGTCCCGGTGGGGAGGCATGATCAGTAGTCAAATTAAAATCTGGCAAAGTATCATCTAAAAAATTCAATGAACCTTGCTCCAGAGAGAATATGTTTTCCAGGATATCATCTGACGCCTGCCAGGAGTCAGACTGCAACAAAATAATATTATATCATAGATTTTATACTTTTCTCTTAAACATTATGCGTCCGTCACACACATGGTGAATCAATGTCATGCTAAGGAGGTTCTTCCCTTATCTGATAGTATTATAGCTATTAATAATAGTACACCATGATGGTAAGCACATCTACCACTGTAGATTTGTTTAACTGAATGTAGGTTCAAATGTCATTTAGAAAACATTATTTATTATTTTTTCTTAAACCTGGTTACATAAATAGCAAACTTGATTATTCCTACACATTCTATATACTCTCCAAATTTAGTACAAAACTTATTACTTGTAATTTTAAATCTAAATTTAAGGGAATAAAGCTTTTTCCCTGTAAATATGTGTTGAAATTATGTAATGTATGTAATATACTAAGTATAATTAATCAGGTACTTTTAGATTACATAAAACAAGAGCAAACAAATAAATATTATATATGGTGCCTTGATAACTAGAATTTTATTAAATACCATTATTAAATATTGCACAAGTAATAAAATGCAATTACATCATATGCTTGTTCTCAATAAAAATTGTGCAATTGGAACAAAAACACTCGGCAAAAAAAAATTGCAATTCCGATATACTTTCCAATGAGATCATTTTAAAAAGGTTAATTAAAATTTATATACAATTGCTTTTTAAAGTTAACTGAATAAGTAGAAAAGTAATTATTTGTATCATGTATTTTTCAATTTGGCATTGTTATTTACAGTAGAAGCCTATGTATTATGTAAAAAATATATTATTCACTAATTTACTTCCTAAATTCAAATAATTGTTTATTAATTAGATATTTTTTATGATATTGTTAAGATTTTTGCTAATACAAGTAATTATACATACATTAATTTACTAATAGAGCCATTAGTATACAAAATAAAATTAATAATTAGTCAACTTATAATATCATGCTCAATAATTACATATATTATAAATATAAAACTAAAAAGTACAATTTACCAAAATTGTAAGTTAATTATTTATTGATTTTAAATGCAAAAATTCTATAAATTTAGTTTAAATCATAACTAATTGTAATAATTTAAGTGATGATCAAGTTTAAATTAAGATTACTTTCAGTGGTGCCTTTTACTTTTGTCACATATAAGTTACTTTCATTTTCAACTTTTACTTAAGATGATAAGAGAAAGGAGATGCATTTCTATATGCATTAGTTATCTTAATTTATTTTGTGATAATTTTATCTAATCCCCAATAAAGTATTATTTATCAATGTGTGTCATGTTTCACACAATTTCAAACTTTTTATCATTATATTTCTTGTAGGCAAAATTTAATATTATTTGTATGAGAATTTTATTATGATTTACAAAAAAACATTTTATTGTTTTTAAGTCAAAGATGATATATATACACAAAAATATTACCTCAAGTAAGGATAATAGATCTATCTTTTTATCCATTTTTATTTTGATTTATTAAACTACACATTAGAAAATGTAATTCACTCTAATTATATAACTTCACTATATAATGCACTTTGTTAGCTTCCTCTCACTATAATCACAGTGTACAACGTATGATGATGATATTAAGTTAGAACTCATGTATTGACAAGTGGATATTTATGAGGCATATGGTAACAGCGCCGACCGCATGGTGCCTAGCTGGCACTGCTTGTTTACGTCCTATAATACGCCGGGTTAGCAATACGCGCGCTGATAGCAGACTGACTGGCTTTAGTAAATAGCAAGTTAGACATAAACCCACGTACTGTGGCACTAATTTAATGAGAAAACACCGGGTTCGTCTAATTAAGAACTAGACACCGAGCCACGTCCGATTCAAAAACAAAATGAACGGATAGTCAGATAACGGTAAAAGTGGGAGCGTAAGCCCACGAAAGCTGTAGAACGAGGTAGTCACGATTTCATTGCTTCACCGTGCGTCAACTGAATCACTCGTTCACATTCTTCATTATAACGATCCATTTCTCTGTGTAGTGGCCTTTGAGCTAACAATAAACGTTTCTTGATACGTTATCAATTACGTTCCGTCAAATGTAAAGATACTAACCAATAGATGTCCTGCATGGAAGCTCTCCATTTTTTCACCTTTAGAATTTATTCCGTCAAAATCTTGCTCATTTCTGGATAAGTATTCGAGGATATTACTCATATCTTTATTAACAAGAGTCATGTTGGTGTGGATTTTGTCGATTTAATGACATTATGAATTTTAATTAGTTTTCACTTCACTTTTGTTTTGGTACCACTGTACTATTTACTATAATGTATTTTTTTGCGCTATTTATGTACGAAAACATTGAATACAAAATAAATAAAATTCATCTAAACCATGACATTTCTTTACAACTTCCACGTTGGAAATAATGACGTCATGAAAGTTGGACACTCTTCGGTTGTTCATTGGTTTACTATTTGACGCATGTAGTAAAACAGGGTCGGCGGTGCCGCCATCTGTTGACGCCGCGCGAAAATCTAATTGCGTGTTATTTATGCAGTGACATGATATTCATTAAACTAAAATACGTTTATTTTATTTTAAACTAGCGACCCGCTCGTGGTTTCGCTTGCGTACTAATAGCTATTTAATTTCGTTCTTGTTTAAATCACTAATTATACCCAAATTCATCATATTGTTGAATACTGAAAATAATATTGGTACAATGGATAAAATATAATATGTTTAAATATTAATAGACTAGTTTACTTTCAATTCATCCTATTATCAATTAATCCTAAAAAGAAATTGCAATGTAAATTCACTAGTGTATACCTACTACCAAATTCGTTATCAGGAAGTTAAAATTTAATTATCACATTAATGGATTTTTTGTTTTGTATCAAAATGACCAGGCTGAAGATATTTATAAGTGACACCAGAACAGACAAAGTAATATAACATATTTTTGATACATTAAGGACATTAAAAACATATTTCATAAAACGTACAAATAATTTTCACAGCGGGACTCGAACCCACGCCACTTGGTAGCGCTCTGACTACTAAGCCTTATAACAACTTATTTTTGCATGGTTTGGTAACTTAGTTTTAAAAAAAGGTTTTGTATACATACTATAGGTTTCTTACAAACCGTTTATTTTAAACCTTTATTTAACTTAAATAATATTACTTATGTAGAAACACCACCTATTTAATAACAGATGGCGCGACGTGTTCTTACTTTGTGGATCGATGAAATATATCTAAAATTTAAAATAATTTATTCTTACGAAATAATTGCACTTACAGCTTATTTATATTGTTTTAATTTGCTAATAAATACATTACTTCGTCAAATTGTAAAAAAAATTGCCAGTAATCAAGGTAACTTGATGATGTCGGTGGTGATTTTCCTATAAAAACTATAATGAATTTTAGGATAAATTATCCTGTATGGTGCTCCAGACTCTAAGATATTTACATGAAAAAAATAATTCATTTCATTTCAGTAGTTTCAGTAGTTATCAGAAAACCACATCAGTTGTCAGGATAAAAACGATCCTATATGTGACTTCAGACTATAACCTACTACCATACCAAAATTAATTTATTTCTGTCTAGTAGTTTTTGCGTGATTGGCACCCAAAGTAACTGTCTGTTAGTAGTTAGTCTGTTAGTTTGGGTGTCAATCGCGCAAACACAAAAATTCAAGACAGACAGACCAACATTCTACTTGATTGGTTTTTTCGCTTCTGTTATCGATGTATTAACGGAACCAACTGAAATTTTTCTTAAATCTTTTATGTACAGAATTTACTTTTCTACTCTTTTATGATATTTATATAGATTACTTAGATACTTAGTTTCAGAATTTGAACTTAAACTAATTACGTTTTATATGAAAAGATTTATGTTTTGATTATACATTAGTCGTTATTTTTAATTATAAGTTAGGTTTTATACCTAATTAGGTTAGGTCTTATTAATATTGTTGTGTATGAAGTATACTTCATACACAACAATATTTATTACATTATAATATATAATCAATTACTGTTTACTAATATAAATAATTTAATCATGTCTAATTTTTAAATTTCAAATGATAAATGCTTCCTTAAGACAAATTCTAATAAATTACTAATGTAATAATTTAAAAATAAGGCTTTATATTGGAGTAGCGGTACGGGCTGCATAAATTTGGTTTTCAATATATCAATATGTAAAGAAGTCTTTGTAGGAATTGACGCAGATATTGGATTACTGAATGACATGAGGTCATGTGGCGCAGTGGCACATAACAGTATAGTATAGTGGCATTTTGGGTTTGATTTCCACTGGGAAGAATAATTCATTATATTTAAATAATTTTTATTATTTCACTTTGGTAACACAAAAACGGCTCGAATTCGGGCTGAAAGTGGAGAAAGGTGTCTTGAAACTAGATTACAAAAAGTGTAAAGCCGAAAAAAAATCTGAAAAGTTAACACGCTTATATTTAAATTATTTTAGTTTTAATTCCACCACCTGGAACTTCTAAATTGACGGAAAGTGAATCCTAAAAATAATTTAACACTAGAATTTGTATGCCAACCACATAAAAAAAGAAAGGCGGTAAATAAAAATTAAATTCTTTTGTTTAATATTAGATAATACGATTGTTAAAGACATATTTCCTAAGTGTGAGAATAACACTTTAAAAAAAAAAATGTTAATATTAGATAATACGATTGTTTCCTAATATGAAATAACATAGCTACCTGAAAATAATTTACCATTATAAAATTTCATCACAATCGCTTCAGCGGCTTGGCTGTAATGACGTCACAGATAGACAGTTTCTTTCGCATTTATAATATTAGTATGGATAAATAATATGTACCATATTCCATATATATATATATTTATTAGAATTTTGTTTGCCAATTGAAATTGTAGATATACAAGTGGATTACAACAGTATTACAGTATTGCATGCTAGTTGCAAACTCGGTGGCAATGTTAACTTAGTGCTATATACCTACTGATGAAGTTACAGTACAGAATATGATATGTTTCAATTGCTACTATTGATAAACATTAGGCATTGTTTTTATATACTTTTCTTAATTATAATTAATGCCTCACATTGTAAGTACAATAAATTGGTTGTGGATATATGTAGTTATATGTGTGTATGTAAAATATTATGTTTTATACTAGAAAATATATATTTGCTTTGCTTATACTAGAACATATATATTTCTTGTATTAAATAACACTTATATGTGTATAGACATACGAGTATATGGCTAGTAAGTAAAACAACAATGGGACATGGCATTTCACTTTTGTATCTTAAGCTTTAGCCAAAATACAACTTTTGTCACTAAGAACTGTAATAAAAAGTAGTAAGTCAAACGAATAGAACAATTTTCAGAACGTCATTTTAAAAATTGCAGGCAAAAAATGGAAAAGCAAATCAACCTTCCGTATTATTGCCCGTCATTTTGTATCAGGCGGTAGCACTTGCTGTCTATGTGTTACTAAACCGGTGCAAGGAGAAATCGACCGTGAAGGATTGAAAATTCAAAACTGGGTCAATAGTCGTAGACTGAATGTTTCGAATGCAACTATTTGGACCTCAATGGCGGCAAGGCCAATAAATTTTGCGGGACGATTCTATTTTTATTACATTTCTAATTTACCAAAGTCCATATTTACTTAGAAATAATTACATTATATTATATTTTGTTTTTTAGATACATATTTTTAAAGTTTAAAAGTTTCATTAATAATTTTATTACAATTAATGAATTAAAAGTGATAATTTTATTTAATTTATAAGTTCTCACTGTTACAGATGTATCTAGAAAAAGTTTATTTGTTACTTATAGCCTTTAAAGTCGTTAAAAAGATAAATTAAAAGAATATTATTTTTATTTTATTTTTTACATGGACGTTTGTTAAAATGTAAAAGTGAACATATTTATTTTCAAAGTATTAAATTGAAAGAAAAACTGAGCTAACTTACAGACAACAGCACTTGAAAATTTAAAAGTAAATTTGTATATACTATTCTTACATTACATCGAAGTCGTAAGTGTCAGTCGCAGCTTCATTTCTTATATAAATTTAGGTAAGATATATAGCATTATAGTACACATGTGTTTTATAAGAACTTAATAGTGTCATTTTTATTTTCTCCGCTATGCAAGTAAAATCATTTTTGAATTTTGTCGCGGATGAAGTCGAGGGCACAGCTAGTCTTTCTATAAAATTGCTACAGAAAGGTATACCGTAAAGATTTTATCAAAAAAAATTATGTACTACTTAAAAGTTCAGATACGTTTAACTAACGTGAGATGCATAGTGCGTGTGTTGTAAACAAAACAAGCATTAGCGTCGACAAGGGAGGGCTGGTAGGGACAGCTGAAGCTCCCTTTCTCCCTAGAGGTTTCCAAAATATAGCATATTCAAGTGGAAAGCTATCTCATTTTGTCCCGACTCTCATCGAACATAATCTAGGCAGTTTTTATTCTATCAACTTGACCCGTACCCCGTGACCAACGGCTGGAGATAACCTTGAAAAAAATAATAAGACCAGCAGAATGAAAGTTTAAAAACTTTGTTTATTTCTAAGTTCAAACTGAAAGATGTATTACTCTACAAATATACCTACTTATTTTTATACTGTACTTTTATACGTATTATTTTTATACTTACTTTTCAGAATCTTAAAATATTCAATGAGACCATCGTGGCGCAATGGGGCAACGTCTGACTATGTGTGGGTTCGTTTCCCACTCCATGGAATAATCATAATTGAATTATTTTTATTCGTCCGCTCTGTTGAACGAGACAAAGCTCCTCATCACCGCCACTTAAAGCCCATTGTCTCGAATTCGGTCGGAATATGGAAAACTTTGATACTAGTTTCTGTATGACTGCCCTGTTACTTTCTGGAAAAAGCGAGAAGAGAAGCATAAAATATTTAAGGCGTTCTTAAATAAACCTTACAGCCGTTCCCACGGCGAATACTCTATGAACTTTAAGTTGTCAACAGCTTGCTGTGTTTATTGTAAACAATTCTACCTATTTTAATATTATATAACCTAAGGTTTTCCGATATTCAGATCTCGATTCTTCCTTTATACATTTATGAATTCTGACCGAAAATACAATCCATATTTTTTATCATATTACCTCGGCAAGAAATCTGAATTGCCTTTAAAGGTTATAAAACTCTTTGAAGCATTCGGAAAACTTTACGCTTTCTTTTTCAATGGTTCATAGATAGTTTTTTATACAAAATATTTAATAAATTAATCTTTGGTGTTATTTGTGATCTGTGATTTACTTATCCTCCTGACATCTTAGGTAAGTACATGTCAGGATAGGTATAGCAGCTTTTATAGTAGGTACAATTGGTGTACCTTTTATAGTGTATTTTGAAGTATTTAAAAAGGTGTTAAATAATTTAGTACTATATATGTATATATATTACTCTTTTTTGCTCCTTTATATTTATGATATTAGGCGTATAATATAACCATACAGTGAATTAAGGTTGGTGTAGGAATGATAAAAGCTATATAAAGGTCGACGAAAAAAGACTTAAAATTTAGTAGATATGTATGTAAATGCATATATTCATATTTTAATGAACATAAAAAAAAAAACATTTTACCAACGTCGTAATAAAGTTTGACATACGAGTAAGTATTTTGCATATTTGTTGTTATGTAAAATGTTAGTTTCGTATGGAAATTTCATTGCAGTAGATTTTCATATCTGACTGATTTAATATTTCGCGCGAGTGACGTGTGTGGCTTGTTTTAAAAAAATATTATTCTTAGTTTTAAATATTATTAGAAAAACTGTTTTAAAATAAATATTTTATAGAAATTTATGTGCGCTTTATAAACATTTCAAAGGTTAATATTTGAAGTTATTTCGTTCACAATTTTAAGGATAGATTTTCTTTCGACAAAGAATTCTTATTGATGTAAAATATATTGTTTTGTAATTTGTATGGCAAGTGAAACCATTCTTAATTAACAGAGTATGTAGTATTCATGTTTAATTTAATAAATTTCCTTTGCGCGAACTTTATGTCCTCTGCTATACTATTTTCTTACAAAGTCATTTAAAACATATAAAGTATTGGGATTAGAAAAATAATTGTTAAATTGATAATAAGATTCACATTTTCAATATTCTCATAGTTATTTCTGCTTTTTATTATTGAAATGAATATTATATAAGTACATAAGTGGATTACTTTTAAGTGTTGGTGAATTTCTTTGAAGAATTTAACCTCATAATTATTTAAATGGTAGCTTCCAACTAAACCTATTATCCTTTCAGCTTTGTTATGTATATCTTTTTAATAACAAGGGTGGATCCACCATTGTGGGCACGATGGGCATGCCCACAATCCTAACGAAACGAAACTGGTAACGTTATATTTTTTGGTTTACTGATGATATCATAACTAGTACTCGGTTATACTACAATATCGCCTGATTAATAACGAATTATATTTGCTTAAAAACTAGCAATGTAAAAGATTTTTTTTTCAGTTTTACGCTTTTTCCCACGTTAGTTCTCTACTTTCCGCCCGAATCCGACACTGTACTGTCTATCCGAAGTGTGAAATGTTCAGTTGAAACTCAACGCCGCGTTTTGTCTTTTGTCACCATGTTTGAGTGGAAAAATGAAAATAATTTGAATATAATCAATCTCGCGAGTGGGAATGGAACCCACAACCAAAAACAATTACAGTCAGACGCTACACATACTGTCCATATAACATCTTGGCACATCGAGTATATCTAAAATGGTCGTGGGATACTCAGACTCGTATACGTTTTAATAATAAACAAATGGTTTCTTAGATCCTACGTAAGGTGTCGTACCTTTATGTTAGCAAGGTTACAATTAGAGTCGAGGAAATTTTATAAAAACGAGCAACTGTTTAGTTTCTCGTCGGTTCTTCTCAGCAGAACTGCTAATAGAAGCTTCCTGGAATGCTTACAATACTGACATTAAATGTTCAATGACGATTCGATATTTAAAAAAGAATTTTTTTTGCAGCCGTTCTGTAATATTGGTAAAATAAAGTTACGATACTTTAAATAGGAGCCATCTAAATAATTATTGTAACAGCGTTCTTAGTCAGGGCAAAATTTGCAATATCAACGTGCAACGTCTGGGCGGAAAGTGAAAAATATGACGTATAGTAAAATACGTTTGAACCACCTTTGTTTCCGTATACTTAACTAAAAATGTCAAGTTTTTTAACATATAAACCCTTGTAAGTTTCTTAAAGCTTATGCTAAGACCTAAATTTGTATTACTTCAAATTAAAAACACCGTAATAGTACTTGACTTGCTTTTTCATAAATTTCTGACGACTTTTATTTTTAATCTCTTTACAATTTCAAAAATCATTGTTAGCATAAAAGTTTTAATAATAAAATTTGTTGATAATAGTAATTGAGGAACAATTCGAAAACATTCTACTTTATACGTGCGGTATAGAAACGAAGGTATTTTGGACCGAATTGTGACAGGTGACGAGAAATTAATTGTATATGACAATCGTAAGTGCAAAACGTAGTGGTTCAATCCAGGTGATACTGAACTTAGGTGAATTGCAAGGTAACGCTATCACTATTGTAACCCCCAATATATTACAAATATTTTAATGTCAGCAATAAAAAGTAATTATATTTTTTTGTCACCGCATTAAGATATGGTCTTTAAAGCATCTGCCTGCCTAAAAAAATGCTGCATACCTTGAGATACCTTGTACGTCGCGTACTGCTACCTAAGGGTATGTCTTATGAAATTGGGCAGGCATCTTCGTTATCATTTGAATAATTTGACTTAAAGGAAAGTAGAGGAAACGAAAAACAAGGTACCCCTTCTTGCAAAAATATTGTATGAATGTTGTCTTAGGTACCAGAACAGAGAAATAAAAATATGGGCATCGAACCCACATCCAATTACGGTTACAGTCAGATGCTGTCAATAAAATAAAATATGTCAGCAAATAAAATATACAAACTATACAATTTCATTGGACCTCGAAGTACGGCGACTGATAAAGGAGAAGTTTTTCATGCAAGCTGTGTTAGAAAACTTTTTAAGATTAATTGACCAAACAATCTTTATAACGATAAAATTCTAATAACATTTAATAGCTTTATATTAAATAATTAAAAAGCAACGATTAGTTTCTAAGAAATTTTGAAATCAAATAAAAAAATATTCTTTACCGGATATTAATTTCGGAATTTGAATTATTTATAAATAAGTATTGAGCATCCAATTCGATTATATTAATAAAATTGAAAGCTGGATTTGAACTTTTTTTGTAATTTCCAGTTGCCGGTTTTCACATCAACTTTGTTAATAAACGTGACGCTTGTTCGACGTGTCAATGTTAATAAAACTAATGGCCATCGTGGCGCAATGGCGCATAATCTGACTGCATACTTCATTAGTCATGGGTTCGATTCCCACATGGTGGAATAATTTTATTTAAGTTATTTTAATTTCTCTGCTCTGGTAAAACAAAGTGCGTTTATTTCCACCACTCAACACGCAATGTCTCGAATTCTGGCTGAAAGTGGAAACCGTATATACTTGACATTGTCTTCTCTCTGTCTCTCCTTGTCTATGCGGCACAAAGCGTAACGCTGAGAAAAAAGAATGTTATTATGTGTAAGATAGCTTATTAGTGACAGATCACTCTTTTTTCTTCTGCAGTAGTAGTGGTTGTTTTTTTAATTCTAATCTAGATAGTAATCTATCGTGTATGTTTGATTGCATTTTCTTTTTAGTTACACAAGACTAATTATTAGAATGTAAATTATGCTGCCTTTGAATGTGCTCATTTGTTTTTATTATGTACATTTAGTATTAAACATTCCACTTTTTTTGTGAAGTGTTTGTCATTTTAAAATATGAATTTTTGAAAAATTTACCATTTGTTTTACCGTACCTAATATAATCAACTGTTTTTTTTTAAATAAGTGATATTTCGATGCAACTTTGGTTCGTGGTGTTAACGGTGAATAAGTCTGCACTTTAACTCGTTCACATCCGGTTAAGTATTTCAAGCATAACGCAATGAATAAAAAAGGTTTTTGTTGTTAATGCACTACAGTCTGTACTTTTACCTATTATTTTTGCATACTCTTTAAAAAAGTGAATTTAACTAAAAGTGGATGGATGGAATGGAACGCATATTTATAAGTATAAATCAAAAAGTAACCTGTACTAAATTTTGTTTTCGGTTTTTATTTACAATATATAACAATGTCCAAATTTCAAATAAAAAAAACATGGCCATATACTTATCTATCAAAATTTTAAAGAATCTATGTAACGCCGTGTAAATGAATAATATAATGTTACTACTTTTTATAGGTATATACTATATTTTACGTTTACTTCATACAAAACATACATTACAAGTTCGTTGAAAAAGTTTAATTTCTGTTCTACCCTCATTATTATGAGATGTGTCGAAAATTTGGTTTAAAAGGGATTTTAAACAACGCAAAAGCTGAGTGTAACTCCTATACACATTTTCGCAGTTAAATTTTAAATCTATTTTCTAATAAAAAAAATCATCCGTGCATTTCTTCTAATAATAGAAAGTACAATTTCAATTTACTGGTTGCTCCGAATTAGGTTAGTTCTCGTTTTGTTATTAACTTAATAAAGAAGGTACTTACACAAAACAAATATGTATAACAGAATAAGAGTTCACATTTATACCATATAAAAAAAAGTGCCATTAAAAAAAAAAACAAATATAATCCCTAAACATGGGCAAACTTTCTAGAGGCTGGCAAGTCTGCCTCCAATCGCGGTAGCAGCGAGAGCAAGTGAAACGACAGCCAGTCTGCATCACGTGTGCGAACGTGGCGGTCGCGAGCTCACTGTTACCGACGCCATAATCACGCGCTACTTGACAGTCGTACCGTGCTATATAATAACTATTGTGTTCTGTGAAACATAGTGGATGTTGCTCAGAGTTTGTACGTTATTTATATTTATTTACAAAGAATTTAATGTTATTTGTTGCGGGATGAGAGGTGAACGCTCGTCACAGCGGCGCCGACTCTCACCGGCTAGTATTGTCTAAGTGCCACGGAATCTTGGTCCTTCCCATCGGATTCCATCGAACATCCGCTTCTTGATGAGTATTTATCGCGAAATATCCATTGCCCACTCACTATGCAATTCATACGTCGATGACAGGCGGATAAGATAATATAATAGAAACAAAAACATATTTAGAAAACGTATAAAAATTCAACTTGAACGGTTTTCAAGAGGCGCGGGTTCAAATCCCGCTGCGTTCAACTTTTTATACGTTTTCTATTCTAAATATGTCTTTTTCAATTTCCTTAGTGTGCGAATAACAGTTTAAAAAATGTTAAAAAAAGATAATATAATGTTTTTGTCAATTATTATTTTATAAATTAAGCCATGTTTATATACATTAATCACGGATACATCTATAAACTAACTGTACTGTGAGATATATGTATGTAGATAACCTGTAGTTAGGTTGCGGTACAATATTCATGAAATGAAGCTATCATAACATCGCATTGATTGTTTTAATTATAAATATGCAGTGTTTTGCTTTCTTTACCGCTTTAATATTTTGTACGTTTATAACACATGCGGTACCGCTAACAATAATATTTATGTAATATCTATGTTAATTTCTGTAAGTAATTGTACTTACTGTCTGTTGCAAAATTTGTAGATTTTTTTTATTAACATTACAGTTTATCATTTAAGTATTGATTTAATAATGAATGATGAAATAATTAATCAATCACTAATTAACTTGTCTGAGTGACATAGTAATTCATCTACTGTTTTTAAATTAAACAAAACTTCAGCAAAGAAGGCCCTGTCGCAAAAACTTAAAAAATGCATTAAATAATATGATAAAATTCAATAAAAAAATTATAAAAAGTAATATAATGAAATATAAATTATGTTCATAAAACCAATGGCTTTTTTTTATATAAATTAAAGGAACTTTTGTCCTGAATTTTTTAAGCATTTACATTAGTTATTTTATTTTGATTAAAGTAATGAAATTTGTTGAACATATTTACATAGTTGATTTTCTATTGTTTGAGCAAAAATCAAATTACTCTAAAACAAACACGCTCATTCAGAGAGTACCACCTACCAACCTACCAGTTGAATACTCAATATTGATTTACATTTATAAATACAAGAATTGATTGAATAAGCGATAATAACGTAATATACCATTTAATTGAGATTTGAATCGAGAACCACTAAACATAGCGTCTTTGTATATTCAACATACAGCCTGCTCTCAGTAAAAATGCCCAAATTTCGGTATATTGTAGGATTTTCTAGAATTTTTGTAGATTTAGAATGATTTAAAAGTTCAAACTATCCTTTTGACACGCTTAATGATGAATTAGATTAGATTAGAAACAGTTTGACTTTAACCATTACAGTTGGTAAAGTTAGGATTTACCGTGGTTCGGGCTTTTACATATATCAAAATAGAAACTATTTTATAAAGATGCCAAGAAACATGTAGTAAATTATTGTTACACATAAAGTATGAATCCCTATTTAACTTATCAATAGCTCAGTACTGATAACAATATATTTTTATCGTATCAGTATCGATACGTTTATTATTAGTAATTAGTTGTGAGCATCTAACAATTGAGAGTGTTAATAAGAGTACGATGAACCTATCTCTGTCGAAGGCTGGATAGATTACATTGGCTACTAAACCTAATATTGTTAGTGTTTGACGTATAGGCTCTTATGGAATATATTTTTTTATATTCATTCACTGTTTTATATCTCTCTCATTATATATATATATATATATATATATATATATATATATATATATATATATATATTTAATAATATAGCATGGCAACGCTTGTTTTATAAAAATGATGTCAGTAGGACACATCTAAAAGTGGCACGTTAATAAAGGAATAGTACAGAAAGCTTTCAGGATTATGTCCTATTTGACTAAGTTTTTATGGAAAAATTTTAAAATATGATATTTGATTTAGGTTTTGTTTATTTTAAATATCGTCAGAATTCGCTTCTGAAGATTTATCAAACATAAATCATCTTTGATGTCGTATTACATACACGAATTTCGATTATTTTAACACTTGTTTTCTGGGAAGGATTGAGACGTAGGTAGAAAAGTAATACTTTTTAAAATATTTTTAATAACTACTAATAATATAAAAAAAACATTCTATGTATAACGGTAGGTACTGTGCGACAGAGATATACTACAAGCCTGCGTTGAATATAAACCGATAATTTTATAACATTTTTTGTTTTTTTATTAAATCTGTTTTTATTAAGGGAAATGATAACATTAAGTTCGCAATTTCAGAACAAATACTAAGGCAACGTCCTCTACGTTTCAAATTAGGATCCAAACCCTACAAAAAAACCTTTAGTTGTTTGTGTGCCATGCTGACAAGTACTAGCTCGTGAGTGTGAGTGCGATGGCGCGGGTAGTAATACTATCCCTTGCCATCTTGGTGCCTTTGATGTCGCTGATAAAAGTAACGTTTGCACATTATACACCGACATGGGCAGTCCACATACCTGCGGGGAAGGAGACTGCAGACGCCGTCGCCTTCGAACACGGCTTTGTCAATCTTGGAGAGGTAAGCGGTTCTTTTTACAATTGCAAAAAAAGATAAAATTCTCGGAACAATATTAAATCCTAATATGTTATCAAAAAAGATAATTTTAATTGTTTAATGAAACAATACAAAACCTTTGTGCTAAAACTAATACGGAATATTCAAACGATTACATTAACATTGACCGATTTGTGGTTTCCGCCTTATTTCACGCTTCATACCATTGTAATGGTAGTACCTCACTTTTGGTCTAAAAAAGATTAAGAATATGAATAGTAATAAAATATGTAGTTTTATTTTGGACTTTGTCGTGGGTTTGGGTCGTGTGTGACTGCAAAATGTATTGGACTCAAGTGTCACTCTACGTAAAACTTTTTTCCTTTATCTTGTAGGGAGATAAATATATATCATATAGTTGAAATCTATTTCATTTCATTCTACATTTTCCATTTAGTCTAAAGTTACCTACCTATATAACAGATATGAAAATATTTGAAACTTAAATAATAAACATACCGCATGGGATTCGAACCCACAATTCACTCTTTGCACTTAACCACGAAACGTGGTACGATGGCCTCAATGTACTGGCCTCAATGGCCTCAATGTAGTTTGAAAATCGGAAGCACTGAATAGGCGGACAACGGGAACAGATTGACATTTAACTAAATTCTAAACCTACCTTACAATATAGAAGTTGCGAAAAAATAAAAAAAAAATAAAAAAATTTAACATGAGGTCAGAGTATAGAAATAAATATAAAAAAATGAGTATAAAAGTAAAATCACTTTATTTGAATAAGCTTCGACATTCGAGACTCAGTACATACGAATACATTTTAATAAGGTTAATCTGTAAATATGTAAACATTGAACTAAACTGTATTTATTGCCTTATTAAAGCTACTGACTGCGCAGTGTATCAAATGGCCGCGTCGTCAAGACTGCAGTGTGATAAAATTAGTTAGTTATTTTGAGTAGACCGCATATGCTACAAACCTATGTAAAAGCAAATTAAGGGAAACGTTCGATTTGGTATGTTTGTCCACGTTGTATGATTCCCGCTATGATTTATAAACTTGAATCTAAATGTAGCTCAAAGAGCTCTTATTGTAATAATATTATTAGATATTTTAAGTGAATACCAGCGTAAGTCTGTTTAGATAACTAATAGTATTAAAACGTTATATAAAAGGGAAATAATGGTGAAGCAGGAGATGTTTTTAACGCTTGAATCTCTTAAACTAATTCGGCTTCCATTAAAAGAAAGCATTCGCCACAAGATGCAGGGAGACAGAAATAAACTGAGGAAATTTAAGTGGGAAGACTTATTTATTTAATGTGACAACCGAATTCATCTGTTTATAACGTACTATTTTCGTTGTGAGGGACGACAGCTCTTAGATGCTTCGCATTGAGATCCACAAAAGGTTATAACGGTTATTTTATTTATTTGTAAGATGAATTTAGAAGGTGAAGTACGGATTGAATTTGATCACTAACAGCCAAGAGTTTTATAAGTGCGTAGAGGCGTCAAGGAGATTAGAAGGAGATTAGAGGAGACAAGCAGAACGAGAAAGAGGATTGTATTAAGTACGAGTATAGTATATTAAATATATGTGTAAATTTTGAAAAATATATTATAATACTCTATATCAAATAGTATAATATAAAACCAAAATGATAGAAATCTTAAAGCTTAAGAGATTAAAATAGATCCGGGTGGAGGATCCAAACATCATATATCACACTATACTAATTCTTCCATTTTATTGTAATCTAACGAATTCAAAGGAACACATTAAAATTTTACGACTATTTATTGGGTTACATAACAAACGCATCAATGGTTTCTTCACGGTAGCGCGAGATTCATTGTTACTATCAAAGTAGTGCTACTTAGTTCCTTTTATTTTTATAACGCTTATAATTTTTGGATATTTCTTTAACGTTCAAACGGCTCCTGTATTTATCGAAGAAGACTTATAGAACCTAGGAATTAGGCATGACCCGTAAAACCTATCAAAAATATGTTCACAAGTGGGAATCGAACATACAACCATGTGCGGATATAGGACAGCTGAGATACAATAGTGACAGGTAGATAATGAGATATTTCTTAATACCTTAAAGACCAACCCAATATTTTAAGAGCATGGAACCGTCAGCACCATTTAGTCTGAAAGCTGTCGTATGATAGTGAGAGAGAGTAGATGCTTTGATGCTGCGACATACAAAAGGATGCTGTCATTTCGCCATCGACACGTTTTTGATAGGAAATAGCACATGACGTAACTCCGCATTCATTTTCTAGAATGAAAATATTATACAGTTCAGAATTAAACTATATATTTTTATTAAAACTTTGGGCTTATATTTTTCATCAAGTCCGCGTCAATATTGAAATTTTTGGAAAAGGTTTATAATTGGAACCTAAGCATAAAAATAGATGACTTTTTTTTAATTTTTGATAATGACTTATTCAAATTCAGGGTAACATGTCCGAGAAGAGGTACAAAAGTACTTTGTCATATGAATAGTACGTAACTGTAAAGGACTTTAACAATATATTTAAGTTAAGATATTGTAGTTATTTCGTAACTCAAAGGGAATTGTCTACAGGACAATGGTCTTACTTAATGTGTGTTTGTTCGGCGTGAGCGACCATGCAATCACAATTTAAACTATTATCTTATTTACTATATCTTATTAAAGTTGCATATGATTTCGACTTGGGAATACCCAGAGGAGTGCTATGACCTATACTTAAACAAACGTATATTGTCATTATCAATCTAAGGATATAATTCAGCTTTACTCTATTTCCCGCATTGCTGGGTAGGTAGAGAGAACCTGGTGTCAAGACACTCCGTTCTCCACTTTACGAACGAAATTGATACATTGCGCATTGAGGGACGGAATCCAACGCTGCTTTTTTTTTTGTTCACTAGAACGGATAAAAAAATCAAAATTATAATTATTGCACCGAATGGGAACCCACAACCAATCAGAATCAGACGCTGTCAGACAGCGCAAATATATTAAAAGAGATTACTTAAGGAAAAACAGTAAAATACTTATATTATTATTTCTATAGTATATATGTAAATGATTCAAATAACTTTTGCTTTTAATTTAAGCACTTATATAATTTATTCAAATTTACATTTAATTCATTAGTAAATCAATTGTATTATTAAAATAACACAACTGTTTCTCTTCGTATTCATAAAACAAAAGCAAAAGTAGGCGTACCAATAAGAACGCATTTATCGCGCGCACGCAAAATTATTATCTATTAACCGTTATCTAAAGTGTGTCGACTGTTTCAGCCTGATTCTGAATGTGACTTTTATTCTTAATCATTTACTGAATATTATTGTATTAGTTATTAGGAAACTAGTACTTATTATGAAAAACTTGACTAAATATACCCAAATGCTTAAAATGTCCAACTTTTTCACGTTTTATTTGGACTACGAAAGAGATTTTTTACACATATATGCAAAAATATTTGTATTATTATTATTTTATGTTTACTGTATATGTTTACTGTAAAAAAAGTATATATTTAATCTTTTACATGGCGTGGCGCAGTGGGACAGCGTTTGACTATAAACGCAATGTTGGGTTCGATCCCCTTTCGGGGGAATGATTATATTGAAAGTCATGCTGTATAGATGTCTCTATATATATTATAAATATAAAAATAACCTTAATGTTAACAAAGCAGGTACTGTAGTTTCACCACGTCAATACTCGAAATACTGAATTTGCAAATTAGTTAAATCTTTTGATTTATTTTAACACTCGTTTATTAACTTCACTTTTTCTATGTATGAATAAATCTATGTAAAAAATCTTGCAAAATTATTTTGAACCACTTCTAACTGTTTAATATGCTTGAAATTAGTTAAATCTTTTGCTTAGTTCGAAGAATAGGTTATCAGTATATGAAATTGTAACACTTAATGCGACTTATTTTATGAATGTTTATGTCTGTAGACAGTTAATTGCAATGTAGCTATCGACAGTCACAACAATTATGTCATTAAATGGAATGAGAACGGTGAAGAACCGCCAATGTCTCACTCATCTTGACAAGGGAATGACGTAACACGTATATTATTTGAAAACAAAAAAAAGAATCACCGTTATGAGCTAATAAGACAAACTCATTGTATTTATATTTGAATTATGCTTATTGCGGTGTTAATACTTTAATCTGTGATGACTGTGTCATATATTTGAGACTGTATAAGCTCTTAATGAATTCTTAAGTGACAAAACTCTATAAATCTTTCTAACCCAACAAATAATTACAATCGTAAAATATGTAGTTTAAAAATCTAAAGAAAACCCCCACTAAAATGTTTTTGGTTATATAGGCTTTCTTGGCAACGGTCCCAAGATCCGGACACGTGTGCAAGTTTTCAGGTAAACTAATTGGTAAAAAGTGTGTCAAAATAAAGTTGCAAGGTTTTCTTACATTAATAGCAAAGCAGATCGATACAGATCAATCATTGAAAACGTATTTGACAGAAAGTAATATTAATAATAATAATAAGGTAATATTAAAAGTAATAATCCATATAAATACCTACACATTATAATACAAAAGATAGTTAAGTACAAAAAATATATGATTATAATAATGTCTTATGTATTTTCTGTGACATAATTACTTTAATAGGTTATTATGTTGTCCTTCTGATAAATTTGTAATAAACATGACCTCCAATAATTATTATTTTATAAACTTTATTGCATAATAAATATTAACTGTTATTGCTCTTATAACTAAATATTTTGTTTTTTTAAGTCATAACAAAAAATGTTATCTTTGTAATTTTTAGAACTCGTGTCAAAACGAAATTGATCATGGCAGCTTTTGTATCGTATTCTTTGGCAGGCGAATATCTGAGCAAGCAATAAATGATATAATAAACAAACGCTACGTCAAAATAGAAAAATACTAAAATATATATAAATATTACATTGCGTTTAAACCAAAATATTATAGAAGCTGGTTTTGTTAATACTTAGTATACCTACAGACTAAATAATCCCGTTTATTTTGGAACTTGTGACAATCAATGTGCTGCAGACAACGGCACGTTACATTACTTATTGATGCATTAATTCTAATGGGTCTGCGTTCCTAGACAATAGTCCTATTTCATTTTCTGTGTCATAAACAATTTATTCAACACTTTTGATTTATTTTAACACTCGTTTATTCACTTCACTTTTTCTATGTATGAATAAATCTTGCAAAATTATTTTGAACCACTTCTAGCTGTTTAATATGCTTGAAAAATTGTAGATGTGTCCGTCAACATATCATTTATATAGTAAAATCCATTCAAGCGTATTTCTTTTGTTTAAATTATTTTAAAAAGTTTGTCTTTATTCGCGAATTTTATATTTATATTCTGATAGCGTATTATATAAACTGATCTAAAGTTATAGTTCAAATTTTTTAAATGCAGCATTTAAAAAATTTGAACTATAACTATAAAACTAAATATTTTAAATCAGTATTGTTATAATTTCTTTATTGTATCTCAATACAAATGGTCGTAAAACAATACAATACAGATCAGTATCAGTATGATATAACTCTAAATAAGAATTGTTATGTTGAAATAGGGACATATTTATACCTCAAATACAATTACTTTTTGGCCAATTTTAAAACTATTGCCTGTAGAAATGTGATTCACTTACACTTAATGGGTTGCCTTTCTTAAGGAATTGATTGTTATTTTGATAGTTTAACAAAATATACGAAATTGTGATGGGAGGAGACCCCATCGTTAGATGTAATAAGGCAATTCAGTTCAACAAAGATTGTTATAAATGATATCAATTAGTTCGAGCCATTTCATTGTTGGTTCGAAGTAAATCATTGACCTCTTTGTCATTAATGGTTTTCTGGAATTATCTAACAAAAAAATTCTTAGGACTTCTTGTCTGAAATATTTGATGGAAAATTATTATAATAATATTATGCGTTAAACCCTTACTGTAAGTGTATACAAAGGACATAATATTTTAGTGGAAGTCGCGTGCCAGTTATGCATTAATCGTGAAACTTCGTGCATGAAATCTATTGTCTGTTCCTCGCATCTTGTAGGCGTCTATCATAAATTATTGTGTTCAAACAGCCTCCCTCTGTGGAATTTGATTAATATACTAAGGTGTATTTTTTTTATCCTTATGCATTTTCGCATTTTACAAGATTGGTTCAGACACCGTTATTGTTACAGCTAACAATAATTTATTGACAAAAATAAAAAACATATTTTAATTGATAATTAATTTAGTAACTACCATACAATAGTTTAACCGAATAATAGCACTTTGTACTGGCTGCAAATTGCTTTCCAGCAATTCACTACAAAATGTGATAGAAAAGCAAATATTATGTACATAATTCAAATTCAAGCAACATAATCAAGTAGTATTCAATGCTTAATAATATGTAAATTGAAGACTTATAATAGGAAATCCGGTATATTAATGGGCCCTCTGTTTGTTTAATAGAAGCACAAGTAATGAATTAATTGAAAACAATTGTAACATGAAAATTTTCAAAGTTCTGAAATGTAAGGTACAAAGACTGCTACCAACGTCGTATGAAATAAAAGAGATTCGGCATAGTTCAAATATTATGGACAGAATGACCTCGCTCCTTTGTAGATAATTCCGATACAAAAATAGATATTGGTTTAATTTGATTTTAGAAGTTTTGCATAATTAGGAGATAATAGAATATGAAATGAATGAGCGTATCATATTTTTATATTTAGTTCATTTATTTATACCTACTTATATAACAAAGGAAGCTGTGCGAAATAAATTGGTAGAAATATTAGTTTGTAGTACACGTCCAAGCTCATGTTTCCGCTGATGCGATCGGGCGCATACACATCAACACTGTCGGCAGTTTGCCAAAATGCGTTGGCGCCACGCTGCGGAGAATGACCTACAGAACTGTGTCGTTGTCTTTAAGGAAAATAAAAATTATTAATGTACATAAATATGTATTTCAAATGTAGTAGTAGTATGTATTTATGGAATAATATACACAATATCTTGGGTTTCTTGGAATCTTATTAAAATATAGCAAATTAGATGTACCATCAGAACCAATAATAATTTAAAGCCTAAGTTGTTTAAACATCAAAAGCAGTGACAAATCGAAATTCTAACTAAGGAATAGTTTGAGAGGATTGTAAAATTGAAAAAGCAATTGTGAGAGATTCCTCGACAATGAGGCTTGGTTCGGAATGAGATTCCGTTTTCTTTCGTCTCCATTCTGCAATCGAAAGCGAGGGCGGGGTTCGCGACTGTCTTTTGTGAGGGGCAATCGTCGTCGGCTTAAACGGTCTCCCTTGCCTCAGGGAACGGGTGGCTCGGGTCGAGGGGGTACCTGCTTTGTGTGTCGGCGGCTTTATCTTTTAACGACCACAAAGTCTGCCGCTTGGCCTTCACTAAACCGATTGCATTAATTTCGCTTATATATGTGCCTCGTAGTAGTAGCACTATTTTTATAGATTATTGAACTGCACCTTACTCTAATATCATGAAAAAGTGTACAAAATGAATATTTTTTTTATTCAAGTAGACAATTTGTATTATTTCTCTCCTGTTGTGTACAACTATACAAATCATACAAACAATATGAAGTACTTCGTAATAGAATTCCAGTTGTGAAAGAAATTAAGTTCATAAGTAGGTACGGATAGCCTCTTAGCAAAGACGCCAATGTCGTTACACAACAGGCATTTCTTTCATTCCGCAAAGAGGGTTCCAATTCCGGTGGATCAAATTAATACGTTGTCAAAGACTGACACTCAAAGAAAACTAGTGAAATGAGATGTGAAACTTAAAACTGATTAATATTAATGTACAAATAATAAAGACTAAGTGTAAACTATTTTTTTGTTTTCTATATTGGCTATATATCATATTTTCATATAAACACTATATGTATATAACATTATATGTATATTATATATTAAACACTTTGACTTCGATATTTCAAATATTTATAAAAACATTCCACTGATATTGAAGTAATTTAACAAATCAGATAGTTTTGTCTTGTTTTGGACAAATGATGTCATAGAGACAAAGGGTTAGAGTGTTGAAGTTTCAATAATTTTCGATCAGATAAGATTCAAAAGGTGGATTTAGTGTGTCAAGATATTTAGAAACATCATTTATAAGACCGCTACTTAATTTTATTATTTTTATTGAACAAAGGAGACATTCCCCATTGTATAGACGGTACAATACCGACAGAGAACCAACGTATTACCGTATGCGTAATCATTCTAATCCGTCTGTAAGTTTCGGATTTTCGACAATTCGGACTCGGCGTTGAATAGAGTCAAGTGACTCTAGACTGAGTACTAAGATTCTACACGAGGACAGACCTGAGCTTTATAAAGCAGAAGTCTGTGCCCTGATGTGAAGTACTGCTTTGCCCTGTTAAGTACCCCGAGCTTTTTTGAATTTTTTTGCTCTCCAAATGACCCCTAAACTGGACTTTATCCCATATATCGAATGGCGACCTCAGGACATCCAATACTTTAGCGAAAAAAGAAAAATGTTCTGATTTGTGTCTTCGGGGGGTCAAATTGGACGAGCTTCTCCACTCCATTCCGAGACCTGCTTCAAGTTGGACTCAATTTCGGACAGAAATTATATTTTTCGCTCTTCCACCACAGCGGGAAAGATATTAGCCCGGCCAGTTTAAAAGGCATCAACCGTAATGTCATCTGCATAGCAATGAATGCTGCTGAAATGCAACATGTCATTGATATGCAGAATGAACAGTGTGGGTGATAGCAGTGAACCTTGCGGTACACCAGTATTATATAGAGTTTAATTTCTAAACAAATACCATCGACAATGACCTTGATGCTCCGTCCATCATGAAACTGGTTATCCAATTGCATAATCTTCCAGGAAGTCCGTTAGATGTTAACTTCGACAAAAGAGCTTTGTGCCAGTGCTTTGTTACTCACGCGCTCTATCGTCTTAGATAGTAAGGTATAGGTCGGTAATTGGATAGATCCGAGCTGTCATTTTTCTTGGAGATCATAGCTACTCCGGTGGTATAGGAGAGTGAGAATAAGCGCGGTAGCATCGAAGTTAACTCGGGAGTTTGGTAGAATAAGAATTAGAATGCCTTCGTGCACTTTAGATTATTGCTGTATTGTGTTTCTTGGTGATGATTAGATATATTAGTATAATATTTGTTACATAAATGTTTGTAAACTTATGTAAAATCTATTAAGAATATGTTTAACGCTTAAATTTCATAAAATTTAACTGTTAAAAAAATATTATTTTAATAAGTGATTTAGTAAATATATTTACTTAATCACAGCTTCGATACAACATACCATATTTGAACGTAACGAAAGCTACTTAATTTTTTAACGAAAGTCATTAGGGGTAATTTATCAAGTCATCTTATACCCTTTAGCTGTTAACATACCACAACATTTTAGGCTGAAAACGAGAAAAATAAAACTTTATTTGATCAAAATTCCTTCATTCAAATTAAAATTATCCCTAACTCGTCAAAAAATGAACCTTTATTATATTATACAGATATATGTATATTCGAAAAGGTCCGCGTTCCTGTTGCTCTTTAACTTAAATCCATTGACCCAACAAATTGCCATCTTACAAGTAACGTGACTGATCCATTTATTTGTGTTTAGTAAGATTGTCTTATGTTATGCAAACTATATTTGGGATTTGGGTCTTCCTTGAGTGATACTAAATTGTATTTTTAAAAGGTGATTTTTACTGTTTTCTAGATTATCTTTTACGTCATATTGCTACGGATAAGTTTCCACATTTCACAACATATATAAAATTCATATTCCTACATACAAAAGTTATAAAGCTAACAGTGTCTTTACTCGCAACTCAAATCTTGTAAAACAGTTCTTGTACATACGATAACTTCACGATGGTATCTCAAGAACTAGATTGGCATTAAAACTCGGATAAATAAAATCATTAATTCTGAAAACTTTTGGAATTTCTATCGACTCGTTGCTTCTTACTTGGTATGCGGTTTTACAAAGTTTGAATGACTTCGTGATACGTATCATAAACTTCGCCGACTTGTCGAACTATGAAAATTCAGTAAATTAAGTTCACATTCAAATTTCGAAGCTTTAATGAACTTGATAGATATTATTGGAATATTTCTTAATAACTAAGATCCGAAAATTATACAGTTCAGACCAATTATATATATTGTATTAGTACAATAAGATGTTTTTAGGTAATTTTTTCAGTGTGGTAACTAAACTTGTACAAATAGTCGATTTTATTACATTAAGAAACTAAAACCCTTGTCATTCTCTTTGGCCTCTATAGTTACCAAACGCTTACAGCTATTATTAATCCCGAATAAAGCAAAACATAATGCCATAGAGTCGACGCCGTAATAAGAAGCAAGTCGTGTTATTAGAATGTCAGGGACTGATTATGCGTAGATACTAAAGGTAGTCCGACATTGGACGAAGTTGAAAAAACTTGTACCTGAAGCTGTCCTAATGAAGGTCGCAGTTGGGAATGAACGTAGTTATTATTATTACTCTGTATGTATTCATCTTTACGCGTGTCTTGTTTTTAGCGGGATAGGGAGAGGTAAATAAGTGAAAAATTTACATTTGCTTTCTGCCTAAATCTTTTGCTTGTTGAATAACGGAAATAATGAAGTAAATGGTATGCATTCAAAAAAAAAAATATCCCGAAGATCCTATCATTATTATTAAGACGATCACCAATTATTATATGAGATATCTCATAACTTTTTTGATGGAAATCGTTTATGGAAATTAAGTGTTTAATTTTTTGTTCATATTTGAGGTAATAACAAGTCAATTTAATATTTATTAGATATTTTTATGTTTGTTGGTGATATAACATCAATGACGGTTATTTTTAATGAGACCAATTAAAAAAACTAACAAATTAAATTTCCTTGCATAGATTTCAAATAAAAGCTTAATTATTATTTAATACTATGTATAGGCTATTTTCCATCAAGGTGTCTAATTTTTACTAAAAATAACAACGTCCATATTGTTTGTTTAGTGAGATTATAAATCTTGAGTTTAAAGTTTCTTGTTTGTTGTATGCTTCTCGTCTCTCAAGTTTCCGAGTTAATTTCATCAATAAAGCTCTTATCCTTATTACTCTAACAAGTAGAAGATGCGATTATTATCTTTTACGTACTTTTTATGAACATATTAAATATATGTATAAGTTTTTTTTAGCTTAATACATCTTTGTGTTTTATTTATAACTTAACTTGTAGTTGAAGTAGAACTGTATAAGATACGTTTTTATACTTAATTTCTTTTTATTCACATAACATACGTTGATATTTCTGTGAATTTAAGTTCTCTTTTTACAAAAAAATACAAACAGCCTCTTCTGTATTATACTACAACTATAAAACAAGATAGAAGCTTCAAACTATAATAAAACAGGTATTTTACTATTTATAAGACAATATGACTGCGGCAATTGATATTAACATTGCTGAACTAAGAACATAAGTTGTATAATTATTGCATTCTCTCAGTTTGTTTATTTTCAGACGTGTGTAACAAAACAAAAACTATATTCCTTTGAAATTGTCGAACAATTAGAGCTACTAATCGTTTGAAACGTTCTTTTGCAACTTATATTTATTGCGAACGCTTAGCAACATATTTGTCAGAAGACTATAAAAAGCGGCGAGGGACACGCGAGACATCTGCTTAGACTTTTGTTTGTTTTCTATTTAAGTCTGGTTCAAGTAAATAAATCTAATTGCTTGTAATTTTCTGTGGTAACGCCCGGGCCACAATCAATTGAGGTTAATTTATTATTATGGGTCAAATAACAACTGAAACTTTATTATTGATTTTAGTAACAATTACTTATTTATAAATTGTTTTCGGATTATCAATCAATATATCTGCTTTTTGACACTTCCGGTTGCACCAATGGTGGCAATCAGATATTGCTATCATCATATTATATTACTTATATATTTTAATTTATGTTTTCTAAGTAAAATTGCAAAACCCTAGGAACAGACAGGATGGTTAAAAAAAATATTGTAGTGTATTCCCAGCTCGTGCGTCCGCGGTAGGTCGTACGCCGCCTTCATAATAAGTCCATTTGAATCTGTTCATCTTTTATTTGCTTTGCGGCTCGCTGTGTTATTTCGTTTTATTTTGTACAAACCGTCTCTCGGATTTCGTCTTTATCGTTAGTGAAGAGTCCTTTCTTTATCTCTCCAATACTTTATGGCTATGATTCTTTTTCAGTTAATACTCATAACATTACCGTTTTTATATTGCTTAAAATTATTTGATATTAGCTTAGCATTTCACACTATAGACCACCATAGATTATATCAAGCGCAGGTTTGATTTGCACCATAGACATTTGCAGCATAAAAACGTTTTTTTTTTGTGTGTATTAAATAAACGTGTTCATAGGTTCTTTGTTAAGGCCATTGTAGTGCAGTCGGATTTTGATTGTGAGTTTGATGCCCATTCAGGTGAATGTTTAAATTATATTCATATCCCCGCTCTGGCAAGACAAAACGCGGTATTGAGTTGCGCGACTAAACACGCTATATACATTCGAGAGAAAAGTGGGGAAATGTCTAAGCATTAGGCTCTTTCTTTTTCTACGTGAGCAAAAGCGAGATGCTGCGTTTTTGTATAGGTCGATGAAACACCAGCTTAGAGGTGTTAATATATATTTCTTGGTCAGATAGGCCATTTTCAGTGTGTTTTGCGAGCTTCAATGATTCTTCTTATATCGTGCGTGTTCTATACTTATGCATCAATAAATTCTGTATATATAAGTTCGCATTTTACTATAGTTTTACTTACCTTTGTAGTTTTATTGTTTCAAATTACAACAAAATATGCGAACGCTTTGTTTTCTAGGGCGAGCTAAATATACTTACATTTCATATAACAAATATTTAAATAAAATTTCTAGTGATGCATAACTCTTTTTTTATATTCACGATGACTTTAAGATGTTATATCTTAGGTTATGAGTTGCATTATTTATGTGCTTTTAAAGTTTTTACTTATATGAAAATAACCATCTGTACTTATACAAATTACGTAAAGAAAAGCTTTAATTTCCTTTTTGGGAAAATTCCGCAAATGAAGTATGAAATTTGACATTATGAAGAAAATGCAGAAAGCCAATAGATATTTTTCGCAATATTATATTTAATTTCGGAATAAGATCATTCCTCCGAGTGGGGATAGAATCCACAACCAATCGCACTTGCAGTCAGAGTAATCTCACTCGGGGTAATGATTATATTTTTAAATATTTTTGACATCTCCGCTCTGGCATCTAACACAAAGGGCGGCGTTGAGTTCCGCCACTCAACATGCAAAGTCTCGATTTCGGGCGGAAACTGGAAAACGGAGTGTCTTAACACTTCACTTCAAAGTACGACAGAGTCTGACATACACTTTCGTATAAAGTGACATTCACGTTACTAATGTAACACGTGTTTAGGTTATAGTAATATCAAATGTATTTAATATTTTAAATTTGAACATGGCTATATAAGTAACCGGTAGTGTATTGTATTTAAAATCATCTCGTTAGCGTTATGAGTTTTTAACTCAGTACATTAAAGAAAACAAATCACAAGAATGGCCACTTAATACTCTTAAGAACAACAATGTTTGTTTATACGGCTTCAGTTGGAGACTCATTTAGCTTTGATGACGATCGAGATATTTGACTCTTCACTGGGGGGTTAGTTTTATTTGTATTGTTAGAGTTTTACGACTAGACTCCACATTATATTTAATTTTTTTGTAAATATTATACTAATGTCATGAGATTTTATCTGACAATAAGTTAGAATTTATAAAATTAAAAATTTAGACTAAGACCTACTTAAGGTAAACAGACTCATTTGACATAAACTAGACGTATTAAATTTAATCGTTGGGGTGTAAAATATTATAACACATAATATTGTTATTTAAGGCAGACAGAGTAGCTTTCTAACTTATGCTAAATATTTAGTTTGTTTTTATATCATATTTGGCACATATCAGTTATACCCAAAACATTTTGTTTGATTATTTGTTCCATACATTAGTGTTGAATCTGAAACGAATTCACACATTCAGAATGTGATTAAAGGCGTTACGGATAGGATCTCTCTAGATTCTCTCTGCCTATACAGCACATGAGAAAAAGTGTGAAAATGAAAAAAAAACTTATTACTAAATATGATTTATTTACGAAACAAACTTATATCTGCACTTAAGGCAAGTATGTCGCAATCTCGGCACGTGAACGCTAAAAACACAAAATAAGCAACAGCAGCATTATGGTCGGAGGAGATTTACGCTAGCGTTTTAATGTCTCGCCTCAGACGACACTTGCAATTTGTCTGTACTGGCTACGGGAATTATCAAGCTTGTTTGTCGAGTTTTTGAAGATGCCTTTCGGGATCAGTATTTTAAAGATAGTATTATTTGTACTGTAAAGGCTGTTCAATTGTTATTCATTGCCTTTGTTGTATTTTTTTGTCTGGTCTTTGGTCTTTAATAGGCGTAAAGTGCTAAGTAGAATGTCTATGTTATTTGGGTCTTGCCTGTTTATTTATTTATTTTTTAACCGTTTCTAAATTTATTTTTACCATCTTTAGCAGGTTAGGTAGATAGAACTTAAGTGTCAAAACACTCCGTTCTCCACTTTCCACCCGAATATAAGACATTACGCGCTGAGTGACGAAACCCAACGCCGCGCTTTATCTTGTCACCAGAGCTTAATTTTTATAATTTATTTTAAACCAAAAATACTAACTTTAATTCACCTAAAAATTGTCTATTCAACGAGTTGATGATTAATCCGATTGCCTTTTAAATAATAAATTACATTTTTAATACGTGAAAACACTCGAAAGTATTTTATCCCTTAAAGAAGGAATTTATTAAAAACGTCCCTTTGTGGTTATTTGAGATTGATTGTGGCTTGTAATTTCGTTTGAAATTCACTTAAATTTTTTAATTTGTTATAAAATTCTTTTATAAGTCTTACATAACTTTTGAACGGTTAAAATATTTGAAATTGTAAATCTAATTATTACTCTCGTCAGTCAGCTTTAAGCAATTATATAGTTTTGTTAACATTGTATTTTATACAATGTGTATAATAACTTGTATATTGTACAATAGTAACCTTAAATCGATTAAGGCAACATTATAATAATTTCTGTGTGCAGAATTTTAAATAGCGATCTATTTCTTTGGCAGCTAATAAAACGTAAATCCGGTTTTGGGTTTCACAAAAAAGGTGACCAAGGCCTAACCGCAAAGTCGTCAAGATTTTTAACGATTGGAACAATAACTGTTATGAAGTACAGTATAACAATATATATTATGGCAACTTCGTTTGTGTGGACTGATAAAACGTTTCTCTTATTCTTTTTCAATCCCGTAAGGATTTGTAAAATCATCTGTGCTTCAAAATTCTTTGCAGTCCCCATCGAACCTACATGCCAAATTTCAGCTTTCTCCGTTCAGAAGCTTCGGCTGTGCGTTGTCTTTTAGTCACCCAATACCACGGAAGAGTTTTATATATAAACTAGCGACCTGCTTCCGGCTTCGGCCACGTCAACTTTAGCTGTTTCCTATTTTCGGTGGCTTTATCGTAAAACGATGAAATTCCTGGAGAAACTAAAGAAATTAAAGGAAAACGTAAGCTATTTTCGTTCCAAGATCTTCAAGTATCTCTGTATAAAATATAATCATAATCGGTTTAGCGTTTTGGCCGTGAGGACGCTGCGTTCAAATTTTTATACATTTTCTAAATATTTATTTTTTAACTTCCTAAGTGTGCGAATAACACTTTCAAAAATGTTAAAAAAAGACATATTTACTTTCTTATTTACAATATTAGTATGGATACATTTCATATAACCGTGGCAAAATTGAAAAGTATCAGAGTAACACTGCTCTAAGAAATGTGAATGTGTCACAAAATTGAATTGACATTTGTATCTTGAATGCACTTATTGACTCTAAAATAAGCCAAAAAATATTAATATATTTCTAGGTTTTTTATACCTAACTCTACACAAGAGAGATGCGTGAAGAAGTAAGACATAAATCAAATTTTCTGTTCAAAGACAACCAACATCTTAAGCAAATAATGTTATATAATTTAATAAAATTCTCTTAGTCAGCAGCAAAGTACGAAAGTGCAGTATCCCCGAGAAAAGTATTCATTGCGAACTTAACCATTTACTATCTGGCTCAGCATTTAACGCAATATGAACTTGTGAACTTACGATCCAAACGGATAGCCACACAGCGACCATTATCGAAGAGACGGGAAACCCGTTCAAATCCAACTCCAGGCACGTTTCCTATAACTTTAGACCGCTCTAGATAAGGCAAACTTCGCAAATTGCAACCATTCCCAACTTCTGTTTGAGTTCTTATATGTGGAATACAAAACCAAATTTATATTCCAGCAATATCATGCAACTTTTCAAACTGTCCTTATTTCATTTTACGATTGTATTTTGTGTACGGTGAAACTAATTTTATGGATTTATTGTATTTATTGTTATGACTAATGGATAAAAATTATGACTTAAATTTTGAAAAATGGGATTATAAAAGATTAGTGGCAATATTTTTAAAATGGCCAGTGAGCAAACGAATTGGAGTAGAGGGAAACCAGCTACCGGCCCACTATGTGTAACCAACGTAAGAATCGAATCCTCAACCACCGCCAGACAGTTTCCAAGTTCACTATGAGGTATGACGTATGGTGATGGAATTAAACTAAAAATCAAGAGCTAAAAGGAAACTACAGTAACATTCCATCAGAAGTAGGGCTGAACCGATTACAATTCACTTTTCAATACTTCATAAAAAAACTTATACTGAATACAGCTGTAAAACATAAGACATTGTGAAAACATTTTCGATCAAAGCTATTCGAACGTTGAAACAAGAATAAACATCAACATAATCAAAGTACTTATAAAAATGAAGTATAAATGTTAAAATCCAACCTTTCATTCAAGAATCTGCGGTAGATTGTGCGGAACAGCTGACAGAAGTTCCCAACAAACTGCTCTGCTCTCCTCAGATAGGGGTGCATTTTACAGTTTGCAACACGGACATTTGTTCAGACTTTAACTCAGTAAAGCCGAAATTATTCACGACGACACGAATAGTAAAACGCCTGAATTTATCACCACTTCAACGACCGGATAGAACGAATTTCGCTTTCGTCTCGCACTTAACTGACAATAATAAAAAGATTATTTAGGATGAATGGTAAAGTCTATTGCTTTGTCAATTGAATGTCATTCTGATATTGTCTGAAGGAGACATACGTACGTTCTTGAGGGAGTGAGTTATTTCATACTGTTTTAGCAATGATTTTGCACTTTTATATTTTACGCATTTTCTGTATTTCATACAATCAGTGTCTTGACTTCACAAGCGAAATTTGGTTCAAAGACAAGATTAATATATTCTTTATTGTTAAAAACAAATAAGGTAAATACATAACTAGAAATTGTTAACAAAAGGTGGATACTCCGTTCTCAACTTTCCGCCCGAAGCCGTGACGTTGCGTGTCGAGTGGTAAAACTCAATGCCGCCCTTATCTTGTCACCAGAGCGGAGTAATTCAAATATTTAAATGTAGTTAAAATACTAATCAATCATTTTCCTGATTGGAAATCGAATCTATAACCATCGCGCGTATACAAGCACGACACTGTCACTCTCCGCCAAGATGGCCTCCGCCCCGACGGGGATGATTATATTTATATAGTTACCTTTATTTCCTCTGATATTTTGTGTTACTACTCAATATTTTGTCTTACTACAGACAAAACATTGAGATGTAGAACATGCGCAATATCTCTGAAATAAATGAGAATTGGACGAATGAGTGTCCCACTCAACGACGAATGATTATAGCTCATAATGTGACAATCACCAAACATTTGTTGTAATCTAATTAATAATACACGTATATTCCTTGCAATTATATTTCTCTTCTACTAATTAAGTCTACTATTTTATCATTAATTTTGTATTTTTATAGTTTATAATATTTAGTTTTTTGCGGTATATAAGATACTCTCACAGATAAGAATTGAACTAGTGACTTAAAGCATCCGCCGTAAATTGTGATAACATTTGTAATTTCAAAGGCGAATGTTAAAATAACACTTTTTTGTACGGCAAATTCTCGGGGCTTTTTTAAATAAAATATAAAAGAACCTGTTTCAAATATATTAAAACTACCTTGGAAAGCAGATAATTTGGTATTCATAAGCTTTTGGCACCCGGCTTGTTCAATTTTGCCAGTAAAATTGTATTGTATATTACGTTAGCTTTAAATACGCCTCAAAATACTTACAATGCGTACATGAAGTCTTTTGTATAAGTCATAATTGCAACTGAATGAAAAGAAATCTCAACTTTTTACAGGAAAGAAATGATCCCGTCGAATTTAATTAGAAGCAAAGGGGAACAAATTCATTTCCGCAAGCTTCTGACCCTAAGTCGTTGAACACGTGCTTGCGATAACTTAGTTCCTCGAGGTTATTAGGAACTTGCACCAATTAGAAGTTAAAATTTAGAATAGCGAGAGCTTAAGTTATTGTAATTGTGTTAAAGCCAGTTTTATTTTTAAACTTAATATTTTGTTCAACTACCAATACCTTGTAGTAGCTAACTAGCTACTATATGTTACTTTGATAAAAAGGGTAGGAATCTTATTATTTGGGGTCAAGACAGTGCGCCAAGACAGTGCAGCCTTGGGTTATCGGTTCAGGTAATTTCTTCTCTAGCGATTTAAGTCCAGAGACTCTGGTAATTTTAGAGCCATTTATAGCATGTTCGTTTAATATGTCATATCATGGAGCCACCTAATATAGTCACATATATTTTTTATTTATGTAAATAAAAATAACATACGGATATCATATAAAAAAAGAAATAGATGTTATGTCTCAATTAAAACTGCCAACTTAATATACAAATAGACTTCCGGTTTAAATTTCCATTTATAAAATAGACACAAAACACTTGTGTATATATGTTATGTATAATATATACGTAGAAAACAAGAGCATAATATCTTTCATACTTATTCGACCTAAATCTCACTAGCGCTCTCCTAATGCGCTTATTTACGTATCTTTTAAATATTCCCTGTTGGTAAATTAAACTGTGTACGAGGCCTTCTAATTTGCATTTATATTAGAAATGATATCTTTCACTTGTATGCGCTGCTTAACAAAATTGATGTAAATAGAAAAATATTTAAATGTAGATTTGTCTTCAGAACATAAAGCGTTTCTGTTAAGATAGATTTTTGACTCCAAAATTAGATTTAAAAGTGATAGGCTATCATAATAATAATTCTCAGAGGTAATATAATAAAAAAATATGAATATTAATGTATGATAATTCTCGGCTCAGTAAGCAATATAGTTTTATAAATATCTTAACTTGATTTTTAAATCAGGCAGGTCGGAAAAATACTGCTTCTTGGTCTTTTTAATCATATTTTACTTACATTTTATATATTCAACAGATGTTTAGCTAGCACTTTAATAGTTTCTTTATTTTAAGTTTTAGTCCGATGAAAGGAATTGTCAAGAAAATGTAAAAAAGAAATGTGCGGTGTAACTGAACTAGAAAGAGAGCACATGCCGATGACTACGGCTGGTTCATTATTGGCTCCGACACTTGGCTCTAAACAAGTTTAAGTTAGCTGACGCTGAAGATCGTGTCGCTTCGGGAATACGCTAAATTAAAAGTGGAAATGTAGGGAAATTGGATTCCACGAAGGAAACTTGTTTTAAAGTCCAATTTGTAATTGTTTTTTTTTTGTGACATTTTTTAATATTTTTTATATAAAATGATATTTTTGTGTATAAATAAAAAAAAGAGGAGTATATTGGTATATGTGTTTTCCATACACACTGAATCTAAAATAATCCAGGAGAATGAGGGGTCTTGTGATTTGTCATTAATGACGAATGTAGCCCTTTCCATTAACCTGTATTTTATATTCATACGTGGAACAAAAGCTATAAATTCATCAATAAGCAAGATAACGTTGTATCAAATTAGTCAAATATGTCTATTTTTTTAATATAGACGTACTAATAAATTATTCTTACAAGAACCATAATGTAGCGAACTATATATAGCGATACATAAAACTCACAGTGATATAAAACTGTCGTTGATTTACAATTTGCATTTTAATGATTTTAATATCTATATAGTCAAACTGGGCGTAAAAATTGACAGGTTCCTTGAATAGAAACCTCCCTTCGTTCTCCCTCTACTAGAAAACAAAAAAAGGGGTTTTACGTTTTATACTCCTCGACAAAAAGATTTTGTGAGTTACAAATCTTTATAATATGAAATTATTATAAAAATACCTACAATTTAAAAGTTTTTCACAAATTAATATTCAATTCTCTTTGAATAGATGTAAGATCATAACGGTAGAACGGAACTAACGAACTTCTGTCAAGACCGTCAAAGGCAGTCTAGCTAAGCGTGGAAAGGAAACCAAAGCCTTTGAAACATTACCACCTGAGAGGACTTAGCGTACGACTGCAAATGTTCAACTGTACTCTAGTATCAAGTTTGTACCGTATGAAAAAAAATCACTGTAACACTGATATATATGTAAATATAATTTTTGTATATTTCAAAGAATATAATAAGCTATCAAAAATTTTAAAAGAATATTCATAATATTCAACATAAATTGCAAAAAGGTAACGACCTACATTTTACCCAAAGTGCTTAGGTATTCTTTTTTATGGTTAAGTCATTTACCTCCTTTTAACGAAACGGTAAAAAGGTTATATTTTGAAGGTTGGTCATCACTGCCCCGAGTGTTTCTTATCGCTAGCGTAGATAACAGTACTTGACGGGTCTATCAAATTAGGCTTTTACGACACCCTATTTATTATATCTATCACTCAGAAAAAAGGAATTTTTCAAACACAAGATTGCATTGCATTATATATTACCCTAAATTTATTTTATCTACTAAAAGCATAAGGTTTATATTGTTTATTTTTATTAAAACAAATACATTTAAGCAGTTTTATACAGCTTTCGTCTTCACAGTGCGGATAAATGAAAATAAATTAACAAAAATCACTCACTTATTTTTGGTTTTCTGTTTATTTTTATTGAATTTTCATACATTATTTAATTCTGAGGCGGTGCGAAGTTCGCCGGGTCAGCTAGTTTAAAATAAATATAGCAGCTACGTTTGATTGAGATGCAGTAAGTCGTTGCAGAGGTCCAGTGTCGGTCTAACGGCGCACCGCGCATTGCATTCCACTTCCGCGCGACATTGTAAGTGCCTATATGGAATCTTGCCAAGCAAGCAAGGCCACGGCTATTCGGATCTCCACTCAACTAAGATTTGATTAGATTCGCCATTCATGTTAAAATTTTTAATCTTTTTATAGAATTTTTATAGCTTATATATTTATATATATGATAATAAATAATGTATGTATTTAAAGACATTAAGGCTATCGTAGCGTAGTGCAACAGCGCCTTTTATATTTAAATTGTTTTAATTTCTCCGCTCTGGTGATAAGACGAATAGAAGTCAATCAACACGCATTGTCTCGTCTCGGGTGGAAAGTGCAAAACGGAGTGTTTGACACTAGTTTCTCTCTGACGCTCTGACTTTTTCCCGCATGCTTGCGGGAAAAAGCGTCAAGCTAAAAATATATATTGTGAGCATACAATGTTAGCTGACACTGTTTTTATTTATACATTTGTTTATTTAATCTTCTTAGTCAATTTCAAAACAAATAACAATAAATATCTCAAACAATAATAACAATAATCACGTAGGGATACATAGAATTTAGGGAAGCAATTCGATTAGAGCGCCTTGAATAGATGTCCAATGTTTGTTTAATTAAGATTATTGATAGATCAAAGTACTTTGTGAGTATTGTTTTCGAGAGTGTAAGACAAAATTGCAGTAATATTATTGTAGGTTTTGTTATTCATAAGAAAATAAGATTAAATAGAATAATTATTATTTAAATATTACATTATTTTATTTTTTACAATTTTTCATTAATTTATTTTATATTAACATATTCTATTATATATTTTCCCAATTTCCATTTTAACATTCCCATGGCCCATGACAATTTATTCCACTCCAATAAAGGAAACGAATACTTTGGGGACGTTTGGGGCCTATCGTTACAGAACAGTTAATTAAGTGTTTTAGCTTAAAGCTATTATAAACTGAAACCATTTTCATATTTAATATTTACCTGCATTTAAAAGATTTTTTAGTCTCGAATCTGAGATGTTGAGTAAATAACATTGCAGTTTGTCTTACTCGAGCTGGGTAATAATAGTACATCATTTAAATGTAATCATTCCCCCAAATGGGGATCGAACCGACTGTCTCACTGTTCCATGACGATGGCTTCTCAAATTTGAATTTAAATAATACAAATGAAAACAGTAGAAACATTTAAAGAAATAAATATTTAATATTATCTTTCATATAACGGGGTAACACATGTACACACATTACTAATATAAGAATATGAAAACATCCGAATTGCCCGTAAACTACGGTGAGAGTACTTCAATCGCAATATTCCGGGGTATAACAGTGGCAATATAAAATGTATTTTGGTTGGAGCATTTTAGTCGCGCTGTGTACGCAGTGTAACGCAATAACTGCCACCTGCGACGTCTTTGTGTTATTCCCAAATAGTAATAATAGTATAAGTTATATGGACTTCATCTTGGCAACTTTTTGGCATGTCGTAGCGCAGTGGCACAGCGTTTCACTGTAAAGGCGATTGTGTGCGGGTTTGATCCCCACTCGGGGGAATAATTGTATGTCATTTTTATTAATTTCTCCGTTATGGTAATATATGCCGCGGCTTTGAATTAATGGCCTGACACTGGCCCACCAATCATCACGGAAGAGCTCGATTTTGGAAATATCCTGCTATGCGGGAAAAGAGTGTGAAGGCACTGACTATACATGATCGTAGGTTGTCATACTAAATACCTGTAAGAAAAGGTTAAAATATACTGTTCCTTGACTACTACTACTCCTTGAGGTTCTTGAGGTTCTCTCCGTCTCCTAATAAGCAGAAAATATAAAATTGATTAAATTTGGAACTATGTATAATACAATGTGTAAGGATAAAGATATATTTCTTCGTTTTTTTTTATAGAAACGTAGAAAAACACCATTACACTCATACTGACCCCCATAATTGAGTACGACACTCAAATATAACTTATGTACGTACTAATGTAATTACAAACCATGCCCGTGATATAACGCTAACCGCAAGGAGGTACAAAAAACATTAACTTATTCCATAATATGTGATTCGTTTATTATTTACGTTAGCATGATTTAGTGTCGTTTATGTCATCGACCTTTGTATACCAAGTATTGTGTCATCATATAAAAAGAGGTTGAGTACAATAAAATAAATCCACTGAAAGTTATATTTGTTATATACAAAATATACTAAACTAAATACACGAACATTTTAGCTAATTACTTCTGTTTATACCGCAATATACTTCTTATTGAACTTAGTGTTTTCTAATACAAGACACATTCAGTTTTATTATATTGTATGTTATATTAGCACTTGAAAATATTTTTTAAATAGGTAACATTTAAAAAGCATATTAGTAAATAATAGTGTTTTATTATGATAGAGCATTGCCATATTGAGATAATTATTGTAACACGTACAGTCTGCAACCTGAACTTGGACTTGTGCCAATTCGGTCTTTAAATGTGCTATCGTCGATTCAATACATATCGTATCGGTAGTGTGAAGAAATGAGAAAAAAAGCCAACTAAGAAGCTTTTTGTGGATAAAATTGGCGAAACGACACCATTTTTCTTACTTTCGACGACGTATGCAAAATTGAACTCCTGATTCTTTGATACATAGATTCCACAAATTTCCACAGTTACACTTAATAGAGACCGATTTTATTTGAACATTATTTGGTGAATACTTTTTTTGCTAAGGTTTTCATTTTCATTTTTAAGATCGTATCATTTTCGTTTTATTGCTGACAAAATTCTTTCCTTAATTTTAAATGGCGAATATCTTTTCCCTATGAATAAATTTTCCTACAATTCTGATTCCGTTAAACATGGTTGTACGAGGGGCGTGTCCGGTCCCAATAACATCGTCATCAGAATCGTTGGGTGGAATATGGAGATGAGTTTGGGAAGCTGCGCTATTTCTGGGTCAATGTTTTTCGATAGGCCTTTGGTGATGTTTGGATCTTTTTCCAAATCGTTTCCGTACATAAGATAGATAACCCTAATATAAAATTTGTTCTAGTGTTTTGCGACAAAACTTCGACCTGGTTATGAAATTCTAAAACAGCATAATAGTTGTAGGATCATAACAATAAAAATAAAATTATAGTAATTTATATAGAAAAATTCTAAATAGCTAGGTATTTGATAAAAACTAAAAAATATTATTTACGCTACTCGTACATATATAGTGAAGTATCGTAGAAAATCTTCTCGGTGACTGATTATTGCTCAGTGTACAACTCGTGACGATCTTAAGAGCTTTGTTTTCATTAAATTCACGCGCTGCCGCAAAAACGGGGCAAAGATTTACCGCAAAGACCCACACAAAAAGTCTTCCGCAGAAAAAAGATAATTACCAAGACTTTCAAAGCTAAAACGACAAAAACTTATCCTGATATTGGTGTGAACTAATTTGTATCAAAATTAATTTTGCATCTCAATAACAATTTTAGTCGCAATATTAGAAATAAATTTATTTAAGCAAATAAAGGCACTGGCACAGGCACTAGGTACGTACGTAAGCTTTAAAACTCGCTAAACGTATTTCAATAACATTTGTTCTACCATTATAAGAAATTTCTGTGAAATACTAATATTAAAATACGAAAAGGCCACCGAAAATACGAAATAGGTATAGTTAACGTGGGCGAAACCGCGAGCGGGTGGCTAGTATCTTATAAATCTTAATTAAGGTTATTGAGCATTGAACGCCACTCTTCTAGACGTTGAGGATTAACGAATCGTTCCAATACTATCAGCTAGAAGGTAACTTGTGTAAATACATGTGAATGACCGTTGTGGGAGGTTTGACCTTATGCATTGATTATTTCTTCGATTTCAAGACCACTTCACTCTAAAATATATTTGTACTAAATATAATGTAAACGCGTATGCGTTTTTTATTATCAAAGGTATCTTTGATAATAAAATTGAATATTGAAAGTTATTTTGTATTATGTATACAGCTTTGAAGATTTGCAGTAGAAAATGATGTTTCAAAATTACAGACATAATGTCTTCTGTTTAATTAAAAATTTAAACAATCCTTGGTAATGTGCACTTAAAAATTGTGTGCACTGTGACATAATAAAAGTAGAATTAGAAATTTGTTAATTTCCTTCAAATATATTTTAATTATCCTTTTATCCTTTAAGTTGTTGTTACGAAACTCATTTCGGACCGCTGCTTAAAATAACAGGCTTTGCAGTCGAAAATCCCAATTACCTCAATTTACGCTTTTGAGATGGTTTAATTAAAGAGAACTTTGATTTTAATACGATTATAACACAATGCTACAATAGCTATCCCTAGTTTTTTCTCACATAGCAAGGTAGACAGAGAAAACCTAGTGTCAAGACACTCCGTTTTCAGCTTTTCACACGAATTTGAAACATTGCGTGTAAGCGGAACTTAATGCCGCGCTAACAATAGTTACTTATATTTTCTATTAAACGAAATCTAAAAAATATTGAAATATAAGAAAAGTTTTACTATAAACGTTCTGTTATGTTACAGTGGAAATACTGTAATATAGTGCCGGTTCAAATTCCGGTACATATGGTATCTTTTTTGTATTTTTTTCGTATCTTAACTGTGTGAACAACAATCTTGTAAACTTAAAAATATTTTAAATCGTTATTATGATATGTCTCAATGAGATAAATTATTTGGTTAGGTAGAACTATACCGATATTGTTTATCTTGTAGGTTCCCAGTTCGCACTGTAATAAAACGAGGGCAATATATTTTACGCGGGTTCCGTTAGCAATCAATATACAATGGGTGTGTGGCGTCAGGAACACGTGCCACAATCCACTACTTGCTTCACGTATTTTATGTTAAATTCAAATTTTACTATGTTAAATTAATTAATAGAATCTATGGAGGCTATATATGCTGCCTTTACAGGCCTCCATAAGGCTGCCTTGACCGCACATCTGACCGACCGTGGTCAAGGAAATTTAATACCTACTTTATGCAGATTCTCACATTCATATGATATTTATATAATATTTACAGCTAAGTCGTATAAAGAAAATTAAAGAAATGTTTTGATAGGATTTTTAGTTTACAATTAAGTGTCTTTAGACTATGAGTGTAACGCGCTTTCTTTTATACTTTTAAGTGCACTTCTAATTTGAATTTGAGTGTAGAAGCTCAACATATGTAACGTAAATTTTAATACAAGTAAATATGTTCTATGTGTTGCTAAAAGTAACCAACCATACAAATATCTTTTTAATCACATGCTACATACTAGCCTACTACTCTTGTGTCCAAGGGCCGCGGAGTTGTTTGTGCCTCTAGATAGACAATGGATTGTTTTCTTTTAAGATCTACCCTCTTGTAGTATTTAAGTAACCTTTTCTTTTCAGTTCACGAATTGTATTGCTATCACTAAGCAGATAATATATTTTATAAATGTAAATTTTAAAATTAGCCGTGTTATTTTAAAATGTATTTACAAGTAATAAACTTACAAAGGGATTCATCCTTAAAAGCAGTGCTAGTTTATTGAATTGTTATCAGAGTATCTATGTACACTATTATATCATATGTATTGTATTATGATTAATAAAGACATTTAAAATATAAAATTTAATACATACTAGCTTATATGGATGAACCTTTACAGCCGAGTTATTAGCTACGTGAAAGTTGGATTGTAGAGAGCGTTGGAAAATGAGTCATGAATTCAAAAAAAACTTGCACTCATTTTCAACGTGTAAAAGACAGTGTCAATGAATAAAAGCAGGCGAAAATCCTCTCTGAAACAAATTGTTCAAAGGAATTCCTAAAAGAAGTTGAAATATGATTTTTTGTGTCTATTTTCACATTTCCAACCAGATAACGCAATTCACTAGAATTTAGGATGGGTTATTTTAACACTTAAACTGTCAGTCACACACTTAGGATTAGAGAAACATTTTTAAAACACGTATAAAAATTTGAATGTAATAGGACTTGTCCCCCGCGCGGCTTAGAATCCATCCAAGCGCAAATTCTTATACTTATTTAGGTCCTGCTAACAACAAAAATATATTGATTGATTTTATATACTTTTTAAGAATATAGGTATGTAAGTTTATTTCTGTCATTTCCAATTTTAAATACGATAACTCCACGATTTTTCCCGCATAGCTATCTGTTTACCACTTCCGTCCGATTTCTAGAAATTGCGTGTTAAATGTCGGAACTCAACTCCACGCTTTGTCGTGCCACCAGAGCCAATAAAATAATCATTCTTCCGAGTGAGTATCGAACCCACAACCAATTACATTTGCAGTCAGGCGCTGTACTATTGAACCATAATGGTAATCAAAAGGATTCATAAGCATAATAAATTTGGTTTTATTTACTTTATTTACAGATAATCCCTAAAGAATTATATTAAAAAAGTTATCAAACAGTCTCTAGAGTTTATCAAATATTAAATCTGAATACATTGTACAATTATGTCAACATTCTATTTTAATATCCATCAAAAATGTCATCGCTAAACGTGTATTAAATTTTAAATTATTTTGAAAAGTAATTATGAAACGTGCCAAACATCGAATTATATGCAAATTGGCTAATAAAGTAAGCGACGATGTCGGAGTCGTACTAATCGTCGAAAGTCCCCACAAGTTTTGAGTTATCGCCTAAAAAGTGGTACAAAACCTTCCATTATTCAGGGAGCTATAACTCAGGAAACACCTGTTCGCGCTACAAACATTAGATCGGAACTAAATCAGTATCGATTGGTCAATCGGAAACCGTATTTATTCATTTGATATTTCACTTTTATTTGCAATCGTTTCCCAATATTATTGTTATATTTTTTTGTTAATTTGTTTACCCAACTTGTGCCAATTTCTTAGTTATTAACCAACAAATTTTCTTACTTATCGGTTCGTAGATACAATATAAATTTAAAATGCGGAGGGAATGCAAATACTATTCTTTTCGATGAATAATAAAAATAAAGGAAATAAAATATTTGGAAAGCTAATAAAAGGTACACCTCGTGTCAGGTAATGATCAGAAAAACCTATAAAAAATATCTACTTTTGAAGGGCATTTATGTAAATGTATATAGAGAAGCAAAAGTAAATATTAATAGATATTATAAATATTGCTATAATATTATTATATAACTTCGCAAAATTAACGGTTCATAGTAATTATTTTTGTTCCCAACAATAATGAGCAAGCAATGACCCAGTTCCAAAGTATATTTCATTATATTTTATACAACCATGATGGTGACTGTTCTTGACGTCACTCTTTATTTACATTTCTGAGACGCTCCTGACGTCTCGCTTTTATGTTCGATGATTTCCCTTAAGATTTAATTGTTTGCTTTTGAAGATCAGAAGTTTTGTTGTGGATTTTCAAGTTTTATTGGAATATAAATATTTTTGGTATTTAATATACAAATATTAGCGTTGAATTATATTTGCATTTCGGCTTTAATAATTGTACTCTGGATAACTGTAGCAATATCTGTAGCGTATTCTGGATAACTGTAGCAATATCTGCACCAAAAATTAATAGTTTTTTCCGCATAGCTAGGTAGTTTGAGTGAATTTAGTGTGAAGAGACTCCGTTCTCCAACTTCCGCCTGATATCTAGCCAACGGACTTAGATAGCATTATGGATTTTTATAAAATCTATTGTTGAACTTTAGCCGATAGTTGCTATCGGCTAAAGTTCCACAAATCTTTTTCAATCCTAATTTCTCATGTAAGTAGTTTCGGACTTCATAAACTTCAGATAAGATCTCCACAAATAGACTTTAATGGACTATTTTATGCCTACAATAAATGTTTAAAGTGTTAAACGGTGATTTGTTAAACCACGGGCAGGGAGTTTGCTTGTTTTACTCTTTATATACACACAGTCGAGTTGTAAGCTTACTTTGGTAAATAATGTTTCTTTATAAAATAAATTGTCAATTTAATACAATTTAAATACTACTTTTGCACTAATGGTAACATTATTTCCATAGAAATTCCTTTAAATCTGTTATTTATATAAATTCAAATAAATAATTTATTATGAGGATTCAACTAACTTACAATAAATCAGTATATACTCGTGTATTATATAAAGACAAACGGCTTAAATATACATAGAACAAAACTTAAGCGCTAAATCTTGAAATGTTACCGTTTATTTATACACATATGCTCCAAGAGGGCAGCGGCCAAATACCGCTGGAAACACCAGCAGTTAACACCATCTGCCTGGTTATAAACGTGTGTTGGTATGTTTATTGTATGCATTATAAGTCTAATTTAATAACAGCATAATATTAGTTTAAATTCGAAACAGTAGGATTTATGAATCGATCAACATACATAGAGGTCGTTGTGATTCGTGGCGCAGTGGCACAGTGGCTGAATGTAACCGCGATTGGTTGTGGGGTCGAACCCATTTGGACAACGATTATATTTGAAATATCTTCATGAGTCTGACTACAGATCTCTGACTACCCTGTCGAAAACGGGAACCCCTGCAAAAACGGTACCATGGAAAACCAATTTGCTATTAATTTGATGAATCAAATTAATATTTATATTAATAGTATGAACTATTTTAAAATAATTTAATTATTTGAAAATGATTTGTTGATTTTAATATGCATATGAATGCATTTTAAAATCAACAACAACAAATTATATTGACACTTATAAATTAATTAAAATAAATAAATGAAGTGTTATGAATTTTCCAATTAATAAATAAATATATGTATTTTAATTTTATTTATAAATATTTTTTTTAGTCCAATAAATATAGCATAGGCTAATAATATATCCTAAATGTTGATCTCATTTTGTAGAACACCTCATATATTTGCACCATATAGGACGATGCACAGTTTAATGTCAAAGTTGACAGATTAAAATACTCATATCATGTAAACATGACCTATATAGTGTTTGGCGCAGTTGAGCTGCTGCCAACGCGCAGGAGACCTAGTTTAAATTAATACTGGATTTGCCATTTTTGTTACATGACAAAAATAGTAACTATGTATTTTAGTGGCACTGCTTGTTATTTGCAACTTGAAATTGTACTTCGGTGTAAAGAATAAGTTATTATATAATAATATATGCAGCATAATTTAAAATGTTAAAAATCATTACTTTTGGTAATCAAAGTTCGATTATTGAGTTCGATCTGAAATTATAATAATCTTACACCACTCAGGTGTAAGACAAAGCGCAACGTCGAGTCGCAACGTCACTCAACACATAATGTCTCGAATTCAGGCAATAAGTGGAGAACAGAGTGTCTTGACTAGGTTTTCTCTGAACCTGCTATGTGGAAAAACGCGCAAAGATGAAAAAAATTAAAAAAAAATGTATTTATAATTGAATGTTTCAAAAGACCAGCTGCTACTTTAAAATTGTAAATATGTAATAACTTTTCCTTATTTGTCAATTCTGGAACTAACAGTTTTCAAAGCAAATATAAGTTCACAAACTTTATCGTTGCAAATATAAAATTGAAACTCTCTATGCACTAGAGTAAACGGGAATTACATCATATTGAACGTATAGGTATATAGAGTATATCCTTACGTTGCTTGTTTGGTAGAATTTGAATAGTATAACAAAAATATTAGATAGATACTTTAGTTTTAGACTGCCATTGTGCAGCGTCTGGCTGTAAACGCTATTGGCTGTGGGTTCGATCCCCACTCAGCGTAATAAAAATATTTAAATAGTTTCACATCTTCGCTCTGATAAGGCAAAGTGCGAAGTTGAATTCTGCCGCTCAACACGCTTTCAAGCGGGAAGTATAGAAACGGAGTGTCTTGAAAGGTTCTCTGTCACTGGGAAAAGCGTGAAGCTGTTTCTAAAGGTACTCTAATAAAAAAAGAGGACGCTATAAATTTATTTTCATATTCCATTCATATCATCATAATTTAAACGAGCTAGCTGTATTGAAGTGAAATGCGATTACGTATCATGATTTTGATCGGCTTTCAATTGTCCCGGATGTAAAGCGACGGTTTAATCTCGCACATATACAAAGGGCACTGTCATTTAGTATTCTGTAAAGCGCTGCTAATTAGCTCAGGCACCTACAGTCCAATTACATTTGCAATGTCTACAACATTGTATAGGCGTTTTAGTTAAGATATTCGTGATGCGTTCATTGAGTTATTTTGGACAATTTACTTAAAACAGTGTTATATTATTAATTAATTAAATATTTCTTTTTGTTTCAGGTATGTGACACCCAAATCATCGAATATATAGAGATAAGAATAAAATATCGATAAAAATATCGATATATAGAGATAAGTAAATCTTGAGTCTGGTACGATCTTTAAACAGTTTGGACGGATAATCGTTCGGTACGTTGAAGAGTATGGACGGACTCTTATAAATATTTTCGCTACTTAGTTCCACTTATTTCAATACAAATTTGTGTATAAAGTTTTCACGTAGAACCATTGAAAGAACTTATATGGTAGATGGATATTATAAATGTGATAAATAAGTAGTGAACGGGTTTTACCTGCTTTAGCACGGCTTGTCTTGGGATCAAATAAATTGTATCGAAATTTAAAATATAACACTAATTTATTTCTCTCTCTCACACACACTATAGCTCTCTCTCTCTCTATCTCCCCCTCTCTGTATATCTTAAAGGGAGGATGATAGCAAATTAAAAAAAAACTCAGGTAAACGCAACCTCGGATAGGTATAATACGTACTATATCTTAAATTTATATTAACCAAATGCAATGTACAGGTATACTCAACACGAATTGCCTGAGACCTAATTATAGTTCAACGTGACCGATAGTACCGTGATACTAATCTCTACCATTGTGTACGGACGGATGCAAACCATACGCTTCAATATCGCGCCTGCACAAAGGCAATGCTGTAGGGCTGTACTACTGAGTATTTAACATTGATTTAATTAACCTGCCCGGCTCGAACTTCTGCGAAAGCTTTATTAAACTTATTTGGTAAATTCCCCTTATTGTATCAAAGGGTTTTGTATAATATTGTATAAATTGTTCATTTATGCTAAGAATTTGTAATAAGAATTTTGTTACAATAACATTTGTAATGAAATAAAGTTTATGTCTAAACAATTTATAGAAAAAAAGAACCGTGAACTTATAAAATTTAATGATGAAATAAAATTAACAAGGATATATTAATAGTATTTTTATAAAAATACTTTATAAATCACAAAAATCATAACTTAGTTGATTTTATGTTTTACGTATACGAATATTTCTTTCATTGTTAAATAATATTTTATTTAATATTTTTTCTGTTCACGCTTTTTCCCACATAACGGGGTAGGCAGAGATAACCTAATTTCAAAATACCCCGTTTCCATCTTTCGCTTAGTTTTGCACCAGATTGGAGAAATGACAATCGTTTAAACATAATCAGTCCCTCGAGTGGGAATGGGAATTGCACCTACAGCCCTCGCGTATACAGTCAGACGCTCCCACACTGCACCACGATGGCCTCAAGTGTATTTCATACTTGGTATTCTTAAATTTAAAATGAACATCCCTGTTTTTGAAAATAGTTTTATTAAACAGGTGATCTCATATTCCGAGTGAATGCAATGTCAATACACTGGTTATGGCTAATGGGCATTAATTTTTGTTAATTAAGTCCCAGAAAACTCTACAGCGAATAAAACTAAATAAATAAAACAAGTATTATCAAAAACGTAAAGCATTCAAGAGCTATCTATAAGTTAAAAAAAATGATACAATGAAAGATCGTTTTTATGGATAAATTTGCATTTTTAGTCTATGCTTAGCCTTATGAAACCGAATACAAACTTAAAACCTTAGTCACCTTTCCCACCAAACACCCTCAGTCATATTATTCTAAAGTACATATTTCTTTTTTTAATGGCATTCGTCTACAAAACGTGTTAAGTCAAACAAAATTCGACTTATTTGATTGATTGGATTAAAAGTGGAGAACGGAGTGTCTTATATTGTCTGACTAACTACCCAGCTATGCGTGAAAATGCGGTTATATTTTTTAACTACAATTACTAAAGCTACCGAAATTATTATGAAAATCTTTATTAATGTTTAGTTGAGCCTCTATTTGTACAAATGTACCCAGATAATTATGATGGCTTCGTACATTATTTTTAGAGCGTAACTTATGCTCTTCTATCCTAAATTATGAGCTATTAGGTCGATATTTATCTCTTGAGCTTACAATTATCTACTACTCTTGTAAAGTATTTATAAATAAAATTTAAATTTCGAAGTTAACTATATTTTCTTTATAACTAACTTATTGGAATTGGATTGATGGATGGAATTATTGGAATGCGAACTAAATTTTAGATACTTTATTAACATAATGACGTTTATATAATATAAATTTTAATTAAAATTGACAAGGTATGTAACTTTTTACAATGGTTTTGCGGTTCAGGTCTTATTTAAGAATAAACACAATATATATATATTATAATATCCATCTACCATATAAGCTCATTCAATGGTTCTACGTGAAAACGTTATACACAAATTTGTATTGAAAAAAGTGGAACTAAGTAGCGAAAATATTTATAAGAGCATATTCTTCATCGAACCGAATCCGAAGGATTATCCGGATATATATATATAAATATATATATATATATATATATATATATAAGCGTAGTGTTAAGATGACACTCCGTTCTTCACGTTCTTTTTTCACGACGTTCCGATTGTAAATAGATGTTTTCTCTATAAAAACAACGACGACGACGACGTGCCGGTTGTAGAACGAATGGCTTAGCGGTCAGAGCGCTTGGACGGTTTCTAAGAGGCGTAGGTTCGAACCGCGCTGTGTTCAAATTTTTATACGTTTTCTAAACATGTTGTTCAATTTCCTTAGTGTGGGAATATCACTTTAAAAATTTAAAAAAATCTCTAATAGCAGCATTTGAAGCTCATTAATTATCACAACTGATATCAGATGTTTGAGGCAGCAGTATTAAGATGCATGATAAGCGAGAAACTCCATAATTACGATGATTGGATTTTTGCCAACTTGAACTACTTTTAACATATTTTCAGCACTGATCTTACAAAATACACTTACAATAACTTAGTCACGTGTTAAATTTTTGTACAATTTAGGCTACAGTGCTAACTTTTGCCTAAAATATATATGTTATTGTTAAATCCTGTACAATGGTAAAACCTAGAAACAGTGCGGTATTTTACTAATAAAGTATAGTGGTCAATATATGATTTTGTTGGATAATAGAACGGACTTTCTGAGTAACATATGTATCATACTGCACAATGATTGTGGATTCTCTTATTTAAATGATTAAAACGATTATATTTTTATTTTAAAAAAATGGACAGACGATTTTCAAAAGGCGCGGTTTCGAATCCCTGCTGCGGTTAAACTGTTATACGTTTTCTAAAAAAAATAGGTACATAAATACTCCGTACAATATAATTTTAGAGAAAGATTGTGTCAAATATAAACAACTTTTCTAAACGGATTATAATTGTAATAACTTTCTTTTAAGACATGGAAATTCAATCATTATGAGTTAGCTCTAATTGAAATGTGAATATGAATCATGTTAAAGATCTCAAACTCCTTATGGGGTCTTGTTTCACTTTTACGAACGTAAAAGACTTAAGTAATATACAAATTTAGGAAAGAGTTTATTTTTGTTAGTAAGCGTAAAAAATTTTTAGACGTATGCGTTAGTGCTCAGAGTGTTTAGACGTTATAAGAGGCGCGGATTCGAGTTTCGGTACGTCCAAATTTTTATACGTTTTTTAAAAATGTGTTTCTTTTTATAAGTGTGTAAATAACACAAATAAAAAATATTGAAAATAAAGAAAAAGAAAAAAATTGTTGAATGAAAAATACAATGAAGTTTTGTACAGAGAGGCAAAAAGAAACAAGTAGTAAGTCACTCTTTGTCTTATTACAAGAATTATATAATACATTTGATCTCAGCGAACGCGGAAAGGAAATGCGATATGTCTTAAGTACAAAATCAAAGTCAAAATATTATTTTACATGACACTGTCGAATCGTCAATTAACGTTATTACCGGAAGCTATTAATATTTGAATCAATGACCATCGTGGTCAATAGGTAACATTCGTTACTGCGCCATGATAGCCACAGAATATTAGTAATTGAGTCTAAAATTTCGTCAGCACTAAATTGAAAAAAAGGATATATTAATCAAGTTAATTATGTCAAATATATTAAAATGTACATTTGTGAAGTATTTTTGTTTTGTACAATTAATACTGTTTGCATTTATTTAGAATGGTTTATGTACTCTTGACTTTATAACACTCTCCATACTATTTCCATTGCAAACAAGTACTCGACAGCAAAAAATAAAATCCTATTTTATCCTTTTCACGTAGGAATTTAAGAAAAACATGTCTTAGTGCCCTATATTTAAGGAACCTACTTACCAAATTTCAGTTTTTATGCCCTAGTAGTTTCTGATGAACGTTGTCTGCTAATCACTCACTCACTCAGTGAATAACAGAATAATTCTATATACCTATGTAGTTAGGTTGTGTATATATTTTATTGTTTACTCAAAATTTTCGTCGTTAACTTGTATATTACCTTTTTGTTATATTTTCAATCTTAATGAAGCTTATACCTAGGAAGAAAAGATCCACGCTGTTTCTCGCATACCGGGCAGTCATAGAGAACCTAGTGTCAAAGCACTCCGTTCTCCAATTTCCACTCGAAATCGAGTGTGCGCAGTGCATACTGAGTGGCGGAACGTAACTTTGTGTTTGGTACCAGAGCGGAGAAATTTACAACATATATTTTCGAATACAAATATATACACGATTAACCCAGTCTCAATAGTTTCATGTAAAATCTCGAAATTCTAAAATCTTTTTAACATTTCTTAAAGTGTTAGTGTTTGTTTATTTCACACACTTTGTAGAACAATTTTAGAAACCGAAAAAAGTTTAAACGCAGCGGGATTGAAATTCGAATTTCAATCCTATTTTCGTATATTTCATAAACAGAACACTCTCTTGCTAAACGATTGTTCGTATAATCTAATATAATAATATTCGGATAGCAGGAATTAACTAACAACAAAAAAATATATAATAAGCATATAAGAATTTTGACGTAGCCGAAAGTACGCATGAAAGAACGCATGGCTTAGCGCTCAGAGCGTTTGGACGGTTTCCAAGACGCGCAGGTTCGAGTCCCGCTGTGTTAATATTTGTTGTTTTTTTAAAGTATTAATCTATAATCTTATTTAGTAATAGGTAGGTTAAAAAATTGAATGATTCTTTCAATGTTTGTTAAATATTTACCTTTATTCTAAAAAGATTAATTATTAATACTTCAGGCTTGCTACAGTACTGTTTGTACTGTAGCAAGCCCACGTAGATATTCGCGCTTGTGCTTTAAAATAACAAAGCCTATTTTGATTTCCATTTAATATCTAAAGTAAAGTTGATATATAGTGTTGGAATATCAGATTCAGTGGCTGGACTCGGTCTAATTATCTTTCCTGTACAAACTGATCTAAATTTGGTCAACGAATTTCAGTATTACAAAACTCTGCATAATAAAGTCCCTGATTTTTCAATGAATATGTAAATATCCAGCTTTTATAAATATACAATTCAGCTTATATACTCGTATAATAAAATTCATGTGTCTGTTTGTAATATTAAAATAACAGCTTATATGCACCGCATATATATTTATATAAATATTTTGTTATTACGATTTTTGTCTGTGTTCGGATAATCTCGCTGGCAATCTGACTTTTACCTTACAATTGCACGCGGGAGGCAGGCACAACTAGTTTATTTTAATATGAAGCATTGTTTAACATTAGTATGAGAAACTTATTTACCTAAAAATTAAAATTTATTAACAAGACAAAATTTTATTAGCTTCACCGGTATTATATATCTATTTATAAAATTAAGAAAATCTAGTGACACTTTTAAATCCCTTATCCTAATCTTGTCGTGCGTTTATCTTCAAAATTTGCACACGTCCGGATTCGATTTCAGAATATTTTAATGCCAATAACCTGATGAAATTGCCAAAACGGATATCGAGAAAATATCTTAAAGAATTTTCGTTTTAGTTCCTTTTTAATACAAATTTTTGTACTGAAAAATGGATGCTAACTTTTTATAGATGCAAATCGGGCAGAGTTACGTTTGCAGTTTAAATTTGTCAATTTTATTGCTATGTAATAAACATACTAAAAAAGACAAAAGTATGAGTTATTCTACAGATAGATATAGTAATTTTTAAGCCAATTCGTTTTGTACCCAATATCATTCCATATATAAAATATTTTTTTATATCATACCTACTAAAAAAATAACAGGCGCTAAAATAGCCGACGATGAAAAGGCTTAGTACTTAGTATTTTCATATTTATATTTATACCTATACGGTATTTTTATACATACCTTTCAATCATTATTTGTTTTTGCTTATGACCAAAAAATATTTTTATTGTAACTGCCTATATAAAGGTAAAATGTAGTTTCCGGCTCTATAAAAGTTCTGTACGATATTCGTGAACTAGTTCCACCGTTTCCTGTTTATGTTATTTTTCATATAAATTCAGCATAATTTTATGTTTTTCTGTTTACTTCATACATAATTTTAGCACATTCAACTTTTATTAAAGCAAAAGTTCAATCTCAGAAACCTCTAGATCAATTTATTAATATTAAGCTAAATATATTACAATACTAGCGACCCGCTCGCGGCTTCGCCTGCGTAAACTACACGACTAAACTATTTTCTATTTTCGCTCGCCAGTGTTCTCAATAAAATCGCAAACTCTGCTTAAATTTACAATTGAAATAGTTCTAACTTTTTTATTTATTAAGCGATTGATACACGATACATAAACACTAAATGTTAAGGGAAGATGCATTGCATTTATCGGTTAAGCCGTTTCCCAAATTAGCATGCACAAGCGCGTTTTGTTAAAAAAACATTGTATTAGATTTTATTACAATGATTAAGCCCTCAATATTATCTTCCACGTACAGACAGCGATCAGTGTAACTTTTATTTTAGTATAGATATAGGTGTATTAGTTATCTATTGTAGTTTTTTTTAGTGCAAACTTATTAATCCAACCGGTTGTTTTATACGGCAGCGTATGTTAGCCAGCACTGTCTTGGCACACTTGGCACACTTGGCACACTTGGCACACAGCTTCACATCAGGAAGATGAAAATGCTAAGATGGTTGTGTTTCATTAAGCAGGCTAGCAGGCAGGTAACGGACAAGCTCTAAAAGTGTCGCCTAAAATGGTATGGGCACGGAAGAAGAGGTCGTGATATATCTGTGCCTGGAGTTTAGATCTCTGGTACTCCCAAGGAAGCGATGTCTGTAATGAGAGATTTAACATTGAGTATGTTAAAAATGTTGCGTGGAGGTGGTAATGTTAGAAGGCAATCTCTGGCTAAACGCTATCATGAATGCCAAGAAAAAGAAGAAGACTTATAAAAGTCTATTACAGACTAAGTGAATAATGTATATATGTGTATATTTAATGAACTAATCGTGGATAGTCATAGACGAAACAATATAACTTATATATATTTTTGTTTAACCCCTTTGTTAATTCTTTTTTTAACGCATTTGATTTTGCGCATGTCACACAACATGACATGGGGCTTTAGGGAATAAGTCATTAGATTCTCCAACTTGTGACTTTATCAGCCTCATTAAAAATTTAGGAAGTTACATTAATATAAAAAATGGAGCATACTTTTTAAGTCATTTTATTTTTCTACCCAGAACTCAATTATAATATTGTTGAAGTTATTAAATAGTATAAAAGTTTTATAAATCGAACTACCAACGAATACTTAAATATCTCGATGTATTTTTATATTTTTTCTTCATCTTCTGGCTAAATCACACTAATAATTTCGATTTACAAGGAGCACGACTTATCAGCTGAAAGCTTACGTACAAAAATGAACTTTATGACCCCAACGTGATTTTTATAAAGTATTCCTTTGAGTAACAGTCACGAATAAAACTTGAGAGAATTTTTCTTAATAATATATTGAGGTCGATGTTTTATTGCTTACCAGCTTTACCAAGAAGGTTTGTACTTATTTTTATAACCAAATACGTACTTGACTTGTTCATTTATAAATTTACCGTCGCGAAATAATGAAAAAGGTGAATTTTTCACAGTCAATTTATATAACTAAAAATGAGTTGTTTTTTTATTGATTTAGTATTAATAATTACAATATTTTATTGTATATATAAGAGGAAACAAACAAAATAGGAAAAAAAATCATTTGGTACATTTTATAAATTATTGTATATACGATCCGACAACTGCCTTATGAAATATACGATAAAAGACTCATATATATTCAATAGATATAATATATACAAGAACTCAAATAATGAAAAAACAAATGTATGTAAACAAACTGCAATTCAATGAAAGAAAGCGGGTGTTTTATGAGAGATCAAGTTGGCTTTGATCGGGGAAACTGCAGCGCTTTTAGAAGTTCTCTCTGGTCGAGGCAAATTTATAGTTAAACCTTGCGACATACGATAACAATACACGAACGATTCCTCTTACAACTAAAGATTTACAAAATATATGATTTTGTAGAATGATATACGTATGTGTTATTTCTTTAACGCGCTCCAAGAATATTAGAATTAGAAATTATATGAATATAAGCCTATAATTAAAAAAAAATCTTAAGAGAATGTGAGATTCGTTTATATCATAATAACCATATTAATATATGGCGAATATATATAATTTTGCTATATTATTAATTCAACATTTCCACTTTATTTTAATGGCACAGACAAAATGTGAGCAATATGCGGACTTTGCGGACAAAAGAACATGTGAAATCTAGTCGAATATTAAAAAAGTTTTTAACATTTTAAAGTATTATTCACACACTTAGGCAATTGAAAAACGTTTTTAGAAAACGTAAAAAAATATATTTATTTTACCACTTTAAAATATGAAAAATATTTAATAAATAGCATTCACTCTTGCAAAGCGATCGTTTGTAGAATATTATTTGCGAAGCAGATATTTGCAAAAGTCTCTCTTCTACGGATATGTTAACAACAAAAATAAGTTGTAATAAGAATTGAAAGAATGTGACATGTGTAGAACGGCATGGCTTAGCGGTCAGAGCGATTGGACCGTTCCAAAAGGCGCGGGTTTGAATCCCGCTGCGTTCAAACTTTTAAACGTTTTCTAAATTCAAATGTTATTAAAAATTAACAAAAGACATAGATAGTAATTATTTTAAAATGAAATTATTAAATATTTTATTGTAAATTTCGGCCTGTTTAGTTTAAAATGAAACATTGCTATATATTTAAGCTTCTGTGTATCTAACCCACTATGCGAAGGTAAATTATAAGCTTTTCTATAGTTAACATATAGTTTCCTAATTAATTTAGTAGCTTAAATTTAATAACTTACCTTCACATGAAAATTATGTAATTGGATATTTGTGGTTTGTGGTACGAATAGTTGAGAAAACCGAACCTTTCTATAACGATAATCTTCATAAATCATTATTCGAATATATATTATATAGATAATAAAGTTTTGTATTATATTAAATTTATACTTATATTTCATAAGACCATTTACTATATGTATTACTTAACTAAGAGTGATACCTACTCGTTATTTCCAAGAGCCCTGGTGTTGTTTTAGAAGAATAATATATAGGTATACATGCCCCACAAAAAGTGACGAACTGAGCTTATCACTGCATTTGATTTCCAATAGGCTCTTTTTATAATACTGCAAGAACGCAATAAAATAAGAATTACTTATTCTATTTATAATTTGTTATTGATTAAATATCTTCCATTACACACAGGCCATCGTGGCGTAATGGAGCAGCTATGTGACTGTAAATGCTAATGGTCGTAGGTTCAATTCCCAACCGGGGAATAATAATATTTAAGTTATATTCATTTCGCCACAACATACAACTAATACTAGGTTCCCTCTGACTAATCTGCTATGCCGAAAAAAGCGTGATGCTAAAGCCTTTACTCACCGTATTACTAACAGACAATGCAAAGCCGAAACTACTAGGCGTAGAACGCTAAAATTGGGCATATGAGGACTGTAGGAGAGCTAAGAAAAGATTTTACTTACAGGAGAGGACTAGAAATTAAAATATTATGGTTGAGATTATAAAGTCCACGCAAAGCAAGTAACGTGCGACATTTTGTCTTCTATAGATATATTAAAAATTGAAACTGATCGATGTCTGTACATGGAAGGTATAAGAAAAAATATGAATGGCGGTATTATTTATCAATGCAATTGAACCCATAATAATGTTTTTTAATTTCTTTTCTGTTTGTCTGTTTGTTTGTGCGTTTCTGCACGCAAATATATATGTAATGGCTTAAACGATTTAACTGAAGTTATAACTATTGTATTGATAGCTTCCCTTAACATTCAGTGTTTATTTTATTTCAATCTGTTCATAAATAAAAGAGTTTTAAGTATAAATTTAAATGGGGACACGGGCGGGTGAAAAGACGAATTAGGTTTATAAAGTCGTGTAGTTTACGCAGGCGCAGCAGAGAGAGGGTCGCTAGTAATAAATAAAATAATTTCAAACTATCAACAATAATAAATATCACCACGGGATATTTTTGTCATGTACATAAATATGTTATTGGCCTATACTTCAATACTGTCGATAATATAATTTTTATAATTTATGTCCCTCCAGTCCCACCGGACACTATTTATATTATTATTACATGTGACATATAAAGTAAGACGTTTATTGGGTATACTTTATACTGGAAGTTATTATTCAATCGATTTCCTGTGCACTTTCCCTTATCAGTATATTATGTTAGTTACAACTAGGCATTATTCAAACACTTCATAGTCTGTTTCAACTACAGATATAATATTTTATTAGCTTTTATTTGCAGTTGCAATATAATAAGTATTTTATTGCAATATATTAAGTACATTTCTAAAAGTGGACAGTTCATATCTGCCTGGTCACAGTGTGTGTAGCTTTTTCTAGACGAGTGAAGTTACTTTTTTTAATATTACTAGATTTTGTATTTTATTTTATAGTTCGTAGTAATTTTACACGTCAACGGGGCCATTAGTAGGCTATGTATGAAAAATATGAGAAATTTGATAGTGTTAATTTTCATGCGCGTTACGATGTTAATACCAACTTAATGGACAAAATGGAGATGGACGATTAGTGCAAATATTTTTTTTCCTTACCGCCATCGTTGCGCTCTCTAAATAAATGGAAAAGGGCCAACAAGTCTGCCTAAAAACAAAAATATATCATAAACGTTCCTCCGAGCCGGACTATAACCGTAATAAGTACGTCTAAAGATAATATTTTGATATCGAAGCTCATCCAAACATCTTTCAAGCATTTTTAGAATCATTAGAATCACCACAAGATTTATTACAGATTCCTTTTTATTTCGTTCAACATGAGCGACGTTATTTGGATCGTTTCTGAGTAATTCGCTTATCATTATCAGAGGCGTGCCGTGAATTGTAATCTACACATACGTTGCGAAAGCAATATGTTTTGAAGTCTTTGAATACCTTTTCAACGTCGTAGATGATTAGGAACAGGGTTTTTATTATTTGTTAATTCAGGGAGGCCCGTAATGAATGTTTTCGCATTAATATAACATTCCATTTAATTCAACAGGTAGTGTAAGTAAGGGATTTATATATATATTAATTATGAAACATTTTTTATCACTTACCATTGCACACATATCCAATATGCCAATTTGATGTACGATAGTTAAGAGCTCTTAATATCCGGATTGAGTGACAGCAGACTGGCTTATCTCTAAATTTCGCAAAATTTGTAAAGTATATTCGTAATCATAAAATGTGTTCCAAATCTAGTACGCGTTTATTTTTAACCGAAAGGTTTTACGCATATTAACTTTGTAATTTCAATGATCTGAAATAAGAAAAACCCTTATCTGTTTACTCTTGGCAGTAGATTTGTTGTCTGCTTGCACAGTGGATTATGTACTTTGGCCATGACGTATATATGTTCGACATGGCATAGAAGGATTTTCCTGATTTAGGTCCGGACGGTATGTGCTTCCCGCAGAATACGACTTAGTGATGTATTTGCTATTTCAAAGTTCATATATCAAGTAATAATCCAATTATCTTGAACCAAATAAACTAGTTGTGCTAGAAGTGTTTTGTAAATTGCCTTCAATTCTATAAATGTCGATTTCATATTATAGAATGAGGGATACAAGAACTTCTTAATAATTCTTACAATTTCATATAAAGATGTTTACTTAATAAGTAAAAATTGTAAAATAAATTTAAAAATGGTAACAGGTAGATTTACATATTTTAAGTGTAATTTTAATATATAGTTAATATTATATAAAATATTTTGGGAATTTTATGAAAAAAGTATAAATTTCAAGTAGATGCATAAATACTAGTTCACATTCTGCTTAAAGTTTATGTTTTTTATGTATTATGAAAGTTCTACGTAACGGATATAAACTACTCATGCCGCAAATACCTTCTCTTCTATGATTCAATTGAATTGTTTGTTTGCAGCTTTTAAATACTTTTAAAACAAGTCTTTTGACATTTAAGTTCTACCTGCATGTTAAAATGTCAAATAGTTTTAATTTTAAATGTTAGCATCCAGTCCATTATTTTTTGTGCATTACATTTCAATGCTCCAAATCAACTTATGTTTGCCGAGTTTGCGTTGAATTCGCTTTATGAAATTAAACTAATTTATTAAGCTTAACAGATATTCTTTTTATTTTTATTATATATTTCATTATCAGCACAACGTCTGACTGTAAATGCGATTGGTTGTGGATTCGTTTCCCACGTGAGGGAATGATTATAGTTAAAATATTTCCATTTACCTAGCTCTGGTACCTAAGACAAAGCGCGGCATTGAGTTCCACCGCTCGTCACGCATTTCTAGATTTCGGACGGATAGTGGAGAACGGAGTGTCTTGACACTAGGTTCTCTCCGACTATACGGCAATGCGTAAAACTAAAAAAAAAATATTAACCTACGAAAGCTACATTAAAAACCTGAAACCATTTAAGTTACACTATAAAATGGTCACAGTCTTTGGATAAAGCAAATGAAATCCTCTTATAATGTGTACACAAACATTTTTCGCATCAGCACCTCTTATAACAATACTATAGAAGGTGGTTACTTCAAACAATCAACATTGCATTCTATTTGATATCACCAAGTATCTGTACAGACGCAGTTTTGAGTTTGATTCTTGGCCATTTTGGAATATTTATATGAATTATATAAGTGTTTCATCGTCTGATTAGATAACGCTTAGTGTTTGGTTTCAGCTCAGCTTGTAACGCCATTGAATAGTCAGAAGTTTAAGAAGGAAGTTTCTTATCAAAAATACTTAAAAATACATAAAATTATTAGAGAACTTGATATGAACCTGTGAAGCTTATGCCCGATTGCGACTACAATGCGTCCTACTAATGACATACGGTCATTAGTAGGACGCATAGAAATTCTATTCAGTTCAAAATCAAACGGCATTTGCTTTCAATATTTTACTATATTATACCGGCTTTCCTAATTTAGGTCGTACTATTAATTTTATAGGCAATTCCAATACAGAACAATACCAGTCAACGGCGGTGTTGACCTGGAAAATAGTATTAAGCCTACATTTAACCTGGACATACTTAGGTATTGTATAAAATCAAAAGGCTAACGTGGCATAATGGTATAGCTTCCCGACTGTAAACGCCGTTCTGCACTTGCTCGAATTAGAGACTTTGCTTATGAAGTGGTGGAACTCAACCTCGTAATTTGTACTAGTACCAGAGCACACTAAGTCCCAGAGCAAAGAAAATATAAAAAAAACATTTTTAGAAAATGTATAAGAAATCGTCTCTGGGAAGGTTGCCAAGAATGTTTTTCATATCCTAAGTGTCAATAATACTTTATAACACTTTTTATACACTCCACACGACATGTTGGAATTTCAGGCAGAAACTGGAAAACGAAGTGTCCTGACAATAGGTTATCTATGACTATGCCGCTATGCGGAAAAATAACAAATACTTAGATATGTACATATTTATATAATGAAAACATATCCCTACTGTAATTGCTGGAACTTAATGTTCAATTTGCCAGTACCAATGGCTGTTTTGCAATTATATTTTATAAAAATAATTCCTGGATCATTATACAAGGAAAGTTGTTTTGTTCTGATAACTAAATATAAATGTGGAGAAAATTAAAAGGAAGAAGCTAGATTTTGGATTTTTTTTCGTAATTATTTCGTACATATTGCAGGGGAAGCGTTGATAAAAAAACATAAAATTCTAATGAACAATAACATTATCGTCATGTACAATAAACATCCAAGGCCTCATATTAACACGCTCTAATTATTGCAGCGAATATAGAGCAACTGTTTAAATTACTGGCGAAAGCATTATAATCCCGATAGCTTTATAAAATTATGGTTATCAACTTATTTACCGTCAAAATATGTTATAATTTTTAAAACCATGTATAATTAAAATGTAGCTAATGATTCAAAATCGAATATTTTAATTCAAAAAGGCTATTTACAACATTTGCGAAACAGTTAACATTAAAATGTCAGTATTGTCAGCCCCAGACGCTACGCGCTATTTTAAAACAAACATTTTCAATATGCTCATAACAAATCTTTACACATTTTCCAGCCATTAAAAATATCTAATTTCACACATTAACCTCAGTACAGTATTCTGATACACTTTCCTTAACAATATTGATTTAATATGAACGCTAGTCACTAAACATTAGACAGGATTAAAATGACTTAACATTTTTTTATCAGCGGGAACCTAGTGTCAAGATCGGTTCTCCGCTTTCCGCTTAAAATCGAGATGCATGTTGAGTGGTGGCATTCAATGGCGCGCTTTGTCTTAGGTACAAGAGCGATTAAATGAAAATAATTTGAATATAATCATTCCTGCGAGTGGGAATCGAACCCACAACCAATTACGGTTACAGTTAGACACTGTCTATTACGCAACGATACCCTCTTCTAAAATATGTTCTATAAATTTCTAAACTATTAAAACATCCATTAAATTACAGTGTAAGCTATTTAACACGTTTGAAAATTCTATGTGGCTTTTCGAATTTATTACGTAAATGTGGCGGAATTTGAATAGTTCCCTAAAATATTTATTTTATATTCCTGTAGCTAATTGTCAGTTTATTTGATAACTATAACGGGCATAACGTTTTAAGGCTAAAACGACCGCTAAATACGTATATATATTTGTTAAAATACTTTAAGTAGGTAATTTCCCTCTTGTACCATTATTTATACCATTTTGGTATAAATTACTAATTTATAATAGTCATATATTTTAAAAGAGATGCCAATTTACATGAATTACCATACATACTAGTACTAGAAAAATAATTTCCTTAATCCGACCAAATTTAACAAAATTAAAGTATTATAAAGAATTTATAATTTTTTCTTAACATTTTTTAAAGTGTTTTGAATGGTTTTCAAGAGGCGCGAGTTTAAATCCCGCTGCGTTCCAATTTTTATACGTTTTCTAAATGTCTTTTTTAATTTATAATTTTTTTTGTAGTTTTCCGTCTCCACTTTCCACTCGAAATTATCTCCACCTGACATTGCCTGTTGAGTGGCAGAACTCAACGCCGCGCTAATCAGAGCGGAAAAATGAAAATGTTTTGAATATAATTATTCCCCCGCGTACGAATCGAACCACAACCAATCGAGTTTACAGTCAAATGCTGTCCCACTGCGCCACGATAGCACGATACTCGATGGCTCAATTAATTCAATTGAATTTATTCATATTTTTATTAAAACTAACTAACATTAAAAAGTATTTAAAACAATCTTATCTTTTTACAGGTAAGTCAAAAGGACGGTAGCAAGTGGCATTATGCTTGATGTACTATTGAACACTGATCCAATATCAAGTGAAGGCGATCTACTTTGAATGTCACTTGTACTTGCAGTTCCGCCTGTCCTTGCCAACAGGTAAACCTATGTTAAATAACAACTCTCACTTACTTGCATATTTAAAATTTGAATATTTTTTCTTTGTATATAGATTTAAGCAAAATTATCGTTTCGACATTGATTATAGATATTGTTGTTTATTCGTTTGTACCTTGTTTTATATATACTTGTCGTCGCCGAAACTTCGATCGGCTGTACTTTATGATTTTTAACATATTACTTGACTTACTTCCTGTATCTGACAGCTTGTAACTTCCTAGATTATAATAATGGCTATCAAATATAAAAAAAAACTATACAATTACGACCGGTTCTTTCAGTATTACTACAGTCCTTTAACTTTTTTTTAAAGTGTTATTCGCACACTTAGGAAATTGAAAAATACATATTTAGAAAACGTAATAAGCGTAAAAGAGTTTCGACGTAGCTGGATGTAGAACGCATAGATTAGCGATCAGAGCGCTTGAACGGTTTTCAAGAGGCGCGGGTTCAAATCCTACAGCGTTCAAATTTTTATACGTTTTTTAAATATGACATTTTCAAGTATTACAGTCTTCAAAGAATATTAATACGTACGTATACTAATATAGAGATTTATTATATTAGTATACGTTCAAGCTATTATTTACGTTATAAAATATTAACACATAGAAATATAAGATGAAGATAGAAGTTTCACATACGTGTATTTAAACCAGCAGTACTTGAACCTGCACCTTTTTAGTACCACCTCCCAACGCTCCAGTCAATTACGATATACTTTTATATTCGAAATTGTAATAAATCTAATACCGCATTATATGAACATTAAGTTCAAATTAAAAAATAAAATAAAGATCTAAGTAATATCATAATTTTAATTAGCAGAAATTCAACTATATTGAACTCAACTTATTCAAACAACAAAACTATAACTGATAGTTAAAGCGCCTAAAATATCATTAGAAAGTTGGCTTTAACTTGTACATTTAGAACATTAATAATTAACCGAAGTAATAACTTTATTGTTAGTGAAAATTTAGTCTATTAAAGTATTAAATTAAATTCTGTCAAAATATAATATTTTGCCCAAAGTCAATAACTTTTAAAGTAAGGTACCTGCACATTTTTATAAAACTAATATAACATGAGAAATGTTTATTTAATAAATATACAAACCTGAAGACGTTTTTTCTTTCTCTATTTAGTGTTACGAATCTTAAAAACATACTTATATCATAATTATCTTTAGTTCATCGAATATCATTCACTTGAAAATAAATAGCGTAAGCGGATTGACCTGTACTTTGCTCTTTCGATAATACGAGTAGTGTTCTATCAACAAAGGCCATTGGAAACACATTAAACTTGTTATTGCCTGCACTATTTGCATATAAAATGTTTTGTTATATTCTCTTTTGAAAAACTGCCAATTTCGAAGCAATTATTATTAGCACCCTTGGAAAATGTGTTATTGTGCACGTGGTAGTAGTGGGTTCGATTCTTATTCGAGAATATAAATATATTTATATTTATTTAAACCAACGACACGGGCTCACTGTTGTCTTTATAACAATAAATACTAGACGATGGTAGTTTAAGCTAGGCTTACTGCCTAGGGATGTCGTCAGTTAAGGACTTTTTTTAAATATATATATATATATATATATATATTATATAATACTATTGGTGAAGTTAAGTAACTACGTAGTCTTTTAGGTAACACGACATTTGTAGCTTAATGTTAGGTAGAAATATAAAATAAAAAGAAGGACTAAATATATTTTACTCTCCGTATCTCTCCGTTTCTCCTCATAAAAGCGGGAAACTACTGCTGTTTTATTTGGTACATCTACCTAATACTCAGCATTCATTATAAAATTATTAAAGACGGTGAGGTCGGTTTTATTTGTGTATAAAAGTGAACTTTTACGTGTATTGTCAAAAAATCTAATCCTTCCTAGCTTAGCCTTTATGGTTATTGAACTTATTGACTGGTGACTCATAATAAAAAAGTTATGGGTTAAAAAATACGTTCTATTGAAGGTTGCGCCTACTACAAGTACTGGATAAAAAATTGGCATTTAGGCTTTAAGTTTTTGATTCTGTACTCTTAGATTTGAATGATTCTTATTTAAAAGAATCTATACGACTTCTCGAATGTTTGTAGACTCAGTTTTTCAGATGATTGAGCATTTAACGAGCAGATACAGCACTGTCTAAGAAACTAGAGCGTTTCACTTTAATTAGGTACATATTTTTCGTATTTTTTGGGAGAATCAAGGAATTTTAAATGCAATATATACAAAATTTTAATTTACAGTATAATGTGCAGTTCTTTGTTTTTTGTTATTATATTTATTTTTTACTACTAGATTATTGATTAATATTATTTATATTTTTTACTAATAAAATTTATGACAGAATAAAAATAAATAATTATCTTTTAATATTCGCATATCGGCTCACTTTTTTTAAAGCAACATAAATCTATATCTGCTTTAAATTTTAATATTTACTCTCAACTTTGAATCTGCAACCACCACAGAAGACCAAGTAAGTTATATTCTAAATGTGTCACATCACGATGCTTACTTTAATATTGGAAATCGATATTATCACTATATTATCACAATTTTATTTATTTATTCTATTATAACAAAGAGATAAAAACCATATTTCACCTCGCCCTACTTCATAACTCTTTCAATTTAAACATAATAAAAGTCGAAGATAACTATTTGGCAACGTATAGACGTTAGGCTTATCTAATCGTCTTTATATTGTTTACCAAACTTTGTGTAATAAATGTATTAAAATCTCGTACCATTGTCTATACAAATAAATAAAATTGAAGTGTCTGTCTGTTATAATAAAATATCCACTTTTTACTAAATGTACATGTATGTTTACACGGTACATATAATAAAATAACATGTTTTACAAGTTTTGTCTGTCTGTGTGTTCTGGTCAATCTCTGGAACGGCTGGACCGATTTTGACGAGACTTTCACAGGTATATATATAGCTGATGTAATAAGAAGTAACTTAGGCTACTTTTATTTTAGAACTTCATGCAGACGAAGACTTCATTTTCACTTATTTAATATAAGTTAAGAAAAATAAATTAAGAAAGTGATAGTAATTGAGTATCTGGTCTGACAAAATCGTCTTAGCGCATTGAAATTCCTTAATAAACTTACTATTATATTAAAATGTAACATAATATATATCCCGTACAAAGAAATGAAACTGATAGTGTTAACTAAATAATCTAAAAAATTGAGTGAAATTAGTGACTTTCAAGTTTTATGTAAAATAGTTATGTACATTTGCAAACTGGGCATTTGCTAGATATACTTCTTTTACTGAAAGTCCGAAAAAACATCATTGAGTATTATTATATTAGTATAAATTCACATATTAACATTAATGTATGACGTGACAAATCTATTTAATCTCTTCCAACATCAAAACGAATGTTACGTTAACCAAGCTAACACTAATCCTATTAATAAGACCATAATAATATTAATATAGCTTATTATAATATTAGTTGGAAAAATAATGACTGAAGTTTGTAATAAATAAATAATGTCGCTCTATAATAATACACACTATTAAGCAGAGAAAAAAAGTTTTTTTATATTATTTACTTTACCGATAATATAATATTATATTTAATCTGCAGTAACTAAAACTGCAATTTCAATAAAAATACGTATCTGCATATGCAATGATATATGGCAAGGTATAATATATTAGTACGTGATGTGTGTAGTCTTCTCACTCGCTCGCGGGGACCGTGGTGGTCAAACGCTACTGACTAATATGGGTGGGTGCCTAGGTTTGGGCCCTTGTCCCATCGTGGTTTTATTCACATTTATACGCGGGGATAGGTGTGTCAAGGGTAGGGAGAGCTGTTCGCTGTCTGGGTGAGCCGCCCAGCCGGGTGAGATCCCTGAATACTCAGCGGAGGCCCAGCTTGGGCGACCAGCGATCATGACAGCAGCTCAGGGATCGAGGGGGGAGAGACGTCTTAATTCTTGTGGTCTGCTGTGACACTACATATGTCCCGGATATCCTAGCTCACCGGGGTCACAGTGGAACATCTTCAAGGTCAAGGTCTCTATACAGAGTGGCACCCCTCTTAATAGGTGAAGGAAAAAGTTATATTTGACTAGTTGTTGCCCGTGACTTCGTTCACGTAGTAATGGACATCTTTTTGTCAAATTTCAAGATAATAGCACACAAAGTAATCCGCTCCTGTGATTAAATCAGTTCTTAGCTCTAAATAAATATTACACACAATACCATGTGTTTGACATACATTTTTATTTAAATATATGTACGTTGACTAAGCAAGGCAAAAAGCAGTCAAAGTAATTACTTTTCGTGTATTCTTTCTGATACTAAAATTATGTGTCTATACTACTCACCACTATTATCAAATATAGTTGGCTTCATTTGTCCAAGCGATAACTTAAAAGAGAAAAGAATTTGAATCCGTGACCTCCTCCTTACATATAAATGCCAAGGCAGGCGTATATCAAAGATAAGAGCTTATAATTAAGTACCCCGAATATTCATCTCGAATATTATATATCAATGTACATATATATATATATATATATATATGTATGTGGCGGTATAAGTGCCAGCTTATCCGAAACAGGCGTCGTTAAATTCTCGCTGAGCGATCTTGAAGCCACTCTCAGTCCTTTAAGCTTTTGCGCCCTTTCATTTACAGCTTTTTGGCTATTCTCTTTTAACTTTTTGAATTTAAGTATTTATATAAACGTACGATGGCAAAGTGAGGAATTTTTTAAGGTATATTTAATTGCAATATAATTTTATTTACATTATTTCAACTTATTATTAACAGCTGTAGACCTTCATTATTCTCCAGCTATATAACCCATCGATCCATAAGCCATCGAGAACTAAATCTCGATGTTTTAAGACTAAACGACATTAACACTATAGTTTAAAACAAATTTTATGCAGTGAATACAATTTTCATACTAATTAATTGCAATATTTTCTAAGCCATGTAACTATTAGATTTTTTACTTACTTGGATTCTAGTGACATTCTTTAATTTACTTATATGTACTATAATTGGAAACGGTCTTATGAAAGTTATCTCGACGTAAGGAAACGTCGGTCAAGCACCTACACGCGATAGCTTGTTATGCAAAATATTGGACTCAAGTAGCCGAGGCAATAATAGGAGTACCATTCTGATTTGTAATAGGGTTTATTTTGAAATTCATATCGTAACGACGATAATAAGAAATAACCGATGATTTCATAAAATCGTTAATTCTACAATATGACCACGACATATACATAACTTAATGCCATTAGTCGAGTCGAGAGTAACAGTTATTACTTTATACTAATAATATTGTATTATTTACAATATTTTTGATTCACATTCAAAGCTTACAAGCGGTTCAGTGAACTTTCTATCCTGATTTTTATAAAAGGACAGTAGCGCATATGAAACGTGTATTTATAAGTACATTCAAATCCCTTTAGGGAAACCATTCATATTTATGATATTGTGTGTCTTATATGGTTAGTTTCTTATATCGGTATGGATGGACAAAGCGCGACGTTCAGTTCCGCCGCACAGTTCAAAATGTATCTATATGGGCAATGTTGCATGTATAAAATCAGGCTGACAATATAAACAACGACCAATCAATCAATGCTTTGTGTATGATAAGATAGCACTTTATGTAAGACTATCGGTACCCGCCACTTCGTCCGAGTGGAATTCTAAAATAAAAGTAAGTAAGACTAAGTAGCTCCTTATAACATCAGCTATTTGCCAACGAAAGTCCCGTCAAAATCGGTTCTGCTGTTCCTGATTTTAGCCGAAACAAACAGACACAGATACATTTTATTTTGGTGTATGTAGCTGTACACATATATATATATGCATTTAGTAAAAATAGGTTATTTTAATATTTCAAACAAACACTCCAGTTTACTTTATTTGTATAGATAATAATGCATATATTTATAAATACATTCTCTTTTAGATTCTTAACTTATAGGCAGCATTATAAAACTTATTCAATCATATTAGGGAGGTTCAATATTTTCCATTCAGATCATCTCGGCTCCAATACGAAATAACTTTATCAAACGGTAAACGTCCAGAGCCCAAGGCGATTAGTTCAATGGATCCTTGAAACTTAGAACATTCTTCGAAGGACGGCACTTAACAAGTTCAAGATTATTATTGACAGTATGTAGACCGAAGACTAAGTAGTACACATAAATTAGGATAATATATAGTTGTTCTATTGTTGGACTACGTATGAGTTAGCAAGTTTGTGTTAAGTAAATAACTTTACTCGCAATATGCTTTGCTCATTTCTTTGTTTAATGCATGAGACGGGCGGTGATTAACTCAGTTACTAGTACAAATTTTTAATATAGCTTTATGTCAAAGAGCCCGTTAGACTGTATATTATGTATTGTATTAATGTAGACATTAAAGACTTTAGTTATATCTATAGGTAGTGCATCGTGGCGCAGTGGGACAACGTCTGAGTGTAATCGCGATAGGTTGTGGGTTTGATTCCCATTTGGTGGGATGATTGTAATTTAAAATTATGTTCATTTCTCCTATCTGGTGAACGAGACAAAGGACGGCGTTGAGGACTGCCACTCAACAGGTAATGTTTTAAATTCGGACGAAAAGTCGAGAACGGAGTGTCTTGACACTAGGTTCTCTCTGACTACTGTTCTATGCGGGAGAAATAACGTGAAGCTGTGTGTGTTTTTGCACTATTTACTTTACAATAATTTGGGGATATTGCGCTTTGTGATGTGTAACTTTATTGAACATGTAGTTTAATCAGTCCGTGTATATATTATAAGAAGTTTTAATCTAATATAAAAAGTTTCATGTATGGCTGTTGTAACAATTACAATTAAGCTTAAAGCTTCCATAAGGTGCCGGTTCTGGTACGTTCAAATTTATAAAGGTAGGTACTACGATAATATTAAAATAACACAATGTATTAATCAGAATAAGACAATTACGGCGAAACTACTACTAAATAATTTAAATATAATTCTTCCGATTAGAAATCGAACATACAATTCAATTAGTAGGCATATTATTGCTCTAGTATTTTATTAGCTTTCTTTGGTTCTATAGGTAAAAGGGCCCTTTTAGTATGGCACTATTACATACATTCATTCTTTTTATTTTACAGCCTATTTTACTGAGTGTAGTGAATCTAAATGGAAAAAATATAATTTAAAAAATATTAAAGAAAGGTATATAAAAATATATATATATATATATATTCAAGGTATTTTTTCGTGCGAATTGTACAAAACGTGCTTATGACATTTATCGCTATTTAGTCTATTAAAAAATAATTATTTCTACAGAACATCACTTGTAAAATCGAGTCGCAACTTACAAATTTCTTATCAATTGTAAGAGAGGCGTGGAACTAATCAAATTAGGTCTATTCAAGCACTCGTATTAGGTTTCAAAGCATTTTAGTTGTAAAATAGAAGATAACATTTTTGTTTCTTTTAACTTTGCACACGATATCGGAGCCTCTTTCTGTAATATCTTTTCAGAGCATCATAGCTTTCAAGTAGATGAACTATAGTAATTAGTATTTTTGTAAAATTGTTCGTTTCAAATCCGTAGTAAAAATTATACTGTTTTATTATTTTCTATACTTGTTTATTATTGGAATGATTGCTTTATTTATATTAATTTTCATTTGGGAAGCATACTGTATATTTTACACATGTATACATACACTTAATAATATATGTTAGTTTATACATAAACCAATAAAGTTTCCACTAAAATATACAATTGTTAGACAAAAGCAGCTTCATTCTTTTCCCCCCAATGCAGGGTATTCAGAGAGAGCCTAGTGTCAAGACACTCCCGTTCTCCGCTTTCCTCCCGAAATCAAGACATTGCGTTACGAGTGGCGGAATTAACACCGCTCTTTGTTTTAGTTACTTATAGTAATTTCTTATATTTTAAATATAATCATTACACAGAGTGGGAATTGAACCCACAACCCTCCACTGTGCCACGATGACCTGTAAAGTAATGTCGAAAAATGTAAAATTTAATAAATAATGTATTGAAATAAAAGACCTTATCTTTTATTACAATAGTTCTTAATAGGACAATACCTAAGTAATATTGTCATTGTACGTACTGTGATATCTTGTATATAATTGAAAACTTCTGTTTCTCCCTGAGTTCATTATCACAGCAATGATTAATTGAGGCTCGAAGTTTTACTGTCGCTCCTTCGATATATATGAACACCTGAAACTTGGAAACAACCTTCTGTGATTATTCAGTCTTAGTAGCTGTATGAACTTTATAAATGAGTACATACTTTATATATAAGTACACCTTAGAAGGTAAATGTAACAGAAACTTTTAGGTATATTGTCAGTTATATAATATGAAGAACGGCTTGAACGGTTTTCAAGAGACGCGGGTTCAAATCCCGCTGCATTTAAATTTCTGTACGTTTACTAAATTGATGTTAATATGAAGAATATTTTGGATGTATTAGATGTGGGAAAATGTATACATAAAAACTGGTAAAATTATGCATCGAATAGGACAGCCTCAGACTGTCATCGGGATTGGTTGTGGGACCGATTGCCACTCGGGGTAATCATTATATATTTAAATTATTTTCATATTTCAATACTTAGATATTAGATTCTCTCTAAATACACTACACTCACTACATTTAAATTACTTCAATTTCCTCGCTCTGGTAAGAGGAAAACGTGATTGTAAGTTCCGCCTCTTAACACCAGCGGAAGCAATTTTTTCGAACACCGGCCAAAGGTCGAAAACGGAGAGCCTTGACACTAAATCTTAACTGCTATGCGTAAAAACATCAAAAATATCCAAAAAGTAGAAAATTTAATAATTTCCAAGAGGATATAAAAAGAAATCCCTAGTACAATAATTGTGACCAATGACATCATTTCGTCATACGTTACTTGCTTCACAGATTAATTGCAGTAAATGTTGTTGCGGAGGCGCAAATAAATGAGCTTAATTATCGACAATTACAAGTTGGTCAGGCAGGACGAGGATGCTCTCAATAGCACATCGAGTTATATCAGTGCCATTGACTTTCATTTATTATTCAGCTACCATACTATTAGTATGGTAGCTAATTAGTGCTCGTCTGTTTTATAACACGCGCCTGCTAAAATATTGTACGTTTTATTGTTATACTAACTGTGTCCCGTGACTTGATAATAGCGTGGAATTCTAAAACAGTAAGTAAAGTATACTAAGTTACTCAAACACTTTACAGCAGTAGTAAAGTAAACCAAATTTCTCTTTACATCGGCTATCTGCCAATGAAAGTCCCGACAAAATCGGTCCAGCCGGTCCAGAGATTAGCCGGAACAAACAGACAGAGAGACAGGCCAATTTCGTAAATAATTCCATTTTGGTACATATGCGTTTAATAAAAAGCGGTTATTTTCATATTACAAACAGACACTCCATTTATATTTATTTTTATAGAGTATAGATGTTGTAAAATTTTATGTGAAACATAAAAGTTACATGTGCGTTATATGTGTTTTATAGAAATGTACTGTTAAATCGAATTAAATTATAATTATGCTTAACTGTACTAATCATGCTTATACCTATCAGTAATTTATTATTTAAAAAAAAAACTCTTATTCCATTATTTAAATCAAATATACTAATTGTTCTAAATATACCAATCGTCAAATAATATAAAAATGATAGTAATCTTCGATTAATAAAGCCATTTTATGTGTTGTGATTATTAAAATTTTAAGAAAATATACAAAAATTTGAACATTGCCAGCCTCGAACCTGCATCTTTTGGAAACCGATTAAGAAGAAAAAAATACAACATTTAAATGTATAACAAAAATATACACCCAAATTTTCTAAAAATGTTATTTTTAATCCTGTGTTATTATATTACATACTTTTACTAGTATATATAGTATTTTACATATAGTAAGTACTGTACAGTATAACAATTGTATAACGCTATAGTCCAAAACGCATATATAGTGAAGTAAGTTGGCGAGTTGCTCAACAAGATTTCCTCCTTCCTTGTTCCCAGGAGATCCCTTGTTTGTAAAACTATTGTAGGGCCTTGTGCTACGCTCTGTCTGACCTCTATAACTCCTTTTTAGGTTCTACAAACAAAAAGAAAATCCTTATTACTTTTTTATTTAGTATACATTATTTCTATTTACTTCTTGCGTAAACCGATGTTACTATAACTTATTGGACATTATATTATATGTGTTTATTTTTAGCTTAACGTTCTTCCCGCATAGTTCGGTTTAGCGGTGGACTTAACACTGCGCTTTGTCTCGTTTTGAAAATAACATCATAAACGCTTATTACAATTATTTTTTTTCATCGATACATGAATTTTAAATGAGTAATATATTTATTGATTTTTTAAAAACTAGATTTCTTATAAAATTAATTTATTGACTTCATTAAATACACAATGAACATTGATCCGTAATATGCTAGAGCACTCTTAGAACCAATATTCTTTATTTGTAAAGTCCAATATATTTACTTTGTAAGTTCTTAAGAATCGCCCCAATTTCACTGTTCGTTAGATATTACAAATGAGCTACTCATTAGTCCATCCCGTTTTTCTTATCAGCAGGAAAATGTTCTGGCCGAAGAATCCTAATAAATTGTCACTTTCACGAAACACACTCGTATAAAGAACGTATAGCGAATATACTTGTAGATTATATTGAATCTTTGTCTGAAACAATAAGCTACTCTTCGTATGACCTACTTTCTGAAGAAAATATTGTCCAAATATTTATGGAACCAATTAAAGTAGTTCCTTTATTGTGCGTTAGTTCTTATTTTCAGGATGTTATAGAAAAGTAATGTATTATATATTGTTTTTGTAAGAACTTTTATTAAAACTATATTTGCGCAATGGTCCCTTGAAAAGTTGTAGAGGTCATTGTGGCGCAGTGGGACGGCATCTAATTGTAAACGCAATTGGTTTCCAGTTCGATCCCCACTAGGAAGAATGTTTATGTTTATTTTAATTTTATCTCTGGTAAGACAAAGACCTGTGTTAAAATTCGTCATAAAACGTCAAAAATCGAGAGATTGCGACGATTTTAAGTGGAAAGTGGAGTAAGGACTGTTTTGACACTAGGTCTTGTCTGGGTATCCTGCTGCATAGAAAAAGCGTGAAACTTGAACGGTTTTCAAGAAGCGCGGATTCAAATCCCGCTGCGTTAAAATTTTTATACGCTTTCTCAGTATATGTTTTTCAATTTCCTAAGTGTGAATGACACTTTAAAAAATGTTAAAATAAAAAGCGTGAAGCTATTATTAAGAACATTGTCTATTTATTTATACTAGATGTCTCGATGACGCGTAAGCAACACTTTGCCTTACTAACGTGTATATTTATGTAAATTTAAATAAACGTGAAAAATATATGATAGTGTGGTTTAAATTTATTTTATTTATTACATGTATTTTATGCAGTATTTTATAAAGGTAAAGCACTCCTTTAAATAAATTATAACTGTGTCAATCTTCACACTCCTCTGTCCGCGTGATTTTCGTAAAAAGGGGTACAAAATCTATGGCTTCACGTATTAATTTAACGATTTTTATTTACTTACTAGCGGCCCGCTCGCAGATTCGCCTGCGTAAAATGCACGAATAAACTATTTCGTTTTTTGGCCCTTCCGTATTCTCTCTTAAATCACAAATATTAATTAAAGTTATAATTAAAATTGTTATTAGTTTTTTATTTACGAACCGATTGAAATAAAATAAACATTAAGTGTTTAGGGAAGTTAACCCGTTTCTGAGATAAGCATGCACAAACGCACAGACAAATAGATAGACAGACAACCAGAAAAGAAAATTAAATACCATTGTTTTGGGTTTTACTATATTGATAAATTACACCAACTATATTTTTTCATATATCTAGCCATCAGTTACATTTTTATTATATGTATATATTGAACGACTATCGGCTGATAATGTTTCGATTTCCATTTAAAAAGGATATAAATAGTTTCTTTGTATAAATGTTTTTGTTTAGTAAAGACGCCCTGGCTGTTCTGCCGAGTGCCCTCCAACACAAGAGTCGTTAGCGAGCGCGTCACTACACCAGCTTTAAAATTTTAAACGTCACCTTTTTGCATTTTGCTTTTTTTGTGTTTTAATATAAATCAAAATATTTGTATATTTCCTATTTTTTGCTCACTCGTGTCGAGGGCTCTTTGTTGTCTTTTTAGTTTGAAGTAAAAATAGTTTTGTAGATACATGTATGTAGGTCTTTGTTAGCAATTTTTTCTTTTTCGCCACTTCAGCTACTGCACTGTGAGCCTCGTTAGTGTACCTATGGCACTATAAAAATTAAATAATATATGCCTTTATAGTGCTACAGCTTGAATTTCAAACTCAGTTTTTTGCTCGAAATGTTATTAACTGAACAAATGTAACAAATTACGATAAAGTACCGTAGGTATATATTGTGATTTTTTTTTATTGTACTTCATAACATTGTACTGTAAATTTACTTATATAGGTATATTATAAATTTACTTATACCTAATATATATATATATATATAAATATGAACAAAACTCTTAATTAGCTGGTGACTCGTCCTGTCGTATTGGAAATTGCTTTAACATGGGTAAATAGTCATTAACGACAACATACTAATTAAAGTTAGACTCCCTTTTAGTGTGTAAGAACAATAATTAAGATGGGAATTTGGGATCGCTATGCATGTCCTGCCCAATAGTTTACTTACTATGTACTTAGCTAATGAGTTTGAAGGGACGCGCTTCATCCTTTATACCCGTTTCGTAATGTCTTAGCGAAAATGTCTTTAAAATGTTAGAGATTTAGTCGGTGTTTTGTTTCAACTTGAGATGTTTTTTTATTATTATTGAGTATTACAGTTATTTTAGATACATAAAATAAATTATTCAAATTTTTATTGAAGCTCCATAATATTTTAAGGACCGTTTATGTACAAAATTTCCCTTTGAATTTATAAAATTTACATATATAACTGTATTTAGTGATTAATTGTAGCTGAGTCATAAATTTAAAGAGGGACCATTCCATTTACATACTATCTCAAATACCTTTTAAAATTATTTAATTTGTTATTTCTCACGAAAAATTTGGTTAATATTCAAGCTTTTGCGAAATGTTCCTTAAGTTGGGGACTCGTAAAGTTTTGTATCCACACGATCGCTCTAAGAATTTTAATGAAACCGAAAAATTGTAGAGGTAATTTTCTGAAGGTTTTATTTTAAAAAGTGACTTCTGTATATAAAAGTTGGGGACGATTTTTATAAACAACTTACCAATAGAATATTGTAAGATGGAAAACTAAATAGCTGCAATATTTCGGTCTATAACTCGGTCTTAACTACACGATACCCTCACGGTACTCAAGTTCAATTACCCTTTATAAGTATATCGAAAGAGGTTCATCGGAAATCTGCCGCCGAGTTATTTCCTCTAAGAAAATGGCGGAAATAAAGGTGGCAGCTGGAATGAGGATATTTCTATACTGGAATTTATGTGGAAATACGACGTAATTCCAGTTAGCCCAGCTGCTATGAAACTTTACTGTATGTATAGAAATAAAATTTATAACAGTTTAAATGTAGTTGTTAATTGTTATTAAACTTGTTGAATTAATAAACTTTATATTTTGTTGACTCAAGCTTGAACAATATTAATTGGTGTGTAATGTTTAATGTTATTCGTACGCTTTATGTATTAAATTTTCATATAAAAATCTCCTGTTACTGTCGATTTTTTATACTGAATTTCAATAGGTTTCCAATCGTGTTTCACACGTGGAGGTTCGCGTAATAGTTTGTGTTCTGTACAGCTATTCAAACAAACGTTAAACGTGAGCAATATTTATATGAACTCTCACAAGTACAAGTTATAGTACAACAAAATATTTATGTTAAATTAATACGATAATAAAATATATTTTTTTCTTATCTCTAATAGTTAAAAATTCTAAAAAAATACAAAAAAATACTTTCTCTAAATTTATCTGGCAATCATGTTCTTGTTGAATATAAAAAAATTGTACTGTTATCGAATTTGGACACTTGTGTAATTTTTCAAGCTAATCGGATGGCATGAATATATTATAGATAGCTTTCCAATTCCAGCTATTTTTATTTTTTTTATATTCACGCTTTACCCTTAGCGGGGTAGGGAGAAGCGAGTGCTAAACAACCTGCCCCTGTATAGTTCTTTCGGCCACTGTTATCAACCTCTTCATACATGCCTTCCGGGGGATCCTTATGCTTTTCACGTGACCTTCCTCCAGTATCATCGATATTGGGTTCTGGAAGGTCAACCAAGGTTACCCCTTGCCGCTCACACTTGCATCCAGCAAATAAAAGGATAAAAATATTTTTTTTATCACTATCACAGTCTTCATTTTACAACATAGTCAAAACGGCGTTAAATATACTCATCATAAATGTTAAGTATAAAAACATTAATAATACAACAGTATTAACAAGTAGATAGATGAGTGAAAAGTAAAATATATGAATTTTACATTACAAAACTCCTATATATATAGCCTACAACCCCGTATGACTGATTACAGTATTGAGTTTCTCAACTAATATCATGGTAGTTACGCTATTTTAAAATAAAATTGCACTACAAATTTCTGAATTGAAACGTGTTTAGAATCGTTGTGATTTGAAATTCGATGATACGTAAAAGCGTCACCAGAATTAATATTTTTAAAAGAGAAACGGTTCGGCACAGTACGGTCTGGATCCAGCCGGGAAGGGGGGAAACGATATTAGGGCGAGGCCCTCTTATCGTTAAGATCAACCACCCACGAATATGAGTTTATCCCTGGGTTGGGCCTTATTGACCTGCAGATATAGTTGGGAATCTGGAAGGTTCCACAGGAAGTGGTTGTCAGATAAGACAAAGCTATTTGCTGCCTAAGCAGTCCGCCCAGCCGAGTGAGACCCCTGATTACTCATGAGAGGCCCAGCTCAGGTAACTAGCGGCTGAAGCAGAAACTCAGGGATTCAGGGAGGGATAAAAAGAGAAAACTATTTAAGATATCCAAACCAAAATTTAAATTTAATTAAGATGTTTGTAAAGTAATGGTAATAGAATAGTAAATACTCTTTATTGTACACCAAAAAAAAAAAAAAAAACAATGTTACACAACATTAATCTAATTTTTTATCGAACAATAGGCGACCTTATCGCTAAGTGAGCGATCTCTTCCAGGTAACCTTTATGTAGAGGAGAGAATAATTGGTATGGGAAGAGAGAGAATATTTGTGCACCCCGCACAAAGTAAATCGATTCATAATATCGATGAATACATATTTTAGCATATATAAACACAATATGTACAAATATACATACAACATACATACATACATACTAAAAAATATACATACATGCATACTTATATACATACATATACATATTTAAACATACTGCACTGTAAAAAGAAATAAAATAACCTATATAAATTTTAATTAGAGTGTGAAATGTGAAAAAAAATGTTTTAGCCTTTTTTTAATGTTTCTAACAATTTTGCTTGTTTGACTGTATGTGGTAAGAATTCCACAAGTAAATATGGGTTAAAAGACGTTGTATTATTTATGATCAATATTTTTGAGGTCATTGTCGCACTGCGCCACAATAGTTTCGATTCCCACTCGGAAAAATTACTATATTTATATTATTTTCATTTTTCGCTCTGGTACTTAAGACAAAGCGCGGCGATGAGTTCCGCTACTCAACACGCAAGGTCTCGATTTCGTGTAGAAAGTGGAGAACGGAATGTCTTGACATTTCTGAACCTTGTCCTATGCGGAAAATAACGTGAAGCTGAAAAAGTATTTATGGCAACAGTCTAGTTTATTTGAGAGTTGTGTTTTACACAATAAATATACTCAATAGTTAAAATCTTTTGCAGCGAGTTTTAAAAACTAGTTTTCAACAAAATAGACACTATTTATCATTCTACTACGAGTATTAATTATAATTTTTCTTAAGAAGGGGTAGCAACAGATATTGTTAAATATATATATACAAAAATTTCCATAGTATAGTCATAGTGTATAAATTAATTGAGCAGGATTGGGCCGTGTGCAGAAGGTGCCGATTCAAAGTAGGTTACGTTTTTAAATTTATTTACAGAAATATAATATGTTTAACATTTTAAATAACGTAAAATATAAATAATTTGTTGTTGTATTTATTTTACATTAAATTTGATTTTACTAGTATAAAGTATTTTATTATATATTAAACATTTTTAATAATCGTATAAGAATTTTATTGAACGCAGCTGGACTGGAACCCCCGCCGTTAGAAGTCCAAGCGCTCTGGACGCTAAGCCATGCGTACGACATCCGACTGCGTCGAAATTCTTAAACGCTTATTACAAATTCGAATTCCGTTCCGTTCAAATTTTTATGTTTTCTAAAAATGTTTATTAAATTCCTACGTCTGTGAATACCACTTTATAATGTTTTTTTACATTATTTCTCAAGAATTATAATAAGATATCATAATATAGATGTAGGAGTAATAATGGCTGTATTCAATAAAAACGGAGCGAACGCTCGCGGTTGCGGCAGGAAATTACGCGCGGCACATTTGGACGTTGCGCAACTAAAACATCATTATTTCAAAAACCTCTTCATTTTTTAGTATTTTTTATTATTCAACAATTTTACTTTATGTTTTTTAAATGACGATTGCGAACACTTTACATTTGGCTCATGGACTTTTAGGTACAATCTCTCTACAGAGATGCTAACAACAAAAATAATTTGTATTAAAATAAAAATTATTAAAACTTAAGAATTTCGACGTAGCCGGATGCAGAACGCATGGCTTAGCTGTCAGAGCGCTTGGCCGGGTTCCAAGAAGCGCGGGTTCAAATCCTGCTGCGTTCAAACATTTCTACGTTTTCTAAAAAAGTTATTTTATCTTTAGATCTAATATTTGAACCCCAATAGTTTACAATAGAAATACTGCTGTATTTTAATTAATAACAATTACTCATTTTTAGAAAAGTTATAAAAATTTTGAACGTAGCGTTTGAATATGAATTAAGAGTTTGAATATTTGAGCACCAAAAATAAATTGTAACAATCGTAGTAGGAAGTCGTCGTAGCGCCGTTCGTGGTTCCAGTCTCGCTTCGTTCAAATATCACAAAAAATCATATCCTAAGTGTATGAATAACACTTTAATAATATTAAAATAAATAAATATTTATATTCTATTTTGTAATGTTCGGTCTGCGCTTTAACCGGAACAGGCATTCGCGGTCGCGGGAGGAAATTATGTATTTTAAGTGTCCTTTTGAATGCAATTTCCTTTTTGGACTCGTCATTTTGGTCATCAGTTTAATATTATTTAATAAAGCTTAATAAATGTATGTATTATATTAGTTTGACTTTTAAAAAATATATAACGTATATTCTACGTAATTGACCCTTTAATTGACTTATATTATAAATTTTTTTATTATTTCTGTATAGTCAGACACATATATGTATGAATTTAAAAGACATATATATTAAATTACTAGATGCTATGTATGGCTCATGGATCGTCGCGGTTGAATAAGTTACTGAAGCTTTGAAACAACTGCTCATACAACTTTTAACTAGCGCAGCGGAAAGTGTAATTGGAAAATAGTAAATTACAAGTCTATACGGTATGAAACTGCATGAGCCCCCACATTTATCTTTCGTATACATAGAACCGTACTCAACTGCTGTGATTCATTGGAACATATTACAAAATTCCACGGTTTCCCTTTCAGCTAACACATTTAGAGGATATGTTAAAATGTAAGAAATGCAATTTTAGTTAGGGGTGGATTTTTTATTACAGATCGCGCCCTCGGTCCTCTGGCCCATTCCATTCTTTATAGCCTTAATATTGCTTAAACTTACCGCGACAAAATAAATATATGGAGCCCGCGAGTCGTTTACATTGGATATCTACTAATTTACCATTATTGGTTATCAGGATATTTTAGACAATGCAAAGGGCGTATTTTATTGCCTGGTCCAATATTAATGGATCCCCTATCTAAATGTAAATTATTTGAATTATCCTTGTTGCCATCATAAAGAGCGGTTAGGTTAATTTATCAACTTTTACAATATAACCACCGTTCCGAACGCAATTATAACTTTGAATGGCCACACCGTAAATTATTTTTAGCAAGACAACTTGTTCTGTGGGACTTGCGATACGATTTCGAGGCATTACATTGCCAAGAAATAAATCTATCGGCGTTAACTTTGCTTCCTTAATTCTCTAATTATACAAGAAACCCAATATCTTTATTACTACTGTCCGTAATTAATAAAAAAAAAAGGCTTTTATAATTTCGTGTGGACAACTTGATACTATGTATGAATAATTAAGTAAATTATAAATTCATATGAATAATTTACGCATATCTACATTAATTTTATTATAAGACTTATAAGAATTATATATATATATATATATATATATATATATCGCCATTGTTATAGTGACTAGTCTCTTAACTATATTTTGGAACATTTTTTTCATAAATGATAACTATTTATGGCTCCAAATAAAAAAACAATATAAAAGTCTGTGGCCAGTTTAATATAATAAATGTCTACTGTTGTACATAATGTACATAAAAAAAAAATATAGTATCTGTAACTTAAGAGTGAAACTACTGTGGGTATACATATCACACGTATAGAATGACCTTAAAATTTGTATAGTTCTTATATTAAAAGGCCTTCTAAAAACTAATAATAAATTCTGAGATTATATTCTAGTATCTAACAAATTGTATATTTTTGAGTTAGGACACTTTTGTTCTGAAGATGCGATACATTTTTTTAAACATAATTATATAGATGTATAACACAAAACACAGGAAGGACATATTAGATTATTTTTTTAAGTTTAGGATAATATTATATACAGTACGCCTTATATATTATCGATTCTTAGAATTATTTTGTAATGTGTTCGTAAAAGATATCCACTTCCCTTTAATTATATAATTTTATTAGTAACTTCCGTTTATTTGATGATATTTTCGTAAGTAAAAAAGAAGTTTTATATTGCTATATGAATATAAACATTCCATTTAATAAGATGTGAACCGACAACATTCGCACACCAGGCAATGTCTTAACTGTACTACTATGAATGCATCACGAACACATAGAGACGTTTTAACAGATTTTAGTTTCAGTTACAACTTACACTGGGCAGTATTTCTCATATTATTTTTGCTGGCCTTTTTTAACAATACAGTACAGAACAATTGTATTGATGATTCAGATGTATTAAAAGCGGTGACCTATAACCTTTTCTTTTGATTCTATTAAAATCAATGTTTCTGCTTTTGATATAGTATCAATGGAGTCTCTATCAAAAGATTGCGGCCGGGAAGGGTAACTTCCTCAAGAATTTTCAATTATTAACTTTATCCTCAAATCGCAGGAAGCTGTAAAACTTCCCGATCTGCCTGTTGCCACCGTGATGTAGTGGGACAGCGTCTGGCTACAAACGCGTGTGGGAATCGAACCCACAACCATCGGGTTGTGGGTTCCCGTTTTGGTAAGTTAATTACGTTAATGGCGGAAAGCGGAGAACGGAGTGTCTTGATACCAGAGAGAACCTGCCTTATAAAGTATATTACTCAAACGTATTAAATCTATTACTGTCACAATACATCGATTGTGAGAATAAATGTTAATTTAGTTATAAGAATTTCGCCGCAATTTTGTCAATAACAAAAATATTCCCTGAGTAAAAATGTAAGCTTATTCAGCATTTTTTTGAGCAAAATGTCCTTTGTTATGTAATAAAATATAAAAGAAATGAATAGAACAGAGTGGTAAGCCCACTGGCCGCTTGAAGCTTTATTTGCACTAATCTTTTGTAAAAGGAAGTAGTTGTGAAACAGCTTATGCAGATTTAAGTACATTCAATATCTCGGTATAATAAACTTGTTTTTTTAACTTCGATAGCTTACTGGCTAACAAGTCAGTCAAACAAACACTAAAATTGTTGACTGTAAGTTCCCCTAGGGCGAGATTCGAACTCAAATCGGTCATCTCTCGGTTGTACTCTAAATCGTAATGAACTCGGTCTGTCTGTTAGTAATCTGCAGCTACTTGTACTAAAACTGTATTAACGATAGCATCAAAGAAGTAAGTATATAAATTATTTTTGTAATTTTGTTAATAGGCTATTTAATATATTTGTTGTTAATATTTTTGTGATTTTGTTAATATGCGAACAGAAGGAAAACGCCTTTAATAAACTTGTAAATTAAAAAATATATATATTCACAAATTTTTGTGCCCCCAAATGGTTTTAATGCCACCAACATAATTAACACATAATTTTTTTTTTATGCCATATTATTTTTATATTATTGTAATATTCCTTTAATAAAATATATATTTTTAATTTGTATCTGTAATGTTTTTTAAGAATCAGTTTTATTTTATTGTTTTTTTATTATAAAGTTTAAAAGTTTAATTAAGAACCTTGTAACATTCAAAATAGAAAAATATATATATTAATTTTAATTTTTTTTCTATTTTTTATTATATTAATTTTAATTTTAATTTTTTTATACAAGATGTGAGCAACATTTTTATTTACATGTAGAGTTAGATTGCAAGTGAGACATACTATGTAACTATGAATGTCTAAATGTATTCTACATAAATGAATTCTTAGTATGTAACGTTGGCTTCCTAAGTAAATTAAAAAATAAATACATAATTAAGCCTTCTATACATATAAACTCCCTCGTTCTCTCTTACGTTACGTCTTCTCTCTCTCTCTTACGTTAGTAACAGAATGACAGACAAGTCACAGCTGAAAATTATGCTCGGAGAAACCTTAAATTTAGCATATAAGTTTTCTGAAGAGTGTAACAGTACTAAGGGAGGAGTTTTCAACATTCCTACGGTAATGGGATTTTACGTTTTATAATCCACGCAAACGAAGTTGAGGGCTACAACTAGTTTAATTATAAAATTGTAAGACGGCATAAATACGGTAAATCAAGCAATATGCTTAGGTGAATAAATCTTTTTAACTCAGCAAATATTTAATATAAAATGAAAATAATTATTTTTCTTGCCTGAACAGGAAGGAAAGGAGAGCCTATAAACTGACGTCCGTCCTATGACGTCCTAAACATTGTTGTATATATTAATCACTTTGTCGATCCTATGTTATTATAACAGCAATTCTTAGAGGATACTGCACATAAATCCATTTTTATTGCCGACGACGGCTCAAATCTCTTGATGCAGATTTATGATCGTTCGAAAGCCCTTTTATTGCAAGTGGGTTATGAGAGTTTTTTTGAAGACCTACATTCCTTTTATATATAATGATTTGATATTTTTTAAAGTTATATTCATGTATGCGATTACTAAGATTATAATATTTGCAAAGGTAAGTCGAAGTTGATTGTTGGTTGGACAGCGACGGTTTTAATACTATATAAATAAATAAATATTTTTTTTCCATTATAATCTCTATTTAAATATTGTTATTATAACTGGAGAACAAAGTGTCTCGACACTAAGTTCTCTCTGACTACCCTGCTATGCGTGAAAAAGCGTGAAGCATTTATTATAATGGTATGTCAATGGTAAATACATAAACAAATTACCAAATTTTCCACGCATCTTTCTCAAACTTACAACCAATGGGATATACGCAAGTATGATACAATATAACTATATACTCTAAAACTTTTCTCAATAATTTACTAATTAAATTGTACTTCAAATTACACAGTAATTGAATTGATTATGTATTAATAGATTGACTTGATTAATGTTGAAGAACGGCCGATATTAATTAATAATTTATCGGTGTTGTGACAATTAAGCCCCTCAAAGTACTAGTTGTAAATTAAGAATACAGTGGAAAGGATTGTTAAAGTGTTTGGAGAGGTTTAAGCGATGACTGAGTATTAATTATTCAGCACTCCGTCCAGCTCGCGTGACCCAATTTTGGAGTCCTGTGAACAGATGAAATCCTGATGCTCTCAGCTTAATATGATAATGTGATAGCTCAATTGAATATTGGTGATAAATACGTTTAATTTACTGTAGGAAATGGTATTACTTTGTTAATTGGGGGTTAAATCTTAAGTGTTGAACTTAGTCAACTTGTCTTAGGCTATTCAGTACTAGTGTTTTACTAGACTAGTATAATTTGTACTAAAGAACATATCTACAATGTTTTTAGTAAAATGAACTGGATTATATAGTATAAATTAAATGGATCTTAAAATAAATAGCTGTACAGACCACCGTGGCGCAGTAAAGCAGCGTCTGACAGCGTTAAAATTAATTTCTTCAACAATTTTAAAATATAAAATATCTATCTATTAAGAAATATCCAATAACATTACTTTATTTTATCTGTTTTTTTATTTTTTCGATTTTCCTACCTCCTTTTATATAAATAAAACAACACATGTATGGACTTCATTTGTATTATGATAATGTAAAACTACTTATTACTGACACAAGATATCCTAATGTGTCTCCATAGAGCCGCTTTACAAATGTCCTAAACTGTAGAAACTAAGTGGATAATAAGTTGTACCGTTGTGTACACTGAAAACAGATATTAAGTCACAGACCATATATTCCTTTATTTTTCCTCTTACGAAATTTATGACTTGCTCGTGCGACAGTGTAATGTTATAGTTACAAAATATTTGAAAGTAACACATTGTTAAATACCTACTAAATAATGTCGATAGGAATACGTTTTAATTGTAATCCGATCTTTAAAAGAAATCGTTGTCCTGGATGTTATATAATAATGTTTTGTTGTCCAATCCTGTCACGCATCCAAATTTTCAAGCAAATCAGGCAAAAAGTGGACCAACTATGCGTTCCAAGATTTTGCTTACATTGATAGACAAATAGATAAGTACAGGTAGAGCTAATAAAACACGGTTGTATTTCAAATTAAATTTGAAAGCTTTTAGATTATACATTAACACGATTAAATTTATTTTTGTAAATGTATAAAAACGTAGTAAACGTAAATGTATAAAACGTATAGGAACGTAGCGAGATTAGATCCCGCGCTTCTTGGGACAACTGTCTTGCTTTGACCACTAAGTTGTACATGCTAACAATAGAGGTAATTTGTAACAAGCGTATAAGAATTTCGACGGAACTGGATAGAACTAGAACTAGTATGGCTTAGTGGTCTGAGCGCGTGAATGGTTTCTAACAGACGTGGGTTTTAGTCCGCTACGTTCCAATTTTTTTATATATGTTTCAATTCCTAAGTGTGCGTGTTCACTTTAAGATATTAAAAACGGTTGCAATTATAATTTTAATATAATTCCATTACATTAATATAGATATGTTTATCAATCAAAACTATGATACTTTATAAGTTAAGGCGTATATTTATTGTAAAATATTTTCGTAGTAAATACCTTCTATCGGATAACTATTATATATAGATAACAATAAATCGGATAATTCACTACAACCTTCTTGATCGTAACAATAAATTACATACGGAATGCACTTGTAAATTAAATATAACAAATTTTATACTATGCGAATATTTTATATAACCAAAGTTCGATAGAAGCACAGAAATTGAATAAAATTAGTAAGTCCGAACTAATTGGTTTATTGGTCGGAGGAAAAACCTTGGTCTCGTTACTATTGCCCTGTGTGCTGCGTGATTACCCATGCGGATATTTTTCTTTTTCATTCGCTTTTTCAATATAACCCCTGTTTTCGTCAGAATTTTTTCGCTTGCAATCATGAAAGCCTAGCAATTTCCAGCTTTATTCATTTCAAACCACTAATTTAACCTGTGTGGATTTTGTAGGTAAACTCGATTTTGCGCCATTTTTATGTAGGTTATTATTTTACAGCTAATGGAAGCTACGACGAAAATAATCTACGACGAAACGTTCAATAGGATTCCTATTCAAATATTAGTTTATTGCAGGTTCGTTACTTCAAGATCAGGCTAATAAGCATTTATATAATCTAAAACAAATAATTAGATGCCATCTTGGTGCAGCGTCTGACTGTAAACGCGATTGGTTTTAGATTCGATTTCCACTTTGGGAAATGATTATATTTGTATTTTAATTTCTCCGCTCCGGTAATTACAAAAAGCGCGTCGTTGATTACCGCCACTCAACATGCAATGTCTCAATTTCGGCAAGTGGAGAACGGAGTGTTTTGACACTAGGTAGTCTCTGACTACCTTGTGCTATTCCAGAAAAAGTGTTAAGCTGTATATAAATAAATAATTACTTTTATATTTGTAATAAAAAGCTAATATAAAATAATAATCGTGTCGCATTGGGACAACGTCTGAATAAACGCGATTGTATGTTAATTTGATCGCGACTCGAGGGAATTTAAATTATTATTAATATTTAAATTATTTTCATATCCTACTCAGCTAATCTAAAGCTTAGATCTAAGTTTTAATAATGATGAAAATATAATATGCAGTTTAATATAAAAAAAGTGAACTGGCAAATTAATACCAAAATTAATCAGAAATCCTGGTTTTATTGCAGTATCGAATAAAATTGCACGATTCATCTATAAACAAATTACAGCACTTGCGAGCTAACACTGCACATATATCTCTGTATATATATCTAAGTTTGTCTGGCCAACTTCCGACCATTTGAAGTTATTCACTTTCAAACTGGATCCCTCATTTGGTTAAGTTCCTCGCGTCGTTGACGGTTTTTGGTTAGACTTGTGATCTAACTCTGGAAGTAACTCCTGTATATGTATGTTTAGTGTAACAAAGTGTGATTCTTTTAAAGATTTATGCCGGTGTAGAAAAATATATAATGTATCTTAAAAATGTTAAGGATTTATTCATCATAGCCATTGATGATATTACAATATATATAGGATTATTCCGGAAACATATTTTTTTAGAAAATGTTATGTTATTTAGTCGGGCCATAGATACTGTTATAATTCAAAATAAACAAAATATTACATTTGTATTTGGAATCTATTATAAATAACAGATATGATTGTTCGTTGTGTTGTATAGAGGCAAAACAAGGTCGATAACAAAAGGAACTCGAAGAAGCCGAAAGCAAAAGATTTTATTTCGGGAGAAGATAGCACCTAAAACTATTGTCGCGTATTTTAAAAGGTGACTTAGGACTCGCGTCCTATAAGAGAAGTACTGGTGTTTTTTTTTAAATGACAATTAAAAAAAATAATAGGGTGGTCAAAACAATACAACTACTTAAGCGATACGCGAAGGGACTGCAATTTTTTTAGAATTGAGCAATATTTTAACAAATAAAATGACCATATTTATTTAAAGGAAAATCCAATTCATAGCAAATAAAAATCCTCAATTATTTTAAGGATTCGTGAAGAATTGTACTAATTTTTAACATTACTTTTTAAAGTGTTAGAAAAACATGTATTTAGAAAACGTATAAAAATTTGAACGCAGTGGGTTTTGAACCGGCGCTTCTTGAAAACCGTTCAAGCGCTCTGACCGCTAAGCCATGCGTTCTACTTCCAGCTACGTCGAAATTCTTATACGCTTATTACAACTTATATTTGTTGTACTCATGTCATTTAAAGTGTGTGGATTCTAGGTCAATCTGGAATTCGTGGAAACGAATCCGTTCACTCTTGCGCAAAAGTAGCCGTCCAGTCACTTTAGATCATTTTTTCAACTCGGGCCAAGATTTGTTGTTTCTTGCAAATAATCATTTCATTTGGATGAGTCCTGGAATAACTATTGAAATGTGTCGATTTATTGTAAGGGTAAGTATTATGCTCCTGTCCACCCTTATAACCCAAGGCGACCTAGGTTTTATATCCAAAAAAAAAAAACGGAACGGAGGGTTATATCAACTATCTGTCATTTGCACCTTGAGCATGCATGCATTTGGCCAAGATCAAGGTCAGGGGCCACTCACTGTGCCAATGAGGTCTGGACGATCTGATCTGACCGATTGTCTGGATATTATGTAAATATATTCAATATGAAATTATAAACTAAAACTTTTGTAAAATATTATTTATTACTAACTTACTTTATATATTGTAAATATCTGTTTTGTTTTAGGTGATGGTTGCTTCTGTATTGTTACTGGATCTCTTTTCAATTTGTAATCTATAATATTGTAACTTTATTTCTTTTTTACTAATCAATCTCCTTCGTGTATTCTCCATACTGAGTGACATTGTTGAAGCGACAGACTTCTTCAGAGCTGAAAACTGGCCGTCATCTAATCCTGAACATAATCCACTGGATTATGATTTATGGTCAGTTTTAGAGAGTATGGCTTGCTCTAAACGCCAAAATATTTTGGAGTCCCTAAAACAATTCATACGATTGGCAGTAAATAATTTTCAAATAGAAAGAGTGCGTGCTGCTATTGATAACTGGCCTCAACTTTTAAAGGACTGTATGCAGCCAATGGAGGCCACTTCGTATAAGCTTGATATATTTTAAATGGTTTTATATTAAAATATTAAAGTAACACATTGTAATAGTAATAAATTTTACGTACAAAAAATAAATTTTACGTACACAAATATTGATACAAAAAATATTTTATTTTTTGTAACAATATTTATGGTAAGACTAAGTACATAAATACATTGTATAATGGTTTTATTTTAATACTACAGATACAAGACGTGGTCCGTAAATTTTATTTACGAAATCGGAATTATTATATTTTTTTGCTCAACTAGAATAAAAGTATTTAATAGATAAGTAGTTCCTAAAATATGTCAGTTGCTTTATTATAACATTTATTATGCTTTATTACATAAATATTTAATAGATCTATATAAAAGTGTATTTTGTAGTGTAAGTGTAATTTGTAAACAGTACGAATGTACTAGGTGAATACCTACTGTTTTGTGAATAAAGTCAAGGAGCTAAGCACTAGTTTGTTGACGTCACTCTAAATTCTATTAACGCAGCGTCGTCTCTGTATGTAAATTATTTTACAGTGAACGGGGCGCTAACAAGTGCATAACTTTAGACGAAGTGACGTTTAAAATATTTTATCTAAAAGCTAAAGTATATATATAATAGTGTATACTTTTATCATTTTCTTTAACTATTTCATAAGAATTTTCAATTCAGCTTATGAATTTCGGTAACTTGTGAGTGTATGACATTTGTAATAATGAGTGTATATAGCTGTCAGTCTGTATATGAAAATTTACGTATAAATAACTGTATTAAATTATGATTTTATGTTTTTTATTTGTTATAGAGAAAAGCTGAAATGGGACAGAATTCTTCACTTTGATTAATCGATATATACACAGCATTATATTCATTAGTATTTACAATCTCAATATTACAATATATTGGACAAATAACATAAAACAACGTAAAGAACTAAAATATGTAAATGAGGTTAATTAAGTTAGATAATATTTTGAAATGTTCGTTTAACTAAAATAGTTAAGATTACGTTATTAATTTCATTTCACAGTTACTCCCACAACTCTTCAATGCGTGAACGTAAGAGAAATGAAATGCCTCAGGGATTTTGTGGAATCTGTGTTATTTCATTTGGAACGGCATCAAGAGACTGAATATCCATAAATCTAATATTTTTGTAAGCGAGCTGGCATAGAGATATTCAGCGGGTTAGAATGAATTTTATATTGCCCTTTCGTATGGGACAACGCTATTTTTAGATTCGGTAATCGACTACAAACGGATGGAATCCAAAAGCTTAAAGGGTGTTAAAAATCCAAACGCAAAATTGTTTTATTCGGAGGCTTGTATTTTATGCCTTAAAAATTAAAAACAAAAGTTTATATATACACAGATTTTATAATAATTGTCGTAAATTATAATATTTATCTTTTTTTCTCTTTTTTGTTGCAGGTAAATTTTATAAGCTATATACATATGGTGCATTATCGGAAAAGGTTTGAAAGGTATTGAAATGAATGATTATTATTAGCTGTTGTTTTGTCTTTTATACTACTTTATTTCATTGTGATTATTAAAACCAAAATTTAACATAATTCATAATAGAAATAAATGTTGAATATTCAAAAATCAGAGCTACCTATAAAATATTCAAAAAGCGTAATTTAAAAGCTTCCGGGTCACTTACACCAGGCTTACATTGATACTTCCATGAATGCCAAGCGTATTCCCTAATACTATGGTCTTATGAGCCTTGTAGCTTGATTGTAATGGAGGAGCAAATATTCAAATTAGCTTGATGAAATTCAAAAGTGAATATAATATTTCAAAAGATTTTTTCAATATACTTTTCCGGATACAAAATCTGCAGAAATGATGATAGTACTGTCGTCACGAATGTTTGGGCTAAATACTCATAGTAGAGAAAAACTATAGAATGGCTCTCGGCGGCCTTTTGTCTTTTTTGAAATTCTATAAAAAATCTTTATTTAATAACAAATTTCTTTATTGCATTTAATATTGTGTGATTGCTAATGTAATTACAACATATACAACGCAATATATATATATATATATATATATATATATATATATATATACAGACAGACAACGCACAGTAAAAAGTACTGGGTGTACAAACCTGAAATTTAGCATGAAGGTTTCTTAACGAGTGTAGGCGGGTTAGGAACAGAAACGGGGAAAAATGAGATGTTACGTTTTATAGCCCACACAAACGTAGTTGCGAGCTGTAACTAGTATCATATAATAAGATATTTTCTATTCTTCTAGTTTCCCATTACTTATAATAACAATACGCACCATTATTCATAATGCAACACGTTCATTTTAATGATAATAGCTACTAAAATAAATCGCCTTTAATGTTTTCGTTGGAAGTTTAATAAATGTCCGTTGTATTCATCGCTTGAAGTGCGTGCAGTTATTACAGTAACGGTGACGACCTATCATTTAACCAAAGATAATGTTATCAGTTATTAATTACTTGGAACGCCGCCACTATTTACTTTTAACAGTAAGGGTTTCGATAATATATATTTGAAAGTTATATACAAATTATATTATTTACTAAATTATTATATTAGGTTTTTAACAAGTCTTTTAACCAAGTCTCGTGGTTAAAAGTATATAGCTAGTATAAACCTAAAGCAGCTTCACACTTTTCTGTATAGTCGTGTTCATGTTCATAGAGAGAGCGGGTGAAATGTAATGGATTTTCTCAAATAAAAAAAGGTAGTCATAGAGAATATTCTAGTTCCAAGAAACTATATTTTCCATTTTAAATTAATTTGTCATTTAATATTACGTAATTTAACATTTCATATATCAAGTAAAGAACGCAGTGTAGCATGAACTATGTTATAGTACCCCATATCCTTTACAAGTCATAACTTGTAATGGATATGTGCATAGATTATCACCAAGAACAAAATATTTTTTATAGTATACTATACGTTTCTTATTAATTTTTCAATTAATATAATATAAAAACAACAATTGTTTTTAATTGTAAAAGAATTCAGAAAAATTATGTTTATTATATATATTTATGTGACAACAATTATTATATTAAACTAAATGAACCAAATAACTCTTTCGTAGCTCATTAAATAACTAACAGGCAACGCAAACGGGAACTACTAGTCTAGGAAGGGTTGGTAAAATTTGTCATGTAAGTTCTTTGGGAAATCCTTCGGGAACGAAAAGAAATTGGGATTACTTTTTGCAGTCGAAACTAATTGACAACCCTAGGTGTGTGTTTATTGTTTACATATCAAAATGAGCGAGTAAATTGTTTATATAAATATTTCGGTTCCATGAATCTATAGTTAATTCACATTTTGTATTACACTTTCCTATATATTTAAATACCTAGAAACCAGTTATTTTTTGTATATCTCAGCCTGTCCCCGTCCACTGCTGAACCTAGGCCGCCCTCATAGAATTCCAACCATCGAGGGGTCCTGGGCATCTCGCATCCATCCGTACATCAGATACAATCTCGTAACTAGACATCGAAAAATAAACTAAATCGACTTTGTATACATTATACTATTTTTTTTTGTTTTTAACTCAGTGTGATTGTAAACGTGATAGTTGTGGGTTCGATTTCCACTTGAGAAAATGATTATATTTAAACTATTTTCATTGTTCGCTCTGGTGTCAAGATAAAGCGCGGCGTTCATTTCCGCCACTCATCACGCAATGTCTCGGATTCGGGCGGAAAGTGGAGAACGGAGTATCTTGACACTAGGTTCTCTCTAGGTCCTTGTTCTCTCCTGCTTTACAGGAAAAAGCGTGAAATTGCAAAACCTATTTTCCTAGAGTTAACAGGGATTCCTCGAATATGATAACTTCATACTTATCTTGTTTATATTTAATGATATATGTTTATATGAAGATAAACAAATACTATTAAAATAACACACAGTGTAGTGGGGCACTGTCCACTATACACGTGATGTTCGTAGAACCGTATTATATCATATCCTCTGTGCCAAATCCCGATACTTTACATCAACACTAATCGTTAATTAGTAACTAAAAGCTTTAAAAAATGCTACTTCATTTTACAAGGAAATAAATGTCCAAAGGTTCCTTGCCATTCTAGCTTAGTTGGATTTTTATTAAAATCATTCCAAAGGTTTAGTCAGTCAATGGTGACTCACCGACCTGTAGACTTGAGTTGCTTATGCATTTACGATGCTAGCATGAATGACAAGTAACTATTTTGTATGAAGGGGTTTTAGCTCACGATCATCGTGGTCATTGTCAATCCAATTACATAGGCGGCACAAGGCCGATATAAACATTTTAACCGAGTTAGTAATATGAAAGTAGTATGTATTATATGTATTATATGAAATTATAGAATGCATTTTAAAAATATACTATTCTCGACGACGATTCGACCGAAAATAAAGCTAGCTAGCTGAAAATAAATTTACTAGGTACTTAAAATTTCTGAATATGTCAGGTCACAATAAAAGACAAAAGCATATATTATGTTATGTTTAACAAATGTTTGTATTGTACTAGGATTTATATATCTTAGGATAGTCGGTACTTAATTGGCCAAAACACTTTAGCATTTCTGAATTAATTTTAGTACATATACTTTTGCAGTTTTCCTTAGAATATTTTTTGTAATTCGTTCATTATTTAATTTTTGCTATCAATTTCTATAAAAACATAATTTTTTTACTTCTTGGACAACTTTAATAAGGGTATGCAGAGGAACCTGTAAACAGAAGTTATCATATCAATAAAATAATAATTATAATCTCTTAATTTTTTTTCCTAGTGTCAACTCTCTGACTACCCTGCTATGCGGGAAAAACGCGTAATGCTAAAATAAAGGTTCCTTTATTATTTTTTTAAGATTATATATAAAAACACTAAAAACTAATAATAGTACAACATGTACAAAGTCCATTTAGTTCCGGTGTCTAATTACGAGATGTTATCTGGTGTACGGCGGCGGGGTCGATATGGAGTTGGAAGGCAGCCAGCGTACCAGCGAAGCCAACTTGAAGCCAACCTAAAATTTGTGTCAAGGTCTCAGCAGTTGCTTAAATCGCCACCCAATTAATTATATTTTGCATGTAACAGCTCAAAATCGTTTTTGCATATGCAAAATATTCACCTAAAACGAAGAACGTCGATTTAGGAAGCGGCTGTGATTTGATTTTAAAATACAACGAATTTACTATAAACAAATCTTTCAAGGCAACCTGTGTTTAAAAGTTTTAATCAATTGCTTAATAAAGGAATATATAAAATAGACTTATTCTATACATTTTATGCTTAATATTAATATGATTATCTTTTTATCCTACCTTTGTATTTCCAGACCATAACAAACATAAGTTTCACAAATAGACGGTTGACCTAACAAGTCCCACCAAAGTGTCAGCTTCCCGACATTGCGATATTATCAGTTAAATGCAGATTTTCAATTGAAATGCTTAAATTGCGTAATTTAATTAAAAATTCAAAGTTAATGCCCTGAGAAAATTCATTAGCATTCGACCGTAAGTATTCACGCGTATGTGTGTAAGCAATGCAAGCGAATTTAACTTTTGCATAATTGCAAGCTGTAGTCGAGTTAAAATCTGTATTTTATATGACCGGTGTTGATTACTTTTATTTGAAGCGACAACATAATAAAATTTTATAACTTTTTACTATTAAATCTTCATCACATTGAAGGCAGACATAACCTAATGTTAAATCGCTAGATTATCCGTTTACAGCTCATAAAGAGAAAACACATGTCGTGGGTCAACGTGGCGCAGTGGGACAGCGCCTCACCGTAAACGCGATTTGTTGTGGGTTCGATTCACGCTGGAGAAAATCTAATCGAACTCTTGAAAGTGTATTGATACTTGTGTTCTCAATAGAAAAAAAAGTGTCTTGATACTAGGTTTTGTCTGACTCCAGTACTGTGCGGGTAAAACCGTGAAACTGTTCTAACAAAACCAAGCGCTGCTTTGACTTCCACTCTTCTACTCAACTCAATGTCTAAAATTAGGCCGAAAATTAGACGTTTATCTATTTATAAAGACACTTTAATACTAGATTCTCTTTCTTCTGTGTTAGCACATAACGGTACCCGGGTAGATATTCACGGTCTAGAAACGGTCTTACTACAACCATTAAACATTATGTGCGACCATAGTATTTAACATCATATATATTCAATGTTTTGATTTCTTTGTAAAATATGTACTTTTGTACAATTATAGGTACAAAATTGGTGCTTATATATAAATGGAGTGGAGAATACGTTCGATTCGCATTCGTAACTCGTCTGTTACGAGCGATTTTCCAATAATCGCCAATCGGACACATACATACACTTGCTTAGATTGCTTTTACATTAGCAAAACGACTTCAATTACAGCGGAGCGGCGTCCAATCATCATGTGGCATTTTGTATACAATGTCATGGAATGCTTGTTCTTTAACATGTTTATTAATTTACTTATATAAAATGTTTTTAATTAACATTGGTACTCTATTCAACTGAACTGAATATTTAAGAGATTTAATACTTAAGAGAATATTTTTTTGAAAAATATATATTTGTAAAATAAGATACCATGAACTACTATACATATACTTATGATTTATAAATAGCTATCATTTCTAGGAAATGTAAACTAGCAACCAAGTCTAGAATTACTCAATTTCAAAAATATAATTATCGTTTCATAAAAAGATGAAAAGAAATATATTCGAAAATACATTTTAGGAACCCGACGTTTCGATTATTATATCAAACTAATTTGGTAGTTTGATGTAATAATTGTATCAACTGACAGACGAATGCCACCTCAGTCTTATTATGACCACGGCCTACTGCAAAGTGTTCGAAAACCGGCCGGACGGACCGCCCTGGTAGCACATAGTCTCTCTGCTCTTCTTTTCTATGAAAAAAAGCTTTTCCTATCTATGAAAACCGTTTCCTCACCGGGATCACCCGGTTCCGTAACTCCATCAGCTGGCCATGTGGTGGGTGGTGGTGGGTGGTGGTGGATGGTGGCGTTGACCTCAAACATCAAAGGGCTTGCCCTGATATCATTTTCCCTCTCCTTTGCTGGGCACAGAAAGAAGATTACACACATTGTCACACGTGACATGACCTGAAGCGGGTTATCAATAGCAGCATCCACTCTTTCTATGGAAAAAAGATACTCCAATAATTATCATAAAGCAAGCCTCACTCTCTAGAACTGACGAAGTCTTACTGAAAGGACCACTCTTGATTATTGAACATGGTATCGTTAAGGGGCTTAACTATCTTCTCAAGAATGGTATCTTGATACACTTGTGCCGATGTTTTGATACCTTTTTCACGAAATTATGGCTCAGTAAATCCTTTATAGCGTTAGCTATAAAGTATTGTAAGTATTGGTGGAGTGTTAACCCCACCAAACCATCACTGAAGTTGGATAATGGCTACTTAGTACTTTGTTGATTATTTAGAGCTTTTAGCTCATTTTGTTTGTTAAAATATTGCTTAATTGAAAAATGTTGTCACCCGTAAACAAAAATTTAAGTCAGTAAACTTAAGTAGTTGTATTGATTTCACCTCGCAATTTTTTTTTTAATTAGCAGTTAAAAGTGACCTTTGCGTCTCTTATAGGATGCAAGTCATCTTTTAAATTACTCGACATGGTTCTAGGTGCTATATTCATCTCCCGAGATAAAATATTTTGCTTTCGGACAGGATTTCTTCGAGTTATTTCCTTTACTGCTTTGAATGCCTTTTTCGTACGAACACGAGGTTGACGGCCAGATCTCTTTCTATCACAAACAGAGGAGGTTTCATTTGACTAATACATTTGACTAATACCAAGCGTTACACGATTTTAAAAATTGTATTTTACATCATACCTACTTGGCGCAATGGAATCACAGCGATTCGGATCCCTTTATCACCCCACTCCATTTTAATGCCACAAAATATTTTACAATACATATTTTTTTCTTTTTTTTATTAATGGCCTTATTTTGCGATGACTGCCACTGAATAATCTGCCAGTGTCACGTATAACTTTAAAATATATAGGCGCAAAAATAAGAAAACACAATCTTTCGTAGCGCCATTATAAAAGAACTGAACTGAAATGAAGAAAACACAAAGAACAATCATATAAAAATAACAGATTCCAAATTGAAAAGAAAAATTTCGTTTATTTTTACTTATAACATTTATGGCCAGACTTAGTATAATAGACAAGAGGTAAATTCAACATTTTTAGTTTTGCTCTTGAAGCTTAAATAAAAGCTACTGAGGTATGGCAATAATCGTGGTTCATCAGTAAAAAACACGGAAAAAACCAATTCATAAGTCAAATACTAAAGTTGCACACATAATACACAACTCTTGTTGATTCTAACAAATATTATTCAAAGAGAACATCGTCATGTCTCTATAGCCATTTGCGTTGTCGCTATTACATAGCAAAATGACAATAAAATCGATCATTATTGAACCCTCCTTCACCACTAGTTATAATGTGTAAAGAAAAACCGAAATATCCTTTTTAGGCGTACAATTCTACATTAAAATACAACATTACGTTTTACAGTTTTTCTCGCATAATAGAATCTAGTGTCAAAACACTCCGTTGTCCACTTCTCGGCCTAAATCGAGACATTGCGTGTTGATTAACGGAACTCAACACTGCGCTTTGTCTTTTCACCAGAGCGGGAAAATGAATATATTTTAAATATTATCATTCCCATATATTACATAATCCCAGATTACAGTCAGACTCTGACCCATTATGCCACGATGGCCTTATTAGATCACTGTATATTGTATGGCGATACTCAACGCTGCAATTTGTACAGCTTAGCTTTGTCAAAGTTACTTTCAATATTCCACACTGTGAATGAGTAACATTGTTTGTTTTTAAATTATTATTAAAGAATAAATTAAGTGTCATAAAAATGGGACGCGCAAACTTTACCGATCAATTCTTACTTAAGAACTTACTAGCAAACTGTCAACATTTAAACTAGAAAGAATTAAATTCTAAAGTAGGTCGTTTCCGGTCACTAATAAATCATAACGGATAATATTGATTTTTTAATAAAGTTTATATAACATAATGTACCTGTAAATTATACAGTTTCAAAGTTTTGGTCGAGCTGGAAGCTGGCCAGTACCAAACACTGAAACTATTATAAGTTAAACTGATATATTGCTCGCATATTTTACATTTGTGCCTCAATTGATTTGCATATTTTATATTAGGGCCATTTTCATTTATCAAAAAGGATTTCTCGTATTTTGTTATAATGTTCCTCGCAAGAAGCGTAGTTGAGATTTATGTTCAATTCAATATAATACTGACGACATAATTACTTCTGCTTCGATTGGCTTTTATTTTTTATGGTGTGACAGACAACTTTTGCGTTAGTGAGTGACTTTGTGACAGGCAACACACAGCCGAAATTAGTGGGCGCGCGGGAGTACTAAGCGAGCCAGGCACTAAGCGACCATTACTGGACTACTACATGAAGAATTGAGATTTCATTTGCAAATTCAGACTTAGTCCATTACACTTTACGATACATTTCAGGCATGCAAATGCATTGCACTTCACTGGGGTGCACTGCATTAATCGGCGTACATCCATACTACAGAACTAGTAAGTTATCTCTTAAAGCTATAAGTTACTACTTATAGCTTTAAGAGATATTTGTCTATACACTATAATTATTACGAATTAGTTCGAAAACATAAGGTTGGCTAAAATAATTCTAAATTACAAATTACATCTTTCCTGTATTTATAAATATCAACAAAAAAATGTATGTGAAAATTATATTTTATATCTGAAATATATATATATTAAAAACAAAAACCTTATTCTTGGCCCCTGTTAACTATTAAAAATCATTAATAATTAAAGACATTAACATTTTATTATATAACATACATAAAATTTTAATACTTATATTAATGCAGAATAAAAGAAATTTCCTTAAAAATATTATAAAAATCGTATGGAAATATAACAATAGTGTGGAAGCGCATTTGCTTTTATCGCTGCCTGCTCGTGTGTACCGAATTATCATACATTATTCAGCCAGCCTGAGTCATTAGCTAAGCGCGGTGGTCACTTGTTATACGACCAACATTATGTGTCTCTTAACGGAATATGTGAAACTTTACTATAGTGTTGTATAATGTGAGTTTTAATAACTTAATGTTTGTAATTAGTAGTCCTTTTAGTTTATTCTCATGTGATTACACTTTTTGTTTTACAAATTACTGCAGTATGAATATGTCTATTTTGATATTGATCGGGTGTTCATAAAAGTTTAAATGATTTTTTTATAATAAAGTATAACTATATCTTAGACTGAAGTTAATTAAAAAGTACACTTATTCATTGTATCATAAGATAAGTGTAACATTTAATAATTTATCTCTGCATTGACAATAAAATTACAAACATCATTGCATAGACAGTACTCTTATATTATATTTGTATATATAGTTATAATATATATGTATTGAAGTACTGTACTTAATATTTCATTGTATTTGTTTATTGCACAGTACTGTCTTTACCTTATATATTGCCTACACCTACTTCCACAGGTTGGATACAAGAAATCAATTTTAGACTCCACCGTTGGTAAATTAATTTCTGTAATCTCACTTATGTGTTTCTTTTTTTCAAATGCAATAAAATACAGCGTCTAAATATATTCTAAATATAAATAGTAAATTATACCAACACATTTTCAAATTAAATTATATTCAGATACTTCATTAGGTGCCGACATCATAAAAACTTTCTAATTGAAAACTTCGTCACGTACGCGCGATAGCAAAGCTCATATGGAAGCTCATGCAGAATGACTGAACCGTAAAATTTAAACGAGCTTATTATTTTCTTTAATGAAATTTAATTTACTGAAAAAAAAAGGTCATCTGATCGATACTTTGCCAGTTAATTAATAGGAGGATTAGGATGGCCTTTAATAAGACTGATCCCAAAGGAATGAATATTCATAGCAAGTGTCGAAGGCAACGATTACCATTAGGCGAGGTCTGAGCATCTGGCTCTTGCAGCTTTGTTGCCGTTAAAGACCGCTGATGGGTTAATTAATCTTGCAAACTTTTTGTATGACCTCCCATCTTGCTATTATATGGTCTTGAACTTCAATAAATTGAACGCTACACTTGTTTTAATATAGATTATTAACATACTTGTAATAAGAACAATAAAACGTGCAACAAATCCTATGTCGAACCTCGAGTACCACAAAAATTATGGCAGCGTAAATTATTTTAATATTTTGATGGTTACTAGTTTCTACAAATAATTATGGAAAATCAAATTGTAACATTTATGTTGAAATTTATTTAATATCCATACAGCAACAGTACACGAGATATAATCAAAATTTTCACAGATTTAGGGGCTAAAGTTTTATCATTTGTCGTCGTTTACGCAAACTTGAATTTAAAAATAATCTCTTTGTAAGAAGGCGATTTTTGAAATTGAGGTTTGAGGGGATGAAAACTTTGATAACAGACGAGTGCGCTTCCGACGTCCGAAATAGAATTTGTTTTGAAATGGATAAAGTAAACAGATTTCTAAAAGTAATTTTTGATGTTTAATGGTTGCGGGATGAGATTATGGGCGTCCAGTAAATTTATTTTGTATAATAGCCTCAAAATAAAGAAAAATTGTATCTGCGGATGTAAATAAAAAGCTTTAACGTGTTGACTTGGATTGAGCCAGCAATTTATACAAAATATTAGCATGATTTTAATTTCTTACTACGATACATATTATATACTAGCAACCTGCTAGCGGCTTTGCCTGCGTAAACAATATGACTTAATTATCTAATATTTTCCTCGCCCGCGTTCTCACTTAAATCACAAACTTTGCTTAAATTGATAATTTAAATGGTTGTAACTTTTTTATTTATGAACCGATTGAAATGCAATAAACACTAAATGTTAAAGAAAGTTTAGTACAATACAATAGTCAAAATTACATTAAAATCGGTTAAGCTATTTCTAACGTATAGGTTATACTTAGTCATCATAGTAAAATCTCGGATAAAAAAATATGCTATGAAGTATACATTGAAATGTAGAGAAAATAAGACTTGCTATTCAACTAACTTGTAAATATAATAAAAGAGTAGAAAAGTCAATTCTGTACATGAATGATTTTGGAAAAATTTCAATTGGGTCGATAATAGAAGTGAAAAATCTAATGAGTACAATTTTTGTGTCTGTCTGTTATTTTGACAATTGATTGATGATTGATTATGTTGGCAATCACGCGAAAGCTGCTAGACAGAAATAGTTGGTTGGTTGGTATTTTGCTATGGTAGTAGGTTAGAGTCCGAAGGTTCATGTAGTATAGTTTTTATTTTTACATATGATGTACTTTACGTAGAAAAACTAAAAAACTAAAACAGTTAAATTACTATATAAACCGATAAATACTGAATAGAAATAAATGTTTTTTTGCAAGTAAATAGCTTAGATTATGGAGCAACATACATGATAATTTTATTCTGAAGTTTAATGTAGTTCTCACAAGAAAAATTATGTATGTATCCCTCAAATTACGTCTATTAATCGCAAATTTATTTGTACAATAATTTCACAAGAATTATAATATGAACGGATTTTAAATTTTAGATATATTTCATCGATCCATAAAGTAAGTACACGGCGCGCTGTCTGTTATCGAATAGGTGACAATACAATCACGTCGCGCCATCTGTTATTAAATAAATGGTGTTTCTACAAAAGCAATATTAATTATGTTAAGTAAAGGTTTAAAACGAAAGTTTTATAACAAACGTATAGCATATTATACATTTATTAAAAACTAAATTATTAATCCATGCAAAAATAGGTTATAATAAGCGTATAGGGCTTAGCGGTCGAAGCGCTTGGACTGGTTTTTTTCTTAGTTTCCAAGAGGCGTTGGTTCGAGCCCCTCTGCTTTTAAATTTTTATACGTCTTCCAAATTTTTTTTCAAAATCCTAAATACGTGAATAACACTTTAAAATATTAAAATATTTTATAGATAGCATTCTCTCTAGCCAAACGATTGTTCGTAGACTAAGCTTTGGGTAGTAATTTGTAAATAATTCTTAGAGATGCTAAATCGGAGATGTTAACAATAAAAATAAGTTATAAGCGTTAAGAATTTCGACACAGCCCGGCATGAAACGCATGGGTTTGCGGTCATAACGCTTGGACGGTTTCTAAGAGGCACGGGTGCGATTCCAGCTGTTCTTTTTCAAACTAATATGTTTATGGGAGAGTATTCATAAAGTAAGACTCAACAAGACTTTAGGCACACGCCTATAATACCTATTTTGTATTTTCGCCGGTTTGCGTTGTCGCTTAAATAGTTGCGTGTTATGTTAAATCTGTGATTACTTCTAAAGTATTTATGTAAATGAAATAACAAAAGGATAATCTACATAAAATAGCCAAAGTAACTGATATACTAATTTAGATATAAGGATTAGTAATATTTTAATTTTTTTTAGAAATAAAAATGGTGACTGTGAGTCAACCTTAGGGGAATATAATTATGCTACTTCGGACTTTTTTGTGGGCTTTTTATGATTAAATTTTCGTAGTATATTATTTTGATGTATCTCATACAAGCGCTCGAAAATCGTTTTTAACGTGAACGCATCGAAAATTTCTATATTTTTTGTACGTGCACCAGTGACTGCCCGCTTGAGACATGCAATCCCTCCGCATCACCGCACGTGTATCTTTACCGCCTCCGTCCATACCACCGTACACACCTCTTCAGTCATAAATATACGTAACGGAAATAAAGTACTGGGATTGATCATTTAACGTATTAGGATTATTTCGATATATTTTTTTGTATTAAAATTTAATTAAATATAATACACGCTGAATAATTAAATAGTATCCTATTGTCAATCTAGGTATCGACTATATGTATACCAAAATTAATTACATCCGGTGCCGCGATTAAAATTTTTCATACAAATTTTTATCCCCTAATTTCAGTTACTAAGGGGTTGATTTAATATTTGACATAAGCGGGCAGAGTGGTTTAATATGTTCAATACGGTGCGAATGGAGAGCGGAAAGACTGCCTTGCCAAAAATATGTAAAAAGTTGAAAGTAGTGACTCGCACCTGCGCCCATTGGTAATATCCAAAGAGGTCCTGATATCTTAAAAAAATTATTCGTTTTCTGAAATATGTTATTCTTATTCTAAATGTGTGAAAAATATGTAAATATTTTACCAAGTGTTTTAAAAATATGTAATATTATTTTGTCTGTCACTTATAAATATGTTCAGCCTGGTCATTTTGATACTTTCTTATTGTAAGAATGGTTGTTAAAGCTAATTATATTTTCATTGTAGAATGTATGCTTTAACTTATATACTTCATTATGTTTGCCGAATTTTACTTTCCTTTTTTGATGGACTACAAGTTATATGATAATAACAAATTTTATAGTTGTAAGTTATTCTTCGAAAGAATGTAAATAAATCTAAACCTACTTACAATATATTAAATAGCGATACAATATTTAAAAAATCTTTCATTAATGCAAGTTTTCACGTTTGCAGGAATTATATTACTCATTATAATATTTCATGAAAAACCTCACGAGTCCGAGACCAGCGAATTACAGTCACGTACGAGTACATATATAATTAACTTTACGTCTGGAACATGTTTAGTTCCATAAATTATATACATAATAGCTTCATGTTTTTTTCCGAATAGCTGGCTACTCAGTGTCAAGACACGCCGTTCTCCACTATTCACTTGAATACGAGACATTGCATGTTGAGTGGCGGAACTTAACGCCGCGCTTTGTCTTGTTCTCCAGAGCAGAGAATATGTAAATAATCAAATATCATCATCACTATTCCTCTGAATGGGAATCGAACCCATAACCAATTACAGTCAGATGTTGTCTCACTACACAACGATGGCTTCTATATGCATAGTAAATATATGTATATTAAAGTAATACAATTTATTTCTGTCAAAGTAAATCAGGCTGTGCTGCAATTTGTTTGAACTGTCGAAACTGTCCCATAAACGCATTCCACTCAATTCAATGGTTTATTTTTAGAAATACTGTACAATTTTACGGATCGTCCCACACAAAATTAAAATATCGTTTTAGAGCTCATAGAATATTGAAACTTTCCAATAAATGGGCAGACCAATACAGCTTTCATATCGTTCAAGCTGTTAAGGCAAGTATATAGCACTATTTTGTTATTTCTATTGAAATTTCACTGTTATATTTTAACCTTTCTTGTAAAGTGTATCTATTTTGTAAAAATAAGAATTTTAGATACCATTAAATAGTTATCATTCTCCATAGGTATGTTCAAATTAGAATTTTAAGACCTTATTCCTTCATTATCAACAATAATTGATATACACACGAAATGAATGCGAAATGAAAACTGGAAACACGAGCGAGGTGTTAAAGGAAATCTCGATAACGCAGTACCGACTAAGACTAATTCCAAATTCGTGCTCAATATTCGCTTCTAAGATTGTACGATTTTAATAGATTAAGTATAATCTAAGGCTTAGAATTCTTAGTAACGAATAAATCTCTTACATTTTATATTCTCCTCGACAAAATTATGTAAGCGATTTTAAAGGAATTTAGCTGTTTAAATATAAAATAAGCCATTATGTAACAAATAAATTAAATTATATATTACTCAAAATAAAAATAAAATTCATTCATACGTATTTTTGTTTAAACCTTCCTCATACTGTAGAGCTAAATTTTAAAATATTGAAAGGGGCTCTATGTGATTTTTTCTTACATATACCCCTTCAAAATTTAGTTGGATAGTTATAGGGGATAACTATATTTCTATCACATTCCCTAAACTAAAAAAAAAGGTAACAGCCCTTTACCAGCTTCGACACCTTGTATTAAATATTAAAAGTTAGAAACGCTGATTTTTTTTAAATATTATGAGCGTACATTAAAAGGTGAAATTAAGCCAACATTTCAGTTGTTCACTATTGAAAGCAGACAAAATTTTCATGGACCACCGCTTGCGAATTGTGACTCCCTTCTTTTGTCTCACAAACGCCGTCCGCTAATACCCTCGTCGAATCTCCCGTGGACTACTTTGGAAGCTAAGGGTATAAAGCTTAATGTATTGTTCTTAGTATTTTATGTAAACTAAAGGGTCTTATATTTCAAGTATATGGAAACAAATATCAAAAATTGTTCGACAAAACTTTAATATCATAAAATCGTAAAAATAGATTGTTTGTACACGAATAATTCCAGAAATGTTAATAATAGCTTGATGGTGTTTTTGTATAGCTACTAAGCCTGAGCATAAGTAGGAAATAATCGCTTTTGGAGACTGAACCAAAGAAACGTGAATGTATAAAAAAATGTCATGATACAGGTTTTTGTGAGATTACAACCTCCTTTATTGTTACCCTTTTTTTTTAACCTGAGGAAATCCGTTACGGATACCCGCCTGATTGGGGACTCGGACGCTGTTATGTGGGAGTCCGGACTGGCAGATATGGGCCGTCCGTTTACCCACTAAAACCTCACGGTGCTCCTCCTCCACCGCCACTGGCCAGGGTCCCGGGGACTACAATCTTCAGTGGCCCTGGCGGTCCACCAGGTTGTTGACTAAGAAGAAATCTAGTTGCAACGTTAAATAATAAACAATAATATAGTATACAAATGATACTAACAGTGTAGTTCCCAATTGTATAAATTTATTATTATTATAGATCGTTTAATGAATTGCTGGTATTTTAAGATGTTATGTTTGATGTGTTCATAGAGCATAAACGTAGCGCAAATATATTGGTAGCTATAAATTAAATGGCGTCGAAGATCGTAAACGAGTGCCTTACGAACACTGCCAAATTGCTGTAGAAGCTCGAGCTGTTTCGTTGAACCGAAATAATAAAACAAAAATATACTACTATTACATTTTTTATTATTAATAAGAGAACTTGCCTTGCCTTGACTCTACTCGTGCCAACGTGACTTGACTCTAAGTTCTCTCTGACTGACGTGACGTGCTTCAGCTGGTGCAGTCCATATTTTACTATTATATTATTATTGCATCTAACGGAATATGGTCGGGATTCGAATTGAATATTTAAAAAGTCCGTTACAATCATTGACTTAAGTCGTCGGAACGAGACATTCTCTTTGTATGATCTTCTGATCAAAGCGCATTAAAATTTGATTAGTTTTACGCAGTATGGTGATAACTGAGGGCCAGTTTTAATTGCAAATTGTAGTGAAGTCCAGGAATCTTATTGAATTCAAAAACTCTGTGAGATAGCTGACTACGTGATCCTGTGACGTTTTTCACTGTGTTAATTGATAATGAAACGGACTATCCCGGCAGATATTTCCTTAGGAAGATAATAACTATTAATTTAAATATTAATCTGAAGATTTAATGGCAGGCCAAACTATTAAATATATAATTTTCTTTTAATATTCCGTAGTCTAAGCTATTTTCGTTGCTTAATATTTAATTTCCGGACGCATCCTGTTTGACAGGTATGCATAGCTTCTATAGGAAAGTAAAATTGTTTTTTTTTTACTATTTCCATGCAATTTCTTTATGTTTTTTGAACTTTTCCGAATATTTTGAAACCAAAATTGGCCAAATCGCTCTAGCTTTTCCCGAGTTTTAGCGAGACTAAACAAACGTCATTTAATTTTTTTATATATAGATTTCAGCTTAAAATAATATAGTAATAATAACAATAAATGCCTTTATCCATACTATATTAATATTATAAACGTGAAAGAAACTGACTGTCTGTGTCGTCGTCAAGGAACAATCGCTGAACCGATTGTGATGAAAGTTTATATAGAGATACTTTAGGGTCTTGGGCTACACATAGGCTGTTTTCCTTTTTTTAGTTGTTTCAGAAATTTTATTGTTTTACGAAAAAGCCGTCGAAGCTACGAAACAGCTATAGTCCACGCGGTATCGGATCGCTAGTTTCAGAAAAACGACAAATTATGACTGATTAATTGATATTGACATGACATTTAATACATCGACAACATCCTCTGTATGCCATATTTTGACAAATACCTCCTCCTAATTCATTAATTGTTATCTAAATTTCCTGCCATATTAAAGAGTGTAGTAGAAAAATTATTAAAAATATATCCAAATCATTTAAAATCCAGTTATTATTGCATGAACGTGTAAGTAGTTAAGAAGCTATTTGTTCCGGCACCTCACGTTCAATCTTACTTCTAAGCGTGTGTTTTGCGTAATTCCCTTGTAACATATGAAAAGCGGCTTACAGTTAAAGATTTCTTTTATTTTCCTCTTTCAGCACATACACCTCTGTGCGAATTTCTGCACCTAAACACACAATGCTGTCAAGATGAGAAAAAGTAAAGAGTTTTTTCTTTAAATTTAATACTTAAATGAGTAATATCCACATAACTGTTTTCGCGTTAATTATTGCGTCATATAAAATTTATTTTACGAAAATTATGCCAATGAAGGAGAAAAGAATATATCACACATTAATATTAAATGCATCTAAATATAATATATTTATAATAATCCTCAAGAATACCAAATAAATTATAAAATAAATATTATAACCATTAGCAACACACACGTTGCTAAGGAAACGCGTATTTGACACTTCAACGGGGCTACTACTTACATTTATTAAAGTGTTAGATCGTTTAGAATGTAAATTGCTTAACGTCTGTGCATAGGAGTGTTTCATTGTATTTATAATAATTATTCCATTAAATTCTCGGTGTTTATTACGGAAAGTTTACGCCATCTAAAACTGAAATTGCTCTCATCAGATCACACAAGCTTTTCCATCAGGGAGCGTTAAAAATTCTATTAAGGCCGTAGCTCATACATAGTCACTTAAGTTGCAAGGATGTCATCAGAATTAGAATTTCTCCAGAGTTAACGGGAAATGCTGATTCATAATAAAGACGAGATTGAAGATTAGAATTCCAGTATTAGCTTTGTAGTCGTATTATACAGGTTTAATTTGTTATTTCAGTGTGATAAATTTGCTCGAGAGCCTCTTAAGGAAATATTTCTATACAAGTAAATAAATTTGGAGTGTCTGTTTGTAATATTAAAATAACCGCTTTTTAATAAATGCATACGCGATAAAAATACCAAAATAATTTTTTTTACAATTTTTGTCTGTCTGTATGTCTGTCTGTTTGGACCGGCGTATTTCTAAAATTACTGGACCGATTTTGGCGGGACTTTCACTGGCAGATGATATGACAAGAAGTAACTTAGGCTACTTTTATTTAAGAATTCCAAGCAGACGAAGTCGTTGTGGGGCACAGCTAGTTTCTTACACGCGGATGAAGCATAGTATATTAATAGAAAATAAACATATTGCATAGGAGTTATAGGAGGCTTATTTTAGAGACAATGTGTTTTATGGCGGAACGTTCTGTCAAACCGAAAAAATTAAACCTTTAAAATAAATTTTCCTAACACTTTCCTAACACTTTCCTAACGCGTGTACAGTCGACGATTCTCAACTTCCTCACAGTAGCTATTATTGTAATACGATTATGCATAATAACTTAGCGATCATAGTCAAAAAGTCAGTGTCTGATATTTTATATCTGTTACTAATTTTACAACAAATTACTGTTTCAAATAGCCAATGCTCTTAAATTTTAACCTTTAAATTTCTATGAAACATTTCATTTTTCGCTTTATCGTGAGTCATATTTTTGTTGTTCATGCTTTATTGCGACGTACTGTTTTGGAGGACACTTCAGTAATTTCAATTTCATGCAGCTTTAGCGAGGCCGTGTACCAACATAAACTAAATTAACTTTTTTCTTGATGCGATTTAAACATTTTAAACTTAATCCAAATCGATAATATATAAATTGAATTGATAAAGTCTGACTATAGTCACCAATGGTTGTGGGTTCGATTTCCACTCGGAGGAATAATTATAATTTTATTATTTATATTTCTCCGCTTCGGTGAACAAACAAACAACCAACCGCCAATTAACACGCAATGTATGTATAATCTATAATCTATAATTCTTGAATGGAAAATGAAAAACGGAGTGAGGAAGAATCTTGATGATAGGTTCCCCCTGACTATGCTGCTATGCAGGAAAAAGCGTGAAGCTGTATGTATAGTTTTATTAAATATTTTTATCTTGACTTAACTTTAAAAGAGGTTTCGTAAGATAGCTGGATAAAAAACCTAAAAATATATTAAATAAATTATAATTGCATATGATCGTAACAAGATAAACTGTCACTTTGAATTGGTAACAATAAGAATAGGTTTATTTATTTTTGCAGTACATAAAATAAACATGTATAATATTTAATTATTCATATAATATGTACAATCATTACGAATCATATAATCAACATATAGATACCGAGTGAATTTCTCGCTTTAACTTTAAAGTTATTAAGTTTTTTGTATTTTCTTCCACTTTTAAAAGTGGCAGAAAGTACGAAAAATTGCATAGCACATTTAAATATCTAATTTAGATAAAACTTTTTATTAGAACATATTCGCATATGACCTGTCTAGAATAATGAAACTGCTTGGCTTTTAAGTCTTACTTCTGTGAATTTAACTGCCGCTCTCAGCGTCGCAAGAATACTTGTTCTTAAAGAAAGTCATAAAATGGCTATCACTTTTTACATCAGGCAATTTCTTTTAGTAATATACCTTTATATGTCGCATCAGCCCAAATGCGCTGTTACATTTTTTGCTAGGACTTACCTTATGATCGTAATAGCATCATATTTCACCATTTAATATATAATTCTTTATTTGGGGTATGGCTTTTGTTTTTTTTATTTTATGTACCTTTCTGTAACAGAGTGGAATGAATTTTAGAATGTGCTTGATCTACATGCTAGTAAAAAAGCTCTACATATGGAGTTATAAGCTATAATGCTTTTTTCTTCATGTGAGTAATTAAAATTTAGTTCTAGAAATTCAAGGCACTACGTACGCTATGTTATTCATAATGGATCATCCTTAACATTTGGATACTTGGCACTCTACTACTGTGCGGTACTTCCTTCCACGTGCCATACATCTATGGAATGGCCTACCAGTAGAAGTGTTTCCAGGTCCGTCAAAAGGCGCATGTATCTCCATCTTAAAGGCGGGCAACGCAGCTGCAGCCATCTGGTGTAACATGGGGTCGTGGGCAGCGGTGTTCTATTCTATTAAAAAAAATACTAAAATAAACTAGGATTTATTCTTACTATATTTTACCATATTTATTAACATAATAGAGATAAATATTAAGTTCAGTAATGTATCATTTCATTTGCAGTAGGTACGGTACGGTAGAAAATGTTATAAAATTTAAAGAATTATATATAATAATATAACCCTACGGTTAACAGCTTACACAAATCATAATGTATAGAACGTTTTGTTGTCCAGAAGTACACTTGTACCTTTGAATGTGAAAGGGCAGGCAATTGCAGGCTTTCTGCCGCCTAGTCTCTTTGCCTCTTACATACGTGCCTGCGTTGAACAAGGTATTTTATGCGTTTTCAATGCGTGTACCGAAGGACAGCTACACAAATAAGAACCTGTTTTTCTTATATATTTATGGCCTTATGATTTTATAAGGAAATATGAATTATAAGTGAACCTATTTTTTAATGGTATTTTATGTATTAAAGAAAGATACAATTTTAGATAAAATTCCGCTTTCGCTTCCACATATTTTAAATACAGAGGGCGGAAAATAAAGGAGTTATTTTATTTCAGTCGTTTTAAATTTTTTCTAATTATTTTAGATATTTTTAAAAATAGTTCAGATAGTAGAAATACACATCAATAAGTTAGACGAATAAAAAAATAAAATTGATTGATGATTTAGATTTTAGATCCAAATCACCACCAAATCACCTGTTTGATACCATCGTGGCGCAATGGGACAGAGTCTGACAGTATTTTCTCCGCTTTGGTACCTAAGACTCTCGTCTCAATTTTTGGGCGGAAAGATGAGAACGTAGTGTCTTGACACTAGGTTCTCTATGACTAACCTGCTATGTAGAAAATGCAGAAAAAAGGAAAAAAAAACGCACTTTTCACATTCTCGTAGTCACTACGTCAGCTATATTAAAAGACGTCATTAATAAGAAGTATCAACCAATATATAAGATCTATTTTTTTAATTTACAGTTAGATTACCCGTAACATATTATTTTAATAGTTTTAAGCATTTTATAAAGCCCTGGACAGTGCCTCAACATTAATTGCTTCTTCAACAGCACCTTTAACAGCATGTTCCTTAACCCAAAAAGTATTCAGTGTATAATTTAGTGAGGCCGTGTAGCGACATAAACTAAATTAGCTTTTTCCTGATTTCATTTAAACTTGACAACATTATAAACTTAATAAATAATTTATATAATAATTAAGATTATATTAATTATTATATAATAATATAATTATATAATAAAATAGATTAAGTTGAGGCCGTCGTGGCGTAGCGGGATAGCGTATGATAAAATAATCTTTATTTCTCCACTCTGGTGTACAAGAAAAGGTACAAGTCTTGAATTCGGGTGGAAAGTGCAGAACGGAGTGTTGTGATGCTAGGTTCTCCCTAACTATCCCGCTATGCTGGAAAAAGCGTGAAGCTGTAAATTATATATTATATAGATTTTATAGAATATTTTTATTTGGAATAAACTTACCTTTAGTCTACTTCAAAACAATTTTCATAAGAAAAACGGGTACCTTAAAGATATATTAAAATGTTTATTAATCTCGTGGAAACATCACTTATTTTTATTTCAAAGAATAATATTTTTTCTCTTATCGCTTCAGAATTTTCATAGTTCATCTATTTACATACTTTTATAAAGGATAAATTTAATCTAAGTTAAAGGTATAAAAAGAATGTTTTATATAATCCAGTTAACAACCTAAGTTTACAACTTTTACATTTTAAGAGGATCAGTTTTAGCCGAACTTTCAACATTCATCTACACTTAATCTAGTTATTTAAGTATTAAACAAAGTTATTTTGTTTTCTTGAAGAAGCAATAATATGTTTGATTAAATATGTAATAAGAAAGGAATTAAGAAGCCTTAAACATATTTTCAGAGTAGTTGCACAGTGGAGTGGGACTAATTAACTTCTTTCCGCCATTACACATTTGCCATTTCTGCTAAATCTGTCTTGAAATCGGGTGAAAGTATGAAAAAGAGGAAGGAAAGGCAGTCGGACGCTACACTATTAAACTAAAGGGTCTAGGTCACTTTTCCTAGCTTTGGAAAAAGATTTTAGATACTTTTCCTAATTTTTACGCGATGTAAGATATGTGTTTGATTATACCGATATAACTGTAAATATTTACATGTTCTTTTTTATATGATATATCATATAAAAAAAAAACATTCATACATCCGTGAAGCGTGAGGCTGAAAAAAAACATATACATTCGTAAGTAGCCTTTTAATCACCTTAACAAACGCAGCAACTGTTAAACATCCCTACTAATCAGTACTAGGTGAAGACCAAATAGTAATTCGAATCGACAGAAGCTTTTGTCCAGAGCATTATTGCAGTTATCTGTATAAATTATTTGGAAGCCAAATTTTTTTAAGAGTTTTATAGTAATTTATCGCTAGTTCGACGTTAAAACGAGCCATAAAAGGAAATTATCTATATTTTTTATATAGGTAGGGATCGAACCCACAACCAACTAGTTTAAGTTTGCAGTTAATCGCTGTCCCTCTGTGTCACTATGGCAAACAAAAGTCTTAAACCTAAATTATAAGTATAATATTCAAATACCCGAACATTTTAAAAGGTAGATGAGGTCAATGTAGAGTACTCTTAGACTTTCAATGATCGTAACTAAAGTCTATGATGTCAAACCAGCGATGACTTCTTCACAAATTGCCTTGTTTTGATGGGCTATTAAAAAACAACTTTACCTATTTGATATACAACTTAACAAAAAAAGACAAATATATGAAATTTATTATATTTTGTTTTTATTTTTATACTACTATACTATACTATACTATACTACACTTTTATTATTTTTCATGTGACAGGATACTATATATATATATATATATATATATATACTTAAAATATGAGTGCAGCAGTCATATAACACTTGCCCACTTTTTGCCTGACAAAATTACATATACCGCGGCAAACTCGAATTTGAACTTAACCTAATTTGAACGAACACCTACTCGTACCAATCTACTCTTTATTCATATAAATCTCAACAGTGATATGACAGGTCTGTAACGTACATTTATAAAAAAATTAAAGAATTGTTTTTGATTTTTTTATGTATTATTTAAATAAAAACTATTATCATAATTTACAATGCTTGATGAAATTATTGGAGTGGCACTTCGTTTATTTTTACTATTAAAATAACTCTGAGAAGAGCCCTCTTTTTTTGAAATAATTACAGAAAAGGCACAATGACAGAAAGTTCTTAAAGTAATTGCTATTTGCTCTTATTTTAAAATCTAATAAAATTAAAAAAAAATTTAACTTTAATGTGTACCTCGAGTAAACTCTTTAAAATTGGTCCAACATTAATGAAACATGTGTTTTGAAATAATAAAGGAAAATAATGAAGGAACAAGCATAAAGCGCCTTAAGCTCTGTTGGATGTTAAGTTATAAACATTTTGTAAATAATTTATGCGATCCTTTTATCCTCAAAGTCCCTAGAAGGACCTTGTATCATGTTAATTTAAGAGTTGCATACGTTGGACTGACTTCATTACGCTCCTTAGATTTTTGTAGAAGTTCATTATAGGCAAATCAAAAATAAAAAGTTGTAACTTAAAAGTGTAATGATATTACAAGAGTAACTCCTAAGATCCAGAGAGGCCATAATGGCGCAGTGGGACAGGGTCGGACTGTAGTTGCATTGGTTGTGCGTTCGATTCCAAGTGGAATGATCATAGTTTAATTGTCATTTCTCCGCTCTGGTGAACAAGACGAAGCACGGCATTGACTTCCGCAAACTCTTGAATCCAGGTGGAATGTGGAGTATCATGACGTTCTCTTTGACTACCCTGCTATGCGGGAAATAGCGTGAAGCTGAAGTTAGAAGTAAGTAAGTAACTCCTCAAATCCAGCGGGAGACCGTATAATACGCAATTGGATCTCTTCTCTGAAGGAATGATTATATTTAAAATTATCTTTTTTTCTCCGCTCTGGTAAGACAGTGTGTTCAGTTGCGCCACTCAAGTCGTAATGTCTCGAATTCATTCGAAAAGTAGAGATCTGAGTGTCTTGACACTCCACTAGAGAACTCTGTGTACCTTGTACACAGAGAGAACTCTGTGTACCTTGTAACGCGGGAAAAGTGAGAACTTCAATAAACTGTACCTATATTACGGATATTTTTCTACAATAAAAAAACGTAAAGCTCATTACCCAATTTAATAAAACCCGAGTAGAGTAAATGATGCAAATGAAAACGGCGAGGTGGTCTTGTAATTATGGCTTTTGGTTAATATTTCTAGGAAATAATGTCTGTTTGGATATTTAGTAGCTAGGATAACCTTTTTTTTAAGTTTTATTTACACACTTAGGAAATTTAAAAAGATTTGTACAAATCGTGTAAAAATATTTGTCTGTGCGTCTGTGCGTTTGTGCAAACTAATCTCAGAAACAGCTTAACCGATTTCCGATGCAGTTTCGACTACTGTATTTTGGTGAACTTACCTTAATGTTTATTTCATTTAAATCGGTTCATAAATAAAAACGTTACAACCATATGAATTATAAATTTAATTAGGATATTATATAGGGACCTAGCCCACATTGGTCCATTCAACGACTTTTACTAGCTGATAATTTGTCGTATCGTAACGAAAAGTAATCGTATTAAAAATACATATATCGCAAATCAAAACTATTACTTGCTGACAATTACATGTTTGCGTTCAAATCCTAAAAAATATATAAATAGATAAGATTGAACGGATTTATGAATCACAATTAAGTCTCTGTCATAATAATATAGGAATATGGCAAAAGAAAGAAAAGATAAAATAAAATTATCTTAGATATTATGCGGCTTACGTTCTTGTATGTGACCTATGTTATCTTGAATCAAAGACGTGGCTAGCTAGCTTACCTCACGTAAAGTTTACTAGACTTGTCCTATGTATTTGTGCTTATCTAATTATAAAGGTACAAGGATAAAGCTGCTCCTGTAGAGTGAAATCTTGCTTGCCCTTAATGAGAATAATTATTCTACCAAGTTAATTTTGCTTGCGAGAATATGCTTTTGATTGTAAATAATGTAGGCATGCCTATAAATTATCTTTATTACGGAAGAACTAATCATTATACAATATGTTGAACAGAAGGCCTGTGGCAATTTTTAAGGTTGCCATTTACTAAAATATCCAGTACGAAACATTTATATTACCATATCAAGTTTTAATATAATCAAAAGGTACATTTATTACATTACAGCGTTTAAAGGCACTAAGTAAAATTCAAGCGATAAACAAGTGAGAAGCCACAATATTTCATTCAGTCCCGTATTTTGTGAGGGAGTTTAGTAAAACTAAATTTACTGTGTTTGACGCTTTAAATCTACCTTTCTCGAAAACTTTCGTAATTAACAACGTCCAACGGAATATTCTCAACTTTGTATTCCTGCTACCCTACTAAGTAAAATATTTGAAAATAATTGTACGCAAAATATCATTGCTATTTAATCTTACACATTTGGAATGCTAAACATATTTTAAAGGCAAATATTTTAACTGAGCTATTTTTGCAATATTTTATGTAACTGAAAAGTTTGTAGAAATTAATTATTTGAATTCTGTCCCTTTAGCGAAATTTATTTACTGTATGCAAATATTTCAATTTCAAGTTTCAACGTCGCTAGACAGCCATAAGCTCATACAAGTCATTTAATTAAAATTTTAAATTTAGAGGTAATAAATTCTAAAACCGAGATAAATTTCATGGGTGCACCATACATTTATCTTAAATGCGAGTTAAAAGCCTGCATTAGCATATGCTAACATACATACGTTGCTCTAATGCCTCGACTGTGCCATCTTACAACTACAGCCGATTTCGCCAATCCTTTCCTCTAATTATGTATTACAAACAGTAAACATATTACAATTTTTTTAAGTTCTTTTAATAAACAAAAGAACTTAAGTTAACTTAACTTAATAAACTTTTTATTACTTCAAACTTTTTTTTATGAAATTAGATAAGAAATTATGAACTATTTTTAACATTTTAAAATGTTAATCACACACTTAGGAAATTGAAAAACACTCCAAAAGGACGCAGTCTCGAAACTTTCCTAATTATGTTTTTTTTAGATAAGAACTGTAGTCAGTCGGCTTAACAGTAAGTTTCGCGCTTGTCTGTAACTGACGCTGTAAGATGTTTCGCTCTCCAGTTACCCAAATAGAGATATTATTTAGTAACGTGAACTTTGACTAACTAAATCATGAAACATAAAATATATTTAAAATAAATAATTTTACCTGTGATTTTCGAATACATAGCCGATTACGTCATAAATGTTCTAAGACGGGAGTTAAAAAAAGTCTAGGCTACCTTTTAATAATATGGGCGTCAAATAACATAGATGATAATATTATACGATAGCTTTTTAATTATGAAGAGTATACTAATAATATAAATTAGTGTGAATTTAGTCTAATTCTCTATACACGCTTAGTTTAGGTGCTAAATATAGGAATGTTAACTAAAGGTGTCACCGAATAGTGTTCTCGTTGGTGTGTTCAGGTTGATGATATATTACGTCATAATATATAATTATTTCATTGAATCTATTCATTCTGTTTTGTATTTACGTATTTTGTAATTTTTATTAGTATATTGAAATTAGTGACTTTAAACACTATTGAAAAACTATTTCAATTGCTATTTAAAGATATTCCTTCTGATATATATCATAGTATTAAATGAAACACATACTTACTTATATACTACTATAAATATTTTTATAAATAAATACTCCGATACTTAAATACCGGTATACTATACTTCTAAGGGATATATTCCGATTTCCGATATTATTCGATTGTTTCGGATAATTTCCGAATTGGAATTACCGGTATACTATACTTCTAAGAGTAACCGTTTATATAAAGTGGTAGTGTGTATGCGATTGACATGATAAGGCAAGCCCGTATACATAATAATTATACTAAATATTATATGTGGAAAATTCAAACAAATAACTGTTCATAAAATGTGCTATGAATGTGAAAATCTGTTGTATTATGACGACCGTTATGTGCTAACTTTGTTATCGCGTCACCGGCTAATTTACACAACACTTTGTTTTGTCGGTTCACTGATCTTTACATAGCCTCGAATTTCACTTCAAGATATAGTTGAAGTTATTATTGTTACTTTTGAACTAAAAAAGAACTTCAAAGCGTCTTAATAATGCGCATACTTTATGGAAATTTTAACTTTTTTAAGTGTTGTAAAAATTTCAAAGTTTCATGCTCAAGAGAAACTAAATAAATAATTTGAAAGCTAACAAAAGTGCTGGATTTTATTATTAGTATACTCGTTGTGCTTGATAGATTTCTTTTATTTTTAGTTCGATATGATAGATTTATAAATAACATGGTAGGCGATTAAATATATACGTGTAATTATATATAATTTTCATGTATGTATTCTGACGCAGTCGGGACAGCATTTGGTTCAGATGGTTATGGGCTCGATCCCCACTTGCAGGAATAATTATGCTTATCATTATTATTTCAATAATTTATCTCTAACTACCCTGCTATGGGAAAAAGTGTGAATACGAAAAAGACAATATTGAAGTAGCAAGTTATAATAAACACTAGTAACAAAAATTAGCCTCATAGTATGTCAGGAGCAAAGTTTTATTTTATATATTTTAAATTTCAAAATCCAGTGTTATTAAGTCGGATTACGACCAGCAACCATCTGCACTCATCTTACGTAAAGAGTAAATATCCCGAGTGTAAACAACATTTGCGCTACTTAACGTGTCACGTTATATATTTGTAAGTAGGTTTTAAGTCTACAAGAATTAATTTTATGTTAGAAACTAGTTTTTATAAATGTATAGAAATTATAAAATATGTATTTAACGGTATATACAAACTGTATACTTAATCTATACAAATAAATTCGAGTGTCTCTTTGTAATATTAAAATAACCGCTTTTTACTAAATGCATATATATATATATATGTTTAACCGGTACATATACCAAAATAACCTTTTTTACAATTTTTGTCTGTACGTGGTTGAAGTCACGGGCACAGCTAGTAAGATCTCTATTATCAAGTTCTCACTTATTATTATAAAATTGAATACGAAATCAAACATTAAAATTTATAATCCGGTTAAGAAAACAATATGGTGCGATAAGAACGTATTGCTTAATTGACTAGAACGTTTGGACTGATTCCAAGTGGCTCGGGTTCAAATTTAGTTACATTAAAACTTTTTGGCGTTTTATATTCTTAACTTTTAGAATTTAAATATGAAATCTTTGGTAGCCTTACAGCATGTAGACTAGGCTTTAGTTTCATATACCACATACAAGAGCATTTACATTGCTGATTTGATTAAAGTTCAAAATTAGCTTTTTTTTACGCAGACTAGTTAGGTAGAACCTAATGTATTTATACTTGTTTTCTATTTTAAAATGACTTTGAAAATAATCAGAAAATATTTCAAATATAATCATTTCTTCGAGTGGAAATCGGAGCCACAATCAATGGCGTTCACAGTAAGACGGTGTGCCACTATTGCCTTGTTTTTTCTTAATTGCAATGATAATTAATATTTCTTATTTGCGGTTATGAACACTGCTATTGTTTATTGCAAGTCTAACCACTGTTCTATTAAAAAATCTGTTTTACGCAGGACAGAACTGTACAAGAGAACCTAGTGCAATGGCAGAGGTCCGGGGATATGAAAATTATTTAAATGTAAATCGAACCTTTACTATTTATACTAGAACTTCTCTGTTTATTCACAAGATTCATTCATAATTTAATATAAAGTGAAGTCACTAAGCATGCACAAATTTCGTAGGCATACTGATTGAACTGTCGGCAACACATAGCTCTACTAAATGATCGTGGCCCAGGCGGTGAAGCGAATATTTGACTAACATGTCTACAGTGGCCGATCAATATATTCGCAGATTGCAATCACGAGTCCTTCTCAGTAGACTGGCTTCACATAATTAAGACGAATGTTATTTTATTACTTTATTTTCTCTGTTTCTTATATTGTAATAGGTGTTATTTTAATAATAAAAAGTTAAAGTTTATATCATTGAGGCGTATGTAAGAGTTTTCCAATGTTTATTGTCTGAACAGAACAAGTCTGTGGTAGCTAAGATGTTGTATAAATTTAAGTATAAATAGTGTTCTTAGAAGATTAAGGAAATGCTATAATTGTGTGTTTGAAGATTGTTTTAGGGAACGATGGGGCTGACATTTTTGTATTATTACATAAAAAGACCCTAAATTAAAATAGATTTAAAAAAAACAAAAAAAATCTTTGAGGCGTAGTTGAAACTTGTACCTTAGTTTACCTTTAGTTCATTTCTATTTGATATTGACAAGGAAGCGACTTAATTTGATTTTAAGGAAGTAATAAAGTCTCGAGTTAATAAGGTAATGGAGCACTTTTTCATTTTTGTATCTTCTTACGTAAAAAACTAGATTGAGACCAGACTAAGCTTTTTAAAGTTGCTAAAAATATGTTTTAAAATTAAGGCCAGTGTGACAGAGTTAGACTGTATACGAGATGGTTGTGGGTTCGATTGTCACTCGGGGGAATGATTATTTTATTTAATTTTCGTTTTCTCCGCTCTGGTGAAAAGACAAAGCGCGGCGTAGAGTTCCGCCACTCAACACGGAATGTCTCAGATTCGGGCTGAAAGTTGAGGATGGAATGTCTTGACAATAGGTTCGCTCTGCCTAACCCAGCTATGTGGGAAAAAGTGTGCAGCTGAAATAAATTCAAATATAAGCAATTAATATATGATAATATTTACTGTATATATATATATGGTTTAACAACCATTACAAATTACAATATCTTACAAGATATATATCTTATATTGTTCTATGAATATTAGAAACATTAATTATAATCTATCAAGTTGGTACTACGAATGTGTATATATGCAGTTTCGCTTATGAAGTAGATTAATACATTACCATGTTTGTATTGTACGGTGACTAAATGATGATGCAAACATCACTGCTTTATCGTGTGCGCCAATATTTAACTAACCTGTCCACGGCCTGTCGCTTAACATATTCGGACATTTCAATCAAGAATATGCTATTTGACAACATTTGTTTAGATTGAATTAATTGTCTAGGACAGGAAAATTTAATTTAATTAAATTCAAAGCTGCGCCTTTAGGAAGTCAAATGAATAGCTTTCCGTCTTTCAAAACGATTGTTCTTAAAAATAATCTTTGGGTAGCTGGTGTTAGTGAAAATCGCACTAGAGAGATGTTAACAATCCGACCTAAGCTAAGTTTTTTAAATACAATTTTTATATACTAAGTGTAAAAATAGCACTTGAAATATATTAAATATGCTTTAATAAAACATTTACTTTTAAGTTATTTCCATAAATTCTTATCAATATTTAAAAAAAAGGCGTTAATATGAAACTGTTAATTTAAAACTATTACTTTTAAAATATGTAGATTTGCATTTTTGATAGGAGGCGCGCGTTTGTTTATTAAAAACATACAGCAATCTGAACTTGGAAATGCTAAATTGTACACTTTTTCTCACGTAGTGACTATGGAAACGAAATTAGTGACTTCACTGATTATATTGTAATGTTTCTACAGTTTTGATTGTCCATGAAATTAAATAAATAAAAAAATAAAAAAAGGTAAACTCATAAAAATATCAGGCGATAAATTAGATATATACGAGAAAATTAAAAATATATATTAATGTCGGCTTCACGCCTTTTCCACATAGCGCCCGCTGCTGCTGTCAGAGAGAAATGGCAGTGAAGACACTCACTCTCTCCATTTTCTGCCCAAACACGAGACGTTGCGTCTTGAGTGAGCGAAGAAATAAAAATAATTAAACAACTCACAACTAATCTTGATTAGAGTTAGACGCTGCTCCACTACGTCACGACAGCCTCTAAAAATATATCTCGTATATTTAGCAAACGTATAAAAATATTAATGAAAGCAGCGGGAATTGAACCTGTGCGTGCTTCTTGAAAACCGTTTAAGCGCTCAGACCGCTAAGCCATGTTAAATATCTGTTTTTCAATTTCATAAGTGTCTTAATAACACTTTAAAAACAAATGTTAAAAAATATATATCAAGTAGTTAAATATAGCTGAAATAGCGTTTAATACACTTACCGAAAGCATAAAAGTATAAGCGAGGTAATGGTTCGAGTTCTTTCCCCGGTACCATTATTTATCGATACGGAAGAGTGGTATTGAATATTAAAAAGACATTAACGTTACAATACACTGAAAAATGAAGCTCGGGGGTTAATTAAAACTGTAGGGCACTCAATCGAGAACTACAATAAAGCTAAAACTCACTGCGAGTTATTGCTGCTCTATTGTAATTCTTGTCTCTTGTATTTTGTTATTATTGCCTATTCACTTTTGCTCTTCGTATTGGCATCGAGAAGATCGTGACCTACTGCATCTGCAATAAATCGATTCTTTTATTTATTGTAGCTGTTTCATTACACATCTAACTGATCAAATAGAAAAAGGCTCGAGTATTATACGACTCATATTTATAAACATGCATTTGGTAACATTAAAGAAAGTAGTGTAACCGCGTTGTATTTCATTGTGTATGAAAGATGCAGTCGAAATATTGTGTATCAGGGACGGCGCCACGCTGTCTGCCGCGCTTGGAGCGAGGAGGGCGGGGGTGGTGGGATGTGCTCGTGGAAGTAGCATTGCCGTAAAAGCCTCGTCTTTTACAATAGCGCACGTTTTCACTACATTGCGTTTGCTCGGATCTTATTTCCAATGAATTTCAGTTACCGTAGAAATCATTTCAACATCGGCCTGAAGTCTACTGCGATAAGTTATCCATCTGTCTGTGAACGTTGAAGAAAAAGCTTTTTGTACCTTCTATTTCTATTAAATAATGTAATATGAAACATTGAAATTCGCTGCTGCATATTGTTTTTTAAAGAAGTGATGCCACGAATACTTCTACGCTATCACGAACTAGTTTTGTATTGAAATAACGAATATTTTTGTTTGTGTTATTATCATATACATGGAATTGAACGTTTTTGTTGTGATTGTTTTTGTTAGAGCATTTTGTATGCTTTATATAATTAAAAAAATCTATGTTTAGATCAGGGCCATTGTGGCGCAGTGTGACAGCGTCTGACTATAAACGCAATTGGTTATGAGTTCGATTCCCACTTGGGACAATTATTATATTTAAAAATGTTTTCATTTCTCCGCTTTGGTCAAAAGACAAAGCGCGGCGTTGGGTGCCGCCAGGCAACTCACATTGTCTAGGATTCGGGTGGAAAGTGGAGAATGGAGTGTCTTGACTCTACGTTGTCTCTGACTACCGCAAAGCACGCTGGGAAACGCGTGAAGCTGTATATTTAGATCGTATTAAATTGTTTTTAACTTCCGGAGGCTATTTATTCTTTATTAAATACTTTACTACACCAACATTAAATAAATATATATACATATATATAAATAGGAGGACAAAATTGGTGTAAAACCAGCCTTATGAGAACCCCCACAGGAGATGTTTTCCAGATAACCCTTACCATATAAAAGATCAGAGGACGCAAGGATATTGCTTGGTGTAGAGATGAGTTAAATGCTCTATTAGTGTTATAATATGACTTAAATATTTACATATTAAAACATATAAACTTACATAAATTACCATATAAATATATAAGCATATATACATATTAATACAAAAAAAAAATAACCTTCTCTGGTCTGGGCCATTTTAGTAATTTTAGGAAGGAGTTTTTTTGTTAAAGTTATATATAAATATGAGAAAATATTTTTTCTATGCATTTTTGTGGACGGCACTTCCATTGTCTCTACTCAAAACAAAAGGTCTAATTTAAAAAAAAAACAGTTTAAGTTTATACATAAAGTGTCCCAAATTTCCGGAGGTCAAAGTCTGTGGGGTACATATTTCAGGACGACATTGTTTACAGAGCCCGCGTCGCCTTGGCTACCGACCGCTTTCACTTTTTGTAACTCAGGCTCGCTTTAGAATTTTGGTATACCATTTTTTGGTATCCTATAGTATTCAGCCAATTATAACTAATTAATTATAATTATTTGTTATTTTTAAATGTGATACTCAACAATTAACTTTATGCATTGAACTAAGAATATATATAATAGACTAGGTCCTCTCCGCATAGCAATTAGGCGAAGAGGACCTAGTCAAGGCACCCCGTTCTCCACCTCCTTATCACCATAGCGGAAAAATGGAAATAGCTCCCGAAGTAGTAATCGCTCTCACGACCATCGCATATACAGTCCGACACTACGCCGCGATGGCCTCAATAGTAAATTAAGATTATTATTAAATTAATAAATATAAATGTATGATGATGATGTACTAATTGCATTCTTGTTTATTAAATAAATTGTAGGTGCTAATTATAAACATTTGCAATAAATATTATTAATTATGTAATTATGTAAATTACTAGCTGTGCCTTCGACTTATTTTTTAATTTTTAAAAAAAAGTAGCTTTAGAAACTCCTTATTACATCAGCTATGTGCAAGTGAAAGTCCCGTCCAAATCCATTCGTTCCAGAGATTATTGAGATTACCTGGAACAAAAAAAAAGACAAAACTTGTAAAAAATGTTATTTTGGTATATGTAACCATGTATACATACATATGCATTTATAATTAAACGGCAATTTTAATATTACAAACAGACACTCAAATTTTAATTATTTGTATAGATTACAGAAACATTTGCATTTAGCCAGTTGTTAAAACATCAACAATATATATTTAAAAGCTTCTATAAACAAATAAGACTTTAGTATTTTTCCTTGGGATCGTTTTGTAAACGGAACAAACCATTACAGGCGGAGGTCACTTCACGGTTGCTATGGCAACGCTCTGCGTTCCCCTCGCACTATGAGGCGTGAAATGTAGAGGTATTGTACTTTTCGTGCAATTGCGACCCTTATTTTTATTAAGATTTATATGGGTATACAGAGCTAAGGTAAAAATGGGTTTGTGATATTCTTTGGTAAAAAGTATTGATCATCTGATATATATATATATATACCTTCGTAAAAAAATTATAATAGAGTAGGCTATAGTCGTGTTTAATGCTATCTCATATAGCAAATTACATTATGAAATAAGGTTATTTATTATTAAAAGCAATAAAATACTGAGAAAACGCCTTTCAATTTACATAATCTTGAGTAGCTTAGAAATCGTAACCGCTTTTAAAATACAATTTACTAACAATGTAGAAATACACTTCAATGTGTGTGATAACAACACATTGTTACATTCAAAGGAACCATGTACGTATATACACACGAGATAAGAGATATACGTGTTATATAGGCAAATAACATATTTACACTTGAGTAATCAAATATTTGATTAAAATATATATTTGCCTTGAAAGTTAGCATTCTCTGAAGCATGTTAGCATGGTCGCTTAGGAAAATACGCCGAAATTATTTTTTTAATATATATTTATTGTAATTGTATACAATTTTAGATCACAGAACAATTGAAAAAATACTACCATTAAGCTAAACGCTTATATAAAGTCTAAGTAGCGTTTCAACCTAAACACGGTGGTAGGTGTAAATTTCACTAAGCAGCTCATAATTGTCAGCTCTATTATATTTCTAAACGAGCACATAATGAAAAATAGAGTAATTTATTATTAGTTTTTTTCGTCTCTATGTTAAATTTGGCTGATATGTAAATCTTAAGTGTTTAAATAAAAATGATATTGTCCAGACAAGGACATCAGGTTCTTGAACAATATTATGTCCAGATACTTATGCCTATTTTCAAGCGGATGGCAAGTAGATAATTGAAACAGGTGAAAATAATAAAAACCTAAGTGCATAATTATTCAAATTACGACGGTGTAACAGTTTCAAACATGTTCATTATGATTTGAAGAATCCGTCGTGGCGCAGTGGGACTCTGTGATTAATTCCCAACTATTTTTTCCTTCTATATATACGCTCTGGCCAAATAACGTGAGTCGTGTTCCCCAACTCTACGCGTAATGTCTCGATTTCGGGTGGAAAATGGAGTATCTTAAGGAAAAAGCTTGAATCAGCTTTTGAAATGTTGTAACAAGCTCGCTGCATTGAATTCACTATAGAAGTGTAAATCATACAACACTAGATTAAAAAGAAACTGACGACATATAGTTAATCCTAAAAGCAAAGCTCAGTACATTTCAGAGATAGGTCTTATAATCTTTTATTCTGTCGCATTATCCACCCTGAACCTTTTAGACTTAAGCTCTCACAATCTTCTTTAGTTAATGTTTAAAACAAAATACGAGTACAACAACACTACTATAGTATGTGAATAATTTAAAAGTCAAATTACGTCTTTTTACTAGAGACAATATTTTTGGTTACTTAGCTTTTGTGATATAAAATATTAATTATTTTATTCTTGTATAGTTTTCGATAAATACTCTCTTCTTGCCTCCATTGCCTGGTAAGTGCAATATGTGAATATTTGCTTATATATTACATCCCATAAAAATATATTTTTTTCTATTAAACATTTTCAATTAGAAACCCAAGAAACTATTACTAATTTCAAAACAGTATGAATGTTCGAAATATAGCTAAACAGCTATGACTGGCGCAATGGTTAAGTAGTACGATTACGGTCAGGTCGCGCCTTACCCGCAGGCGTACAGTGAACTGCGAGAGCTGGTGCGAACCCACTTAACATCTTTTCATGCCTTTCAGCCAACATTACGGTTCTAATGGCCAACCTTACCTGTCTCCTGGATACGTGTTTGAGTAGCGAAGTACTTTTGCGGCTTTTTTTTTTAATTTACGACTCGTCAAATTTTAGTTTCTGTAGGTATATCTTTGTTTTTACAGCTTAAACTTCCAAAAAGCGTTTAAACTTGTAACTAATAAATTTTGTATAAAAATTGTTTTAAACGTTTTAAGTTGTCTATATATATATATATATATATAAAAAAAAATTGATCGCTGTACATGGAAGATATATGACGAAATATATTATTGGGGGAATTTATCAATGTAATAGAACGCAAAAAATTTTTTTTTATATTTTTGATTGTATGTTTTTCTGCACGCAAATCTCGGAAACAGCTAAATCAATTTAAATGCAGTTTTATTTTTGTAAACTTGGTAATGGACTGTAGTATTTTGGTCAACTTCCCTTCACATTTAGCGTTTATTTCATTTCAATAGTGAAAAAGTTACACCCATTTACATTATAAATTTAAGCGCAGTTGGTGATTTAAGTGAAAACGCAGTCGGGCGAAAATTCGATATAGTTTAGTCGTGTAGTTTACGCCGGCGAAGCTGCGAATGGTTCGCTAGTTAATGTAATAAAAATATGAAAAGCCATAAAGTAAAATTTTTCTATTGATTCTACTCACGGGAGCAACGTCGAGCGAGTATACAGGTCACGGAAGCGGTCGCCCGTAGGCGATAAATGACTGTACTTCATTCTTAATACAATACGTTGAACGTTCTGGTTTAAAAGTGCACTGAAAATGAATAAATAATAACATTTATGAAAAGGCATTAGATATAGGTTTTATAATCTGAATGTTCTGTGGCGTACCGCGTAGGTAGCGGGTTCGATAAAATCATTAATTTATTAAATGATTATGCTATAAGATCAAGGAAAATAGCTAATAAAATATTATTTTTATTTTCATACGATAATAGGGCAATTCAAATTACGTTAATTTGTAAAAAAGAGAAATAGAACAGTATAAATATCATGAGCGTATTTAATGTGAGAAATTTGTAACAAAAGCTTGCAGGCACTTTCTTTGATCTTACTTAATCTAAACACACAAGTCGTATAGCCGACTTACTAAAAGATTTATTGATGTGGCAACTACAGAAAACGATAGTTCTTGTAATATCAAAATTTTAGGTCATTTACATAGTAAATACATAACTTTATATATTTTTACTCTTTGTCTATTTTCAAAATAAGTTGGAGTTTAAAAGATTTTACTGTACGCAGTGCCAGTTGGTTTCAATGCCACTAGGGGGAATGTTTGCTTAGGCAAAGTGATACGACGACCGCCTCCTAATACGCAAAAACGGATAGTAGGTGGATAACGGTCCTAAAGTTAAAGTTAAAGGTCCATCTCATGCGATTTTTAATGTTTTTTAGAAGTACAGTATCTATACAGGTTTAAATGTAGATATAAAAATGGGTTCTTAATTAAGCTTATATAATTGAGTATATGGCAATTAAAACGTAATGAATCGATTTTCATGCTTTTTTTTACTGTAGTGCTGGTAAATCAACTAAAAGATTTAAAAAGACTATATTTAATTACAAACATGTAGTTTAAATATCCTTTTTTCCTATAGATTTTTTGCGTAGTAAAGTTAATCAGACAGACATACGGGCAATAACACGTTTCACTTCCATATTATATATCAAGACACTCAAGATTTATAACCAAAGTTATAAAACCTTTGATATCTACTAAAATATTCTCCGTTCATGCGCTACTACATTTTATAGAATTGAAAAAGGTAAAAACGGCGTAAGATAGCTAAAAATATCTTCAAGGGTCCGTGTTTTCTTTGAATTTATGTATCTCAAGAGATGAGGGGAACCGAAAGCCACTCGCTACTAGGGTATGCAGTTGGGGTACTTCTTAAATAATTAAACAAGGGGCAAGTGCAATCGTATAACAAATTTAATCTAATAAATTTGATATTCTATTAGTTAATAATAAAATATATACTATGCATAGTGTAGACATGTACCTGTGACTTTACGTAATACTTAAGAATTCTTCTTATCTAAGAAGTCTGACACAAGTTAATGAAAATAGTAAATATTTCAATTCTTATTAAAATACTTATAGACAAATCGCAATACTTGAACGCTTAGTTGAATATAAAAACTAGTTTACTACATATCTAGTAAATAAATATCGTTTAAAAACATTTAATTACTCAGTAACATTTGTGACAATATGTTGGAAGGAAAGCACAATTATTATATCTAAATCAGTTTCAAGTAAAGAAGGAAATTAATTTACCGTTACTAAGATTGGTGTCCCAACCCATTAGCCAGGAGCCCGAGCTTACGAAGAAATAATTTTGAAACGAACATGCAAAATTAAATGATCTGGAATAAGATATGATTATTAATACGAAAAAAGACGCTGCGAGGAAAGTTAAATTGATTTTAAAATATTTTATCATGGCGTAAAATCTTATGATTCAAACTAATGATGTTCGCCATATTATATTCGCTATGCCAATACGCCTAAGTCTTGATATAGATATATTAAATTAGTATTTCAATGTTACATAAACTCATGATTTCTATGAAATCATTTTATTTCATTTCAATTATGGTTTATACTTGAATAGAACTCTAATAATCAAATTTATACATAAATGCCATATGAATATTGGTTTTACTGTATAGAAGTTGTGTATTGTACAGTGGCACAACACTGGCATTTTTTCATTCTATCGAATCGATGAAGCGCTACGTTCCTCTAATGAGCATCGTTTGACGCTTAAGGAAATTATATGTAAAATATTTTCGTTTGAGAAAGTAAAAAGTTAAAAAGCGCTAATTGTATATCTATACCTCTACTATCTTTTTTATATATAATAAGGTATTACATTGTAAGAACTTTAGTCTTAAAGAATAATAAAAATTTTAACGTTCACCTAAACTTCTAACAAAATTTATTTTATGAATGTGTCTCTCGGAAGTTAGGTCAAGTCAAGTAAATGGAAGTCAAGTCGAGTGACTTCAAATTAATAAAAATTAAAAGTAAGTTTAAAATCAATTTTAAATAACTATTCATATTAAGTCTATTTAAACCCTTTGACATCTCATATTGTACGTTGCTAAGATGTCGCCAAGAAAACTAATTTTACTTCACGGCCAAAACAATTATTATACACGTGATACTGTAATATCGTGACATTGTTAATGAACTGACATAGGAAATACTAATTTTATTCTAATTCAATTGAATTTTAAACATATTTTATTAAAATTTGTTTTAAATACTATAAAGATGTAACGAGACAGGCCAGCTGTGTAATCCATATTTCTGTTCACGTGCTTCAGAATTTATTGAGGACTTCGTCGTTATTCATTTATAGTTGAATTACCTACTTTTTATATTTATATAGCAAATTACTCAATGTGAACATAATTTCATATGCACTTTTGAATAACAATTGCTATCAATACGCTTAGGTCTATTTTGTTTGTTTGATTTTTATTGGTCTTTGGGACGTATATAGTGGGGCCTTGTATCAACTCCCTTATTGTTTTCCTTTTATCACCTGTAATGGGACAAGAGACATTGCGTTTTGATATAAATAATTGTATCTGCCTGACGCATGCCACCTCAGTCTACCTGTGTCCACGAAATACTGAGAAGAGTTCTAAATGCATTTTCGAATACCAAAATATACGCGATTAATCCGGTGAAAATAGTTTCATAGTTTTAAAATGTGTAAAGTCGCGAAAACCAAAAATCTTATTAAGTTATATAAGGAAATTGAAATAGTTCCATTGGTACCAACTAGCGCATAGAAGCGTAAAATCATTTGTTTCGGAAAAGGATAACCGCATTTAAATTAAGCGGTTACGAAGCGGTAGTTTCAGGGACGGTGGCCGGTGGACTTTAATATCGCACTAGATTTAAAATTCCCCTACCGTATTAAGTTAATTATCACCATTCAAATTTTCACCACGACTAATACAAAATACATGACGTCAATAAGTACTTACTTCGCATAAACTATTAATATTTTGATTTTCTTATGGTTTAAATATTAGTTAGTCAAATAAAATTATTAGAGGCCATCATAGAGCAATGTGGTAGCGTCTTACTGTGTACACGATTATAGTGGGTTCAATTCCCAATTGGAAGAATGATTATTTTTAAATAATTTTCATTTCTCCACTTTGGTCACAAGACTGTTGAGAAGCCAAGAAGTTGAGTTCCATCATTCAATACGAAATGTCTCAGATTCGGATGGAATGTGAAGAACGGAGGGTCTTGAATTGTCAATATTTTCCGTTCTTCACATTAGAGGGAACTCATTGGGGTTCTCTCTATCTTTATCAGACCACAAAAAGACATATGTTCAATTGAGTAAATTTAGAACTCCAAGAAAATTACGAACCACTTATGAAGCACTAAATTACACTAAGCTATATAACTCCCTAGAATCCCCACTACTGGCTAACAAAATAAAAAACTATACAGAACTCGAAAGCATAATCAAGAAACATGTAGCTAACTGCAAAGAAAAAAAAACATTTCTTTTTTAACAATATAATAGATGATTAGATTACCAAGGACGTAATAGATATCATAAGACAAAATAATTTTCTATAATAATATAATACTAAAATAATCCCTAACGATGAAAACATAAAAAAACAAATTGTATTCATAGAAAACTAAAACGGTTTAGTTGATACAAAGGATTCATAATATTACAAACTATTTACAAACAACGCAAAGAATTCTAAAAAGACTTGGACCTTAATATATAAAATAAGTAGTAATAGGACTTCGAGATTCTTTAGTTAAATTTATTGCTTAATTGAAATTTGGAGTAATATCGGCAAAACAAAAGTACGATCACTTCAAAGAAAACAAAATAAAATAATTATAATACTCTTTCGATATCCACACTTGACGCCAACGACTAAACTTTACAATGAAACAAAATTAGTGAACCTATGACAACTTTATATATAATTCTTGTATTTTTATAAAAAAAATATTAGTAAGTCTATACCATCTAATTTGACATTTGATAAACAAAACAGTACACGTAGCACCTCGTAGACCAAGCTAAGCTTACTGGTTCTCCCAAAAGTGAGAACCAAATTCGCGAGGAGGAATATAACTTTCGATGGAGCACGACTTTTTAACGACCTACCCACTTTTATAAGGAGTACCAGCTTACTTAACGGATTCAGGTCTCAGCTCTCTAAGTACTTTTTAGAGAATACCCACTTGCACACCAAATAAGGTGCTTAAAATATACAACTATATTAAGTACAATATTCTGTTCCGTTAACTGACAACTTATAAGGCGGCTAAATTGATCTGTCATGTTTTATTGTCAATGTTCTCATGTTAGTGAATGTGTATTCTTTTGGAGAATAAATTCTTTAAACCTAAACCTATCTACCCTCATAAGCGGAAAAAGCGTGAAACTAAGCAAAAGAATGAGCTTATCCATTTCATGTTAGAAATCTTTATTCATTAAATTTTCATATTGTCTGCGAATGTAACGATACGACGTTTCAATTTTGTAAAATTGAAAACCATATGATTTTATAATAAGTACTCACTATTCTGTTTAACGATATTGAAATAACATTGACAAGCGTGGCGTAGTGGGACAACGTCTGACTGTCAAGGCGTTTGGTTGTGCGTTCGATCGACAAGGAGAAATGATTATATTTATAAATATATTTTCATTTCTCCGATCTGGTACCTAAGTAAACCCGCGGCGTAAGAAAGTGGAGAATGGAGTGTCTTAACACTATTTTTTCTTCGACTACCCTGCTATGCGGGAAAAGGTGTGAAGCTGATATAAATATATAATAAAGTCATTTTTTTTCTGTGCAATATTTATTACTATTACAGTATGTTAGTTGAATACATTAATATAAAACCATTAAAAATATATAAAGCTTATTCGAAGTATTCTCCGTTGCAATGTAGTCCTCTAGAAGTTGAGGCCCATTATCAATAGTAGCACGCACTCTTTCTATGGGAAAACTTTTTACTGGATTTTTTATCGTATGGATTGTTTAAATTAGTAGTAGTAGTAGGGAGTCAGTTATCATGGCGTTTAGAGCAAGCCTCTTTACTTTACTCTCTAAAACTTACCATAAATCATAATGCAGTAAATTAAGTTGAAGACCAGTCTTCAGCTCTGATGAAGACTGGTCTTCAACTTAAAGTCCGGAACGTTGTTTGCTAACTAAGATTGGGTGGATCGAGCTTTATGACCCAGCTGAGTCTGTCTGACCATTCTTACTTATACATTTATAACAGAAAATAAATTACTTTGTATGTCACATTTGTTAAGTTTTAAATTCAATTGCTTTTAATTAGCTTATTCTCAGGCTTAATTACTAATATATTACTAGTAGTATGAAATAGGAATGTTATTTGTCTGTATATATGTATTTTATATTATTATGTACGTAGCACAGCTTTGCTCAGCAAATGATAAATAAAACTATTTAAATTGCATTAATCGTGTATATTTTATCATTCGCAGTTGGTGACCACAGGTAGAATACAGACACTGTAAAGTGTTTGAAATGTCGTGTTCTCAAAGATATCAAATAATACGCGATTTATCCATTAAGAATAGTTTCACATATAATGTGTACAAATCGTGATAACCAAAGATTTTCTTATATAGATTATTGTTTTTGTTACAGATATTCCAGAATCATTATCATTTCCATCACAAGTCAATTGCCAAACGTTCGTTAGTGCCTGCGCGAGAACATCACAATCGTCTGGAGACAGACGAGCGAGTGCTATGGGCGCGACAACAAAAGGTGCTTTCAAGAAAGAAAAGGGATTTTCAGACCTTAGCAGATTTAAGCAGTACAGGTATATACATATATATGTTTATAAGAATGGCTGTAACAATTTCACTAGTTTGTGTCAAAAATATAAATAAATAATTTTACCGTAAAACAAAATGATTCGAATTTTAAATTGTTATTTATTAAATTAAAAAACATATACACTTATTAAATTGAAAATCATTTTTTAAGTAAACCTATAAAAATTTGAACGCAGCAGAATTTGAACCCGCGCCTCTTGGAAACCGTAAAGAGACGAGAGATACTTTTATTTAATGTTTTCTGTTTCCACGTACGTAATTTTATGATATATACATATACTTAAAAAAAAACTAATGTGTATTCATTTATAGAAATTGTATGTGTATAAATGTGTAGAAATTAAATATATTATATGTTTAAATGTAGTATATTTAAAATTTTAGGAATTCAATACATTTCTATTATTAGTTATTCGTACCATTTAAGTTTATTCCAGCCTCTCATATACAGAAAATATATAAATTTAAAATGTTTTTATTAAAATTTGCCAAGTCATTCTTTTCAAGGAGCGTTTGAAACATTTCCTTAGAATACAGTTTTCTAGCTTTTTATTTAAAAGCGCATTATCGTACGTTTACTTTATATTCATTTTCATGCTAATCCAATATTAAATCACTTAATGTTACTTGCTCACGAACCCAACACCTGCTGTTAGGAAAGTGTCGGTAGAATTTTATTCTAAAAGTAAATTATTTTAATGATGCTTTATATTAAAGAGTCCGTAAGATTGTATATTATGTTTCGTTTTAATGTAGATATTAAACACTTTAGTTATATCTATAGGTAATGCACCGTGGCGCAGTCTGACAGAGTCTGAGTACAATCGCGATAGGTTGTGAGTTCGATTCCCACTTGCGGGGATGATTGTAATTTAAAATTATTTTCATTTCTCCTATCTGGTGAACGAGACAAAGCCCGGCGTTGTGGACCGCCACTCAACACACAATGTCTCGCATTAGGGCGGAAAGTGGACAAGTGTGTTTTCATAATAGATTCTCTTTATCTACCATGCTATGCGGGAAAAAGCGTGAAGCTGAAACAATAATAGGCAGTGGCGTGTTTTGTTTTGTAAGATTTTTCCATTTTTTCTGAAGCGTCAAGAATTTTTTTCTTGACAACAGGTACAACCTTTGTAAGAATAAATTAAAATTGTTTAACTTGTAAATATTACAAAATGAAATTAAAATTAAAATTTAAAAGGAATTTCATATTAAAATGAAAATATGACCGTGCATTTTACTGCAACTTATTGTATATAAGTGTATACTGAAATTCTGCTCGACCTTTGCACACGGTCCAGAAACGCCTTTTCTCTTTTACAATGCTTTCAACTTCGTTACTGGAGTAAACAACAATACTGTATATAAAGTTAATATTATTTTCGCTATTGCTGAAGGCGTAATTCATTTATATTTTAATATGAGTGTATTTGTATGAGGGGTATAATAGGCAGCTATGCCTTTGTATCGTATACCGGCAATATCAAAAGGATATTCAGTAAATTCGGTTATATAAATTAAATTAAATAAGTGTTAAAGTTTATTAAAAAACCGTGTAGCGATTATATCGAAATAAAATTTTTAATCATTGCGAAGTATGATCTGGCTACTCTTAGACACTAACAAAATATTTGTGTAACCTTTAAAAATGTTAAAAAACAATTTTTTTGTCTCTAAAACTATTTCATAAATATATAATATATCTATTTATTACTTTTACTTGCTATATAAGTATTTCAAATAAGCGATTTAAATAGATAGAAGCGATTTATATTATTATGACAGAGCGTTCTATTTCTCTATTTAAGTTTCATATGGTGTACCACAAAATGTGGTCTCGCCACACAAATGGATAATAACGTCTAATTCCATACAATTTGTTTCAGCTGAAACAAAAGCATCGGGGGCGCCTTCACTGAAAAGGGAAACTGGTTCAAAACGGGAGATGCACACGAGAGTAAAAGGGCGGCCGCGTTCCGCTGATGCTAAGTTCCAATTAAATGACCCCAAATGGCCGTATATGTGGTACTTGGTATGTATTTCTCTATTATCCCATTATTTTGTGTTTTTTATTGAGTCATAAATGTTTGCATTTATAATATTGTAATAGGTAAATCCGGATACGTATTCACCTATTACAATATTTGAAATTAAATATTGTTTAGGCTATCGAGGAGCAGTCTGACAGTGTGTGTCTGTAAACGCGATTTGTTTTGGGTTCTATTCCACCTTGTGGGAATGATTATATTTCAAATATATTGTTTTCGCTTTGGTACCTAGGATAAAGCGTGGCGTAGAGTTCCACCACTCAATACGCAATATCTCTATTTGCAGTGGAAAGTAGATAACGGAGTGTCTTGACACTAGGTACACTGTCTCATTGACTACCTTGCTATAAAGTGCTGAAGCCAAAATATTGATTTGTGCTTTCCGATATAATAAAAATAGAGGTTTTTGAACTTAATGTATGTTGCGAACCTGACGTTTAGACAATCTTTTTTCCGTCCATTTCCGATGGCGGTACCTAATGCAATTTGCCTAGCCATATATGGGACACGACAATATTTTCAATACAAACACCACCGACTGGATACATATGTATACATAGACATTTTCCAAATGCGTCAAATTGCTTTATATTGATATTTCTGGACAATCGACACATATCATCCTATACATTATAGCGCTATTACATCTTAATTTTCTCTTTACAAGACGCCTTGTCTCGACTAATAGCTAATTTTCTGTCTTATTATCTTTTGATGAGAGTAGTCTTCGCTCTTTGCCTTCAATGTATCTTGATTATATGATTTTGTATGTGCCTTCTATTTAATTCATGAAAGTTTCGTAAAGCAATAACATTTGCTTTAAGTAACAGAGAACCGAAATATACTTTTAAAAGAAATTTGAAAATAATAAATTTCTGCTTATGATTTTGTTATGTTTTTGTTGTTTTTACACGAAGATTCAAGTTATAATTACTGTTAAATTTGGTTATTATGGTAATTAAACGTATACCTATTTCTTTACCTGAAATTGTAACACTAAGTACTTAGTTTCACATGAGAAAGACTTTGCTACTTGTATAAATCAAAACTTTGCTTTTGTTTACGCTTGTGAGAAGTTCGAGGTAATTTAAAAGAAATTTTGTTTGTTTTTTTATGCATTAGAAAGTTATACGGCCGGTTGTTGCTTTTTAGTTAACAGCGGTTTACATTTTTAATTATTATTCAAGAAGAAATTTGTACACATTTTACTTACTTTGGAATTTTTCATTTTTATTTTAGGCTTACATTTCGAGCCAAGTTCAGTTAAGTACTAAAAGTTAAAATGTGCGTGATAATAGGATTGTTTTTAGCTTCACGCTTGTTCCCGTATGGCAGGGTACACTGACAGAGGACTGACAATACTGACATTTCATGCTAATTGACGATTTGAAAGTCCTTGTAATAGCATTTGAATAAAGAATATATTTTGATTGTGATTCAGCGAGAAAATAGTGACAAGACACTCCGTTTTCCACTTTCCGCCCGAAATCGAGATATTGCATGTTGATTGGCGGAGCTCAACACCGCGTTTTTTATAAGGTACCAGAGCGGAGCGGAATGCAAATAATGAAAGTAAAATCATTCCTGCGAGTGGGAATCGAACCCGCTACCAATGGCATTTACAGTCAGACGCTGACCCACTACGCCATGATGGGCTCTAAAATGAATTTGCTTTTACATAACTATAGTTCTACTTTTAAAAATACCGATGTATAGGTATTACGTAAATGTCAGTTAGTCAAATTACACGTGAAATCTACGCACTGCTTTGTGAAAGGCTAGATTGTGTTTACATTCGGAGATTCATTTCGTAAACACTTGTTACACAACAAATAAATCTATAAATGAAGTAAACATTAATTGCTTTTTTTTATGGAAAACAAGTTAAAACCCAACATATTCTAGGAAACGTATATTTTTTAAATATATTTGTAAATATAACGAAAAACAAAAATAATATGTTAAAATTATTTAGGTAGGTATTTATAAAGCATTTTCTTTTATTTTTATTTTTGAAGGCTTAATCGTATTGTGCTCTGGCTTGGTGATTGGATTAACAAATAAAAAACAATATTGGCAGAAATATAATTAACGCTAAAATAAAAACATTGGTGTATTGTGAAAATATGGACGCATTGTAGCTAAATAATACAAACGATGGATCATCGTTTTAATGATATGTAGATTTATAATTTAATCGAAAGTTTTGGTAATATATGAAAATTAATTATATTTACATAAGTTTTTGAATTTGTGATATAAAATTATTGAGAATGTTTTCTTTTATACATATATAAAATCAAAATTAATTAATTATTATTCATTAATGGTTTTTCATAGCTCGTATCCCACATTTTGTAGGAAATTGAGCCCTTCCGTTTTCCGAACATTTACAAGTTACTAGGCAGAATCGAACGTTCATAAATATAAATATTTCCTCATGTGTAATTTGAACCTACACCTATTGTGTGTTAAATGTGCCACGACGACTTCATTTATAGATCTTATTTGTTCTAAACTTCAAATATGACATATTTTTTAAACATCTATACAATTTTAACACCATAACTTAAGAAAATTCTATATGTATTCATGTCATGTAACGAGTTCTGAAATTTGTTATACTTTAAACGAATAAAAATTCTCCACATGTTCGGTACAGATTTTTACGTTTAACAAAGCATATTTCAATAAAAAAGTTTTAAGCTAAATGTACAGTACATTTTTCCTTTGTGTTTGACATTTGAGAGCCCTTAGGTTATCTATGTATGTATAAACTGCTCTCTACACAAGTATTTGTACAATTAAAGTATTAAAAAATAAAACGTATATATAATATAATTTAAAATATAAAAAAATGTCAACAATCTGGCGTTAAGTTGCGCTTCTATTGATTGGTGCGTAAGGTGAAATTTTACTGTAAGTTTTTATTTTTCTAACTTTTAATCATTATTTAGAACCGAGGTGGTGGCCTGGATATGAACGTGATACCAGCGTGGCGGGAAGGCATTACAGGGCGAGGCGTCGTCGTCACCATATTAGATGATGGCCTTGAGACTGATCATCCAGACTTAGTTTCCAATTATGTAAGTACTTTTAATTCTACTGTTATATTATTACTAGCGACCCGTTCGTGACTTCGCCTCCGTAAACTCAAGTTGTTGCGTATTATCGGCGGTCTTTTCGGAAAACAATGATATTTCTAGAAAATGTTAAAATATGGGAGAAAAAGAGTAGACTATTTTTATCCGAAGATCCTGAAGTAACACTATATAAAATTTAATAACAATCGGTTTTGCCGTATTGACTTCACAGCCAGGCAGACAGAGTTACTTTTAGCATTTGTAATATATTATATATCAATATATATGTTATATATCTATGGATTAAAATAAATACTACAATTTTGAAAATGATACAATTTTGATTAAATTTAAACCTAACAGTATATTATTACTTTGATTTAATTTTTGTAATTTAAGTTCAGGTAGTGTATATAACTAGTATATCCAAAGATTTTAGAAAGAAATTTATTGAGGCCATCGTGCCGCAGCGCGACATTATCTGACTGTATACGCGATGGTTGTGGGTTCGATTCCCACTCAAGGAAACGATTATATTTAAACCCGTTCACTTTCCCGCTCTGGTAACAACACACATTGTTTCGGATGCTCTCTCTGCCTACCCTGCTATGCGGAAAAAAGTGTGAAGCAGAAAAATAAATGAACTAATTAAAATTACTTTAATATTAAATAAAATACTATTTTACGGACCACGGATGGTAACAATTACGAAATTGTTGGCTTTTCCATTTTATGTTGGCATGAAGTAAGGCAGTTAAAAGTGGATTCGCCTTCAAATAATTACTTAGTAACAAATAGTCCTATATACAAACTGTTCCTTTAATCTAAAGTCATTAGAAAATATAGCCAGAATAATTGGTCCAAGTGTGATACACGTTCTAATTTCTTCGAAATTAATGAAAGCCTAACATCTACTATGATGACCATGACTTGCCTTTACTGCATTTTTTATCGTTTAAAAGCTTAAAAAGTTATGCCTTTTTATGGATTAGGAGATTAGAAAATATGACAAAATGAGAAAATTTATGATTTATTAAATTTAAACTGGGAAATTTTATGCAAAGCCTAGTTACTTATGTACTTAAATACTTAACAAGTACCTAATGAATTGAGATTCTACATTTCACCTACTTGCTCGTATATGCTAACCTTGTTAGGTAACCTTGCTATAATTTCAAGTTCACGTTTAGAATCACGAATCACGCTTACGCAGGCAAGCTTCACCCTTTTCCCGTATAAAGTAGTAGAATAGCTAGAGAGAAGTTCTCCGGTTTTCAACTGAATTCCCGAATTTGCGTGTTGAGTGTCGGGGAATTAAAAATATGATACGATTGAATCGACGCATCACGATGTCTTTATTTTTATAACATAATAAAACGTCAAAAAATTTGCATCCAAGACCGTGTGCGGGCCACACATATAATACAATATCTTTAATAATGGTAGAAATAATTAATATTAAATATTTAAAGTTATATTTATAAGCTGGCGGGTCAATCGAAATCTATTAGCGTGCCACACTGTGGGGGACGCGGGTCTGGGGTTGGACAGCCTTGCTCTAGTACATTTTGAAGTCTTATAGTATTAACCCTCATAAACAACATGACGAAGCAATAATATTTTCCTGAATGAAAACTTGCCAAATATACTATTTTGAATTTAATATCCTCCATAAGTTTTACTTTTTCATTGGCAAATAAATATTCGGCCCAGCCTAGGATTGACCAATTACTTAGTCGGCACTCAATCAGAAATCGTAATCGGTATTGCTAATAATGTAAGTGAGGCTCCAATTAGTTATCAGCATAATAGGTTGAAAGCATGCCAGCCGCCAGTACGCCAGCCACGCGAGGAATCTATTCATAACCGCGGGGCATGAGAATCTTGCGATGCTTGAATTTGCTACTAATTTGTCAGTAATGCGTTTGATATATCAACATATCAATGTTATTATGTTATTTCTTATTTGTTTTACATATTTATATAATATGTTTTAGTTCATGTCTATAATTTAAATAATTACTAGTGATCCGCTCGCGGCTTAGCCCGCGTGAATTATATAATTTTCGTATTTTCGCCGGTATTTTCGTAAAACAATGAAGTTACTTGAAAAATTTAAGAAAATGGTAGAAAAATGTAGCCTATGGTCATCCTCTATATAAAATTTAATCACAATCGGTTCAGTGGTCTGACTGTGATGACGTCACAGACAGACAATAAATTCCGCATTTATAATATATATTAGTATGGATAGAATTTGTTTTAGTTCAAATCTATAGTTTATATAAATATTGTATTAGCTATGTAGCCTTACATTAACTACACATGTCATACATCATTTTTTTTTATTTATCTTATACCACTAATACAAAATTTTATGGTCTATTTACTTCAACATTTTATACTTGTATATCTAAAGTGAAATACATCTATACCTATATATAAAACTGACTGACAATGTTTAGCAAAACTAATGGGCGGTAAAAACTGAAAGTTCCATGAAGAGTGTAATTAAGCACTAAGGGAGGATTCTTCAAAAAATCCTACAGTAACGGTAAAAAACGAGATTTTATGCAAACGAAGTTTAACTTTATTATTGTTGTATTGAAGATTTTTTTAAATTGTATTGCAAATTTAGGCTTCCTTATGATTTATAATGAAAATTAGATATATAAAACATTGACTATATTTAGTTATACTAAATTATATACTAACAAAAACCAATTATAACGATGGACTATAATATATTGAAAATCTATTTTTAGCACTATTTCATTGTTGGGATATAAATAAAAATATTAACAAACGTTTATACGACTTTTACTAGTCGTATTATATTATGTCGCAAATCACTTTGTACAAAAGTGTCTATCAAACACACACTTCATAAGTCAGTACTGTACACAGTAATGTTTATTCTATTTATTTATTTCTCATACATTATAATGAAAAACATTAGCATTCTGCATTTCTCCATATACTATATTTCATACTCGTCCATTCACATAATGTTCTTAAAAAGGGGTCGATAGTTTTCTCTATGCATTAATATATAGAGGAAATAATCATAATGAATTTTATGGTCAGTAACTTTTCAGAACACAAAAAAGTCTAATATCTAAAATATTAATGATTTGATAATAATTAATTGTAGCAACATTGAAGAGTACCGGAGTGGAGCGCGCTGAGTGACTTGAAGTCAAAGGCGCTTGTTTGTATAAATCGTTCTTCGTAGCAAGTACTGGCTTTAAATAAATAGCTCCGCGTTCTTACTTGCTCACAAGTGACATTCATGAACAAAGTCGCTCGAGTTTGAAATTGCAGTTTTCGTACTGTTTGTGTAGCTTTCATTTATGGCTTGGAAAATTGAATACCGATTGTTTTAACCAAAGCGTTTAAGTTGCTGTTTCAATATTTTAAAGGAAATGAGTTTATACGATCGTATAATGTAATGCAGTGGAGTAAAGGGCTATTAGTGTACATTTCGTTTCGTCGAACTTCAGAATTACTTAATTTGAGACTTTTTGTTAAAAAGCCTGTCTTATTACGTACATAGGGCAGCGGCTGACTGTAAATGTATATATGATTGGTTGTGAAATTCCTCTTGGTGTAATTATATTTAAAATATTTTCATTGCTTCGCTGTGGTACCTGATAAAGCGTGATGTTGAGCTGTGCAACTCAATGTCTCGATTGCGGGCGGAAAGTGGATAACGGAGTGTCTTGACACTAGGTTCTCTCTGAGCTGTGCAACTCAATGTCTCGATTGCGGGCGGAAAGTGGATAACGGAGTGTCTTGACACTAGGTTCTCTCTGACTACCCAGTCACCTGCCATCTCAACCACCATGCAGAAAAAGCTTGAAACAGCTGCAGCTTTTTTTATTATTCTAAATATATTACAAACTAAATGCTAAGAAAGTTAGAGTAAGAGTGAGAAGAGTGAGAAAGTATGTAATTTTGATCGACTCATTTCGTTTATGGAACAAATAATACAATTATTACATAATTAGGTCAGTCAACTTTACACATTTGTATCTACGATGAATCCACTTGTTTGTATATATGCATAGGGCCATAGTTAGTGGGTTTTTCTTTATAAATTGCATACATATATAGCAGGAGAGCATTTAGTGTTAGGACTCTCCGTTCTCCATTTTCCGCCAGAGTTAGAATCATTGCGCATTGAGTGGCGGAACTCGTCGGGGGCGTCGATAAAATGAAAAACAAAAATATATATAACCCACTCGGTAGTGGGGATGGAACTATAAAATAATATAATTACCTAAGTAATTATACTACAAATAAATATTATATAGGGAAATCAAAAAAACAATATAATGTAAAGTGTCTATAGAAAGAAACATATTGTATATAAAATGAATACTAAATATTATATTAAGAACCTTTCACGGCCGTTCTTCCTTCAATTTAAATCACGGCGTTACTAAGCCAACTTATCAATAATTTCGTAAACGTAAGGTAGTGGTGTACATTAACGACTTTTTCAGGGGTTTCAAACTTTTTTTTCAGGGTCGTTTGTAATAGAAAATAGCTGCTGTAGTTACATATTTTACCGCTTTCAGAGAGACATTCACGTACAAAGGCGGTTGAGTTTGAAATTACACGATTCATCTAGCGCGGCTTTAATCTGAATGTTGGTTTGAAAAACGGGTAATTAGGTCAGTGTTATTATGGTGATATGCAGTATTTCATATCATAAGCGGTATTCTATTTCTCCGTAATATATAGCTATAAAATGTAATAATATAGGCGCAAACTTAGTTAAGTAAGGCAACTGAACTTACAGTTAGTATGTTCATATATGACTTAAGTTAACAGTTAAATTCAGAGCTTCAGCCAAAACTACAGTTTTGGCGGTTCAACTTTCTCAGAAATGTTGACCATTTTAACCTAGTACCGGTGCACTATACTATGTAAATAACTTCAACTCATTGTAATACTATGGAAAAGTTTACTAAGTGAGTCTAGTCTACAGAGCTGACCCTAGCTGACCTAACTTGTTAGAACAAGCTTACTAACTTTGTATAACATGAGTTTAGTTTCCGAAAATAATCTCCATTGGCCTAAGGTATGCACTTGAAAAACTAAAACTACTATTGATATTTATCAGTCAACATATTTGCCATATCTATTTCTATATTAGCTATGATTTTAAATACATTTTAGAATCAGATTTTTTTGAAAAATTAACGCTTATTGTATTAACTCAAATATTAATTAAGTTAGCTCATTTTCAAATTCTAAAGATGAAATGTTTAAACATAAAGTTTGAAAGCTGTCTAAAATCCTCGTAGGTCAATTAAAAGCAATCAACAAACTTTGGCAAGTCTTTGAGTATTATGGCAGTGCTGTATAAACACAAATGTTTGTTGTCGGTAGCTTTTGCTGTTAACTTTAAAAATAAAATTTCATTTACGAGTTAATGTTGAGCTTATAAGAAGTAACTGTTATATGATAAAGATATTTAGAGGCAAGCTATTTACGAAACCAAACGTAATCTATGCAAATAAATAAAATGATAGTGAATGTTTTTATATTAAAATAACAGATTTGTACTAAATGTATATGTATAAGTATACAGGGTATCGTGTATACAACAATAACAAAATATATTTTTTTACAATTTATGTTTGTCCGTTTGTTTCGGATAATCTCCGCCTGGACCGATTTTGATAGGACTTTCACTGGCATATAGCTGATTTCTGCTGCTGAGCTGAATTCCATGCGGACGAAGTCGCGGGTACATCTAGTATAATATACTTAGTCCTCCAACTTACCAGCATTAGTCAATGTAATTTCAAGTTACGTATAAAAATGTGACACACTTATAAAGTTAGCTCGTAAACTCTTGGCTCACTCTTTAAATATTCTGTATGTACTTTTTGTAAAGCGATCTTTTATTTTCCTTAAGGTTTTACTATTACGTTTAATTTACAATTATTAAAAAATGGAGCTTAGTAATTAATTATAGTACAGGATGTATAGGTAAATAATAATTTGATAAAAAAATTAAAATAAACTGTAAATAATAATATAGAAATATATAAAATTGTCTACATAGTTTAGCTGTTTGTTGAGAGTGAGAAAAAAAGAGAGAATGCTATTTATTGAATATTTTGAACATTTTAAAGTGTAGAACTTTAAAAATTAAAACATATTTCCTTGAGGCGCACGGCTTCGAATCCTGCTGTGTTCGATTTCTATACGTTTTCTAAAGCGTGTGAATAACACTTTAAAATGTTAAAAATATTTTATATATATATATATATATAGTTCCTACTTAGAAACGATTATACATATTATGTAAATATATTTAACGAAAGAAGTTACTATTTTTGACAATTTATTAAAATTAAAATATAATAAAATGTACTGTAGATTTTTTTTTATTATTCTTTAGTTTTGCAATGCAACAAGTAGTATTTATATGACTTTATATTTAAATTGTTATTGTCCATAGGATCCCATGGCATCGTACGACGTGAACTCGCATGACTCCGACCCGCAGCCTCGGTACGACATGATAGACTCCAACCGCCATGGAACGAGGTGTGCTGGAGAAGTGGCTGCCACAGCTAATAACTCGCTTTGTGCTGTTGGTGTGGCATACGATGCAAGTGTTGGAGGTAATTGAAAGTCTAATAATGTTATTTAAATCAATAAAAAATACATGCTTGATTTTTAAAAAATAGTTATCAGTTCCCAAAAAATAGCCTTAGAACTCAGATGAAATGGCGTAAGGAACTTAAGAATTTTTTTCATCAAGAGATTATTGTACCATACTTTATTTCCTGTATAATATTAGTCTTATCGACAGTTTAATGCTATTAGGATCAAGGGGTTTCATAATTTCTCTGTTCTCAGTTTTGATGCGTTTTTATAGTAATAAAAAATGTGCAGCTTAGGAAGTCATTATTATTAGTATTAAAATTTATATTATATTATTATAAGAGGGCCTAATTAAAACATAATAATACTCGTTGCCTTAGCAACGTGGTACAAATGAGTATGATAATGTGTGTAATATTTATTTTATGAATAAAATATTATCTTCTTGATACATACTTTACGCATGCCAAAATAAATGCTCCACAGTCGTACATATTTTTTGGAAAAAGCAGTCGTAAACTTTTTCTTCGTATGTTCATATATCTCAAAAAAGTAGCACTATTCTAATTATTTTATCAATTTAAAAAATATATATCAAATATCGATTTTTTGTGATAAAATCGATTAATTATATTTCTCTTATACAAAATATCTTCAAGGGATAAATAGTAGAAAATGAAGCCTTCCAAAAAAATTGCATATCATCTTAAAGAGAATTGAACAGGTTATCAGAAAACAAACAATAAAACCAAAGCAAAAATTTTATTTTGTATTATGTATACTATATTAGATAAATAAATCTACAGATGATATAAGTAGAATACATTTAGAATTTTAAGCTTCAATATACTTAAATAAAGTTATATGTTAAACGTCATTTTGTTATAAATGTTTATTATGTAAAATTTTAATAAAAAAAGTGGTAAAACTGGACGCCGTGTGTTCAACTTAAGCTTAGCAATCCGTAAACAAATTTCCCAATTTCCACTAATAGATTAATTTATATAAAAGCTTTACCTGTTACACAGAGGAGTGGGCTTTTGTATACTCAAATAATAACACAAAGTAAATATTAAATGTATAATAATACTTTACGCGGTTACATACTTCAGAATATTTAATTAAATAATTTCGTCATTTCGCTCGTTTTCTTATAAAAGAGGTAATCTCTTAATATTAGTATAAAATAAAATGTTATTACTATAGCATTTTCCAGCTTTTAAGGCTTGAAGTTAAAAAAAATGTTAAGATTTTAGAAATTTATTAGTATGCATACAATCACTGCAAAATAAATTTATATATTATATCGTACGAATACATACATTATATTTTTTATTACATTATATTTTTATTAACCTAATTTTATTATATTTACTTAGGAAATGCACTGCAATATATAGTGACGTGTATATATAATACTGGCGACCGGCTCGCGGTTTCGCCTCTGTCAACTACGCGGCTATAAGTAAATATTTTGTTTCTTCACCCACCCTCGTTCGGACCTAAATCACAAACTTAGCTTAAATGTATAATTTAAAATGTTGTAACTGTTTTAATTTATGAACCTATTGAAATAAAATAAACACTAAATGTTATGGGAACTTTACCTAATACAATAGTAAATAATAAAAGTCATTATTTTGGGTTCTATTACATTTGGTAAATGCCGAATGGTCATTTTTCTCATAAATTTTCAATATACAGACAGCGATCAGATACGTTTTTGTTATATAGTTGTACGTTAGTCGGTCGGTTAAGTAATGCCTCTATAGAGGCGGTGTCCTTGTCAGTGTAACCTAATATTTTCACATGGGAATTGTTACCGTTAATAACTCGCTTTGGCTTATCAAAGGGATATTATTGTTAAGCGATAAGCTCAGCGTTAAAGTCCCTGGTAAAGCTTTGAAAGCGTTTCTCTCGATAACCTCTAATATATGTATTTAATGAGTGAAACTAAATTTCGTCTTATTTATGCTATTCTTATATAGATTGGAGGTACTGTATACGATGGTTCAGCCTTGTTGGAGAATTTATTATTTTTATCACATTTCATGGACATTGTAAGTCTGAGTAATATTTGCCAGTTTTATATAATAAAAATAAAAACGTATATGCCGAGACGGACATAATACTGTTATGATAATGGAAAAGTATAAGTATAAATTATTTTTACCTGGAAACTAATAATTATAATAATTATTAACATATGCAAACCTTTTTAGTTTATTATAGAAAGATAAAAGCACGCTTGTTCCCACATAGAAGGATTTAGGAGTACCTAAGAGTATTTATAGACACTGTTTTCACTGTCACCTGAATTCAACATTGCATTTTGTTTGGCGAAAATGAACTCCGTGCTTGGTCTTGCCTGAGCAAAGGAAAAATGAAAACCATAAGAATATAATCTTTTTTAAATTGTTTTTAGTGTTATTAACACACTTAGGAAATTGAAAAATATCGTTAGAAAACGTATCATTTTTGATTTGAACGCATGGCTTAGCGGTTAGAGCACTTGACCAGTTTCCAAGAGGCGCGGGTTCAAATCCCGCTGCGTTCAAATTTTAAAACAATATATATTTTTTAATATGATCTTCCTTCGGGTGGGATTTGATTAAACCCACAACTATTGTGTTTACAGTCAGACGCTGTCATACTTACATTAGCTCAAAATCTATATTTGTAACCCTTTTTGGCCATATTATTCAGTATACATTATAATGTACTTGTAAGATAATAATAATGTACTGGAAAAGCCTGAGGATATCAGTTATTACTGAAACACGAACTTATATGTTGTGAGCGCGGCATACAAAATAAAAACGAGGTGTGAAATCTAAGTAGTATTTTCATATTTTTTCCTGTTCCCTACGTATGGAAATGTTATTTTATAGACACGACAAATCGTCGTCGTATAGCATTTCAAATTACGTACCTGTCAATTTGTTATTTCTTCTTCAAAGAAAATATTATTTGCTTTTATTAAGATACATAAGCATAGTGTGTTTGAAATAATTAGTTTAGAAACGGTGGGTAAATATTTTATTATAAAGTAATTATTATTTTACCTTAATTATTGAAGTATACAAACAAAGTTATTTTATTATCATTTTTCTATATTATAGGTACGTTTATATCTTTGTACAGTTACGCACCCTTTTCCCGACCTGACGTCAAAACACTCCGTTTTCCACTTTCCGCATGAATTCTCGCTTTGTCATATTTTTTTTGTTGAAATATTTTCTGCATATTACTGGATAGGCTGAACGAAACTTTACATATAACAAAACACACCTAATTTTAAGGAAACCGGGGAACATTTATTTGCGTTATACTTAAAGCTACCGTTTAAAATGCGAATCCACAGTTTATTTATGTTACTATTTTTGTATCAAAAGCTACAAATAGTAGATACAAATGAGAATAAACTAGTCTGTTGAAAAATTTGAAACCCTAAAAAAATTCAGAATTTCAGCCATTTGGCTTTGACCGAGCCATTCGAAGCTTCCCGTCGTACTAACAACATTGCACCTTTTGTTTTATTGGCGATCAAAAGTGCTTGTTAAAGTCTATTTAAATTGAAGTACATTGAGATTTTAATATTTTTGCCCTACAACTAAATATAAAGCACTGTCTACAGCGTATTTACAGGAATATTTCTTCACTAGTTTAGACTTATTGAATACGGATCACGAATTAAAAAATAATACTGTATTACATATAATTAAATCAAATATTTTGTTTCAATACAATTATTCAATTTCTTTGTTAATGCATTCTTTAATTTGTATGAAAATACTCTCTTAAATAGATGTTTGTAGTTCGTGTAATTAGACGTTTTTAGGTCAGAATGGAGACAACGCTCATTGCCAACTTGCTTGCATATGTGAATAAGTAATTAGTACTGAAATTGCTTCAACTCTTGCCTTTAAATTATAAAATGAGAAAATATAAATAGATTAAAAAACCCGCGCAAATATGCCCCTATTTATTATTATATGAAGGTATTCGTGTGAGAAGGTACTTAGTATATAGCAGCAAATGTACAAAGCACGTTTGATATAGTAGTATTTGTTATCCGTGGGTTTTTAGAGGCTATCGTGGCGCAGTGGGACAGACGTCTGACTGTATATGCAATTGTTGTGGGTTCGATTCCCATTCGGCGGGATGATGATATATAAATTATTTTCACGTCACTGCTCTGGTAAAATTAAGCGTGGGGTTGAATTATGCCACTCAACAAGTTATGTCTTGAATTAGAATTCGAGCGGACAACGAAGGACGGAGTGACATGGTACTAGGTGCTTCCGTGTACCATCTTCCGTTGCCCTAAGTGGAAAAAATCATACTATTTTTTAGAAAAAAAATGAAATCATAGTGTATATTATAAAAAAAAAATTTAATCCTAACCTTATATTGCTGTAAGTTCACTCTTCTGTTTGCGATTATGTAAAATAGATACTCTCATAGTGCTATACATATTTTAAATATTTTTTTCCTTGAGCAAAAGTAACCTTGACCTGATAGATGTATAGTTTATACAGAGTTATATATGTTGTCGCTTAATAAATCACTTAAGAGGCCTGAAAATATTATCTTTTAGAAAACGCTATATATTTTCAAATTAAAGCAAAAATCGCAGGCTTTAGATTTTAAATTCAACATAATTATTAAAATCGTGATAATTTAATTTATATGAGTTAGTTGTGGCGCAGTGGGGCTGTATCTGTTCGGCGTTAAGTACCGATTCCGGTTCTCGATTCCAGAGAAATATTAGGTTCACTCTGACAACCCTGATATGCAGGAAAAAAGTGTGAAGTTAAAAAAAAATAAGACCATCGTGACTGTGAACGCGACAAGTTGGCGGTTCTATTTCTACTTGAGGAAATGTTTCTATTTGAATTAGTATTACTTTTTCCAGTCATTCAAAAGCATAGTGATTTAGTACTAAAAGAACAGATAAAGAGAGAACTCTGTCTACTCCGCGAAATTCAGAATACTTGTAAAGATAAAAAAATACATTTCTGATTAAATTATTAAAATATAAAAACAAATTATCCTTAACCCTCAGTCTAATAAACTTACGGCACGCTCTGACGCGCTAGATAAACTAGGTTCGACTTTCATAGAAGTTTTAATTTTAAAACAAAAAATACTATAATTTCTGTAGATAAAAATATTTAAGAATTTAAAGTAAATAAGTATATGTAAATATATGCAACCAAATAAGTTAATATTTTTAACAATTTATTAGAATTAAAATATAATAACAAAATACTGTATAACTATTGAATTGCATGAACCTGAATTGAATGTATATATATAAATATATATGTATGTAATAAACATTTACTTATAATCTTGACTAATTAATTGCAGTACTAAGCTCTCATAAATATCGTGGAGTTACTTGTAATACCGTGTCACATGTTGATTGTGATCACAAGAACTAATTTAATAAACCACTTGCCTGATTGTGCTAAGCGTACACTATTGTTTCTTTTTAATAATGACGATGAAAGCTATATATAAGCTAGTCGTGGATTCGATCCCAACTCGGGGAATATTTGAGTTATTTTCATTTCCCTGCTGTCGGAGGACAAGGCACGGCTTTGAGGTCCGTTAAAAAACGCATTTGTTTGGAACTTGGGCGGAAAGTGGAGAACGGAGTGTGCCAATACTAGGTTCTCTGCAACCTCTCTGCTTTCCTTTGCAATGCGAAAATGGCATGAAGCTGATAAAAATAATACATACCATTACAAACGTACATTCGTTGTATGGTTCACTTAATAAAACATAGGTGTCTCTTACGCTCGTTAGTATAATTAATTACGCTAATTTGGATAAAGTTCCAATTAATTCATAATCATCATGCAATATATTTATACTTAGAGTATATATTATGCAATTTACAGCGGTTATCGCGATAAGAGTTGTTAATTTCAGTTTATTTAGTAATAAAATTGGAAATTGCTTTAAATAAAAACCAAAGACAATTACTTTAATTATGGGGCTTCGAACTTGCTAGTAGACCTTGCTTGCCAGTAATTTCGATAATGTCACTTTGTATGAAGAACACACAAAGGAAATTGAACAGTAAAAAACAGGTATGGTTAATTTAATTTGATAGATGGCATGTTAAGATAAGATCAAGAAACAATATAACGACTGGCACCTATAGCAAAATAATATATATATATACAATATATTACATACGACGATACAGAACTGTATAACTGTATTACAAATATTTGTGTAAATATGCCAAATATCTAAGGTAACTATAATAATTTAATTTCATAACATTATAACAATTTTTAATAACTGAACAACCATAATTATTTTTTTCAAAAAATATGTAGGTATATTGAAAAATCCACTACAGTGGAAAAATTACGATACCTAAAGGCTTTTCGTCAAATTAAATCCGTTTTTGGAAGAAATAATCAGCAACCTTGAAAAAAAAATTTCAATCCGGAAACCGAGCGCAGCTATTCCGATTCCCGTATGAAATATTTAAATAATCGTCTTCCGTACATAATGACTTTTTTATTGACCCTCACTGATATAAACGTGTCGAGTGATTTGAAATGTATCGTCTTATTTTGTATATATAGATTTAAATAATTAATTAATTATGTTTTTTCTTGTACATCGTTACAAATTAGTTGATGATATATGAGTTATCAATCGAGTTTTAATACAAAATTTGCCTTCAATCTTAGATTTTATTGTAACCTACTATGCCAAAAATCTATACACGCTATTTCTCTTTATTTTATCAGGTGTTCGCATGTTAGACGGTGACGTCACGGATGCAGTAGAAGCCAGGTCGCTAAGCTTGAATCCTCAACACGTAGATATTTACAGCGCGTCATGGGGCCCTGATGATGATGGGAAAACTGTGGATGGACCAGGGGAACTAGCTACGAGAGCTTTCATTGAGGGTGTTACTAAGGTACCGTTATGAACATTAAATTAAATAAATACTCGAGCCATATTTACTAGAGTTTACTTGTAAAATATCTTTACTAGTCTTTTCTAGAATAATCCAAATCGTTTTCCTTTAGTCCATAGCAATGTTATACAGAATATAACAATAAATCTACCAATATAAAACATTTTCCATACATTATAGGGACTTATATTACGAATTCATTTTCTGGCTACAAGCATTATTGCATTCTATGGTGACGTAAGGCACTTTGAATACTTATACGGTGCAGCTAGACGAAATCGTAGAGATGTGCCTTTTTCTTAATTTCATTTGGTTTTTTAGATTTAGAAAAATATATTTAATTTCAAAATATAAAATTTATTAAATGATTAACATTTGTATGTTTCCTAAATGAGGTGTGTGGTGTGTGCAAGTTTTCTTGTATTTGGAATGAAAAATATTCTTTAGAATAAAATAACTATAGTCAAATACGAGTATATGCCAATTAAATATATACTACTATTTTCAAGCAAGACTTTAATAAAAAGAAGTTAATAAAAAATGTAAAGTGAATATTAAAATACACACGATTAATCCGGTTGAAATAGTTTGATTTAAAATAAATATAATTTCATCAAGGATCGTATATAATCACATGTTGCGATATATCCGATAAACTGCCCACGCTAATCTGCTTATAAACGACCTAAACTAACCATAAACGGCAAGGAATTAATTTGCATAATATTTAGGCCAGATTACCCCGGAATTTATAAACTTTCATTCGAAATCATAACCTAGAACATCATTATGCATTAAAGGTAATTATGTAGGAATAGTAAATTTAGTAATCTGATAGTTAATTAGATTATTATATATGTAAAGCTTTAAACGTTATTTTAATGTAAAACGATAATTCAGCGAATATATAAATATATAAAAAAATTTACATTGAATAATAGAAAATTAAGCAAATTAAGTAAAGTAATGATGTAGTTATTTTCTTTTAAGAAATTCCATGTCAAGCTTAAGTATAAAATTTACATAACAACCCTGCGTACTGAGTATCGTTTTATACGTTTATTGAATAAAAAAATTGCCACCTGTCGTAGCTTAGCCCATTTTATTAGTTTCAATTTTCTTATCGCACAGAAGTTACATATTTCTTAAAGCCATTTTCCGCTATATTTCCCTTACATTACATTACATTACCGTAGAACCATTAAAATAAAGATGTTATTGAAGAAACATAATGTAACTATAAGGCAATTTCGTTAAAGCTTAAAACGAGCCCTTTAGAAAGAGATTTTATGGATACAAACATTGAACTTTTGTTACGTAAAAGACGGGAAACGTACTGCATAGTTTTTATTTTCTTTATGAATATAACACATAGTAGCTGATTAGATATATATGTATATATATATATATATATATATATATGGTCATATGAATTTTGAAGTGGACATAATAACAGGTACTTTATAATACCGGCAACTTTTTTATTTTTAAAATTATATAAAGAACGTTCGTGAAATTTTAAGGTTGCCTTTTGTAATACAAATAACATAAGAATAAATTTTAACATAAATTAGAGGCTTTGCTCTATTTGGAGGAAAATGTAGTAATATTGTGTTACTGTAAACGATTTTGACTACAGAATCTGTGCGTTCACGCTACAAAACAAATTGTACAAAACAAGTGAAACAATAGTTGTTTGTCTCTCGCGACCTACTGAATGTCAATGAAATCTATTTAGGTTAAACAAGAATATATTAAAAAAATATATTTTTAGAAAACCTATAAAAGTTGGAACGCAGCGGAATTCGAAACCGCGTCTCTTGGTAACTGTCCAAGCGCATTTACCACTAAGCCATGCGTTCTAGATCCGGCTACGTCGAATTCAATTGAGTCGGACACAATTGAGTAAAAATAACTGTTAGAGTTTATATTTTATTTTATGGCCCAGAAATTAGAAAAAGAATATTTATAATATATAAAAAAAATCGAATACTCTATTAGTGTAAATTATAATTACTTGTAGCCAATACCTATTTTACGGTATCAGCATTTGAACCGTTAATTAGCAATATAATTAATAAAAAAATATTGAATATTAATATTATTAACTGTATGATTAACAAAATTAAATGTAAATGGTTAGGACATATATATATATAAACATCTATAAAATCACTATTATATAATATACTTTTTGCTTTGACATAGATGTGACAGAGTGTGCCTGCCGTTGTTTTAAATAAAACAGCAAAATAACAAAAAAACACTAAAGAATAGAGCATAAAAGGGCACAGACTACAAATATATATAATTATTAACACTCAGACGCGTATTCTATCTACGCGAACGTGAGTTATTCATCTAAGTATACATTCCAACTAGAGCTAGCTAAAATTATATGAATTGTTCCAAGCTACTCCCAAGAGCGCTTCCTTTGTAATGTATGTTTAATAGGTGTACTAGAGAACAATAAACTGTTGATAAATACAATCTGTTTATAATTGAACTTGGTCGTTCTATTATATGTATTATAACTAACAATAACCAATTATTTTGATGATAATTGTTAAATATTCACAAAGCTTGTTCATTGTTTAGGTAAAATTATAGAAATGGATATATAAATTTACGATAGTCGCTAAATTAAATAATAGAAGTATTCATTCACTTTTTAAATTGGATGCAGTAGCTCAGTTGATATCACCGCTTGAAAGCTTATTTACTGTAACCCTAAATTTACATACAAGCTACTCTAGTCAAAATCTAAGAAAAGCAAATTATGTCTAAACTTTTAATACCTTATATATCACTACAGACTTTGTGTTGAATACTGTGTTAAATAAATGCATATTATAAAAGATTATAAAATACATAATATAAAATATAATAATTAAAATATTTAATATTAGTAAAACATTTCTTGAACAGGGTCGTAACGGGAAAGGCTCGATATTCGTTTGGGCATCCGGTAATGGGGGTCGGGAGCACGATAATTGTAACTGCGATGGCTACACTAATTCTATTTGGACATTAAGCATATCATCTGCAACGGAGCGGGGTGAAGTGCCTTGGTACTCTGAAATGTGCAGTTCGACCCTCGCCGCAACTTACAGCTCTGGTGCTATCAACGAAAAGCAGGTCAGTTAATTGTTTAATAGTATTTTAGTTTAAATACTTTGAATGGGTAATGACGATATCTCAAAATGTTGTGTGATACGGTTTAAATCCACTCTAAGAAATTTATAGATGGTTAAAATGTATATATTATAGAATTATCTATTAAAAAAATGTAAAAATAATAAAATTTCTTTATTTGCGTTTCAATACTCTATTTAAAAACGTTGATGAATATAATATCAGTCAATTTAAAGAGCTTAAAGAAATTTGACAATATGATTATTAAAATTATTTTTAAGGGCTCCAAAGACTTGTTTTCTTTCAATAAATATTATTTTTTAGATTTTTTTTGTTATAATATTATTATGGAAAATATAGAAGCTTAAATGTATTTATTTATCTTGATTATTTTTTTTTCTATTAGGTAGTGACAACAGACTTGCATCATTCGTGTACAACGGGACACACGGGCACGTCTGCTTCGGCACCGCTCGCAGCGGGTATATGTGCGTTAGCCTTACAGGCGAATAGAGACCTAACATGGCGTGATATGCAACATATTGGTAAGAAAGTTTAAAGATTTAAAAAATAGATATATTATTTGCCAATTTTATTATACCTAAGCGAATATAAGTATTTATTCAAATATCAAATATTCTCAAGCATTTATTCTCATACAGTAATTTATTATAAATCATATTTTTTTCTAAGCTTTACGCTTGTCCAGTATAGTTGGAGAGAACCTAGTGTTAAGGCACTCCGTTTTCCACTTCCCGACCGAACTCGGGACATTCTGTGTTGAGTTACGGAACTCAATGCCGCGTTTTGTCTTACCAGAACAAAGAAATGAAAACCATTAAAATAAAATACTGCAAATGAGGATCGAACTCACAAATAATCACGTTTACAGTCAGACCCTGACGCACTGCGCCACGAAGGCATATAGTTATTTATTTTTAAACATTTGTAAAGTGTTATTCACACTCTTAGGAAATTGAAAAATATTTATAGAAAACGTATAAAAATTTAACGCAGTGGGATTTGAAACCGCGTCTTTTGGAAACCGAGCTAACTGCTAAGCCATGCGTTTTACATCCGGCTACGTTGAAATTCTGATACACTTATTACAACTTATTATTGATGCTAAGATCTCTGTAAAGAGATTTTTACCGTTAAACATTTGGATTGGACGGTTTTCATGAGGCGCGGGTTCGAATTCCGCTGAGTTAACATTTTTATACGTTTTCTAAAAAATGTTTTCTTTATAGTATATTTAATAAATTTATTAAATTTTGAGACAAGAAAAGAAAACATAACGCTGTTCTCTAATTCTTCATGACTAACCCATGAAACGCAAATACATTGTAAAAATTGTTTCACATTTAAAAGAGGATAAATTAGTATTAAATGTCTTTTTCAGCTTCACGGTTTTTCCCATATCACAATATAATCATTCCCTGAGTGGAATCGAACCACGACCATCGCGTATATAGTTAAAAGCTGTCACACTCAATGACCTCGGCGCCATGACGGATATTAAGATGATAGTCATTTCAATTTTATATTAACATATTTAATTAAAATACGTTATTTCTCCATATATATTATTATCCTATAAGCTTTATCAAGGAAGTATAATTAATATTTAACGATAGTAAGACAGAGCTCTATTTGACGAATGATTGAAAATGGCTTGTCAATATTTTCTAGGAATAAGCGATTGTTTTCGTATGTTTTCATTTTATTTTGCAAACAAAGATTGAATAGCTCATTTGGATTATATTTCAATTATATATTTGTCTCCATAATGTATATTCATATTTGTTAAGCATTGGTTGTGGCCAAAGTAATATTGGCGTTGACTTATACAAACAACAAATTCAGAAAATCTCGTTTGTGATATTAAAATAAGCGCATTTTACTAAATGCATATCTATGTACACACGGTACGTATACCAAAAAAAATTGTTAAGTACATTTATCTTTCTGAATAACATTAAAAGATACTGCTTTTTAAATGATTTAAATTTTAGTTAAGTCTCCTGAGCAAGATAAATCTACTTAATTTATGTCACTTGTATATGATTAATAAATATTTTTTAACTTCATCATCTATTATGACGTCACACAGATCCAGCTAACTTGAAAAGTTTTAAAAACAACCTTGGAAAAGTGATTTAGGAGCCGTACATTTTTCAAATTCTAACAAAATAAAACCATACACAATTACAGTGGTTTACATTGACTAAATAAAAGGCTGGTAAGGCATCCATTATTCATTAAACTCAAACTAAACACCCAAAAGTTTCACTCAAAATAAACATCGTATATACCTGTGCTAAATTGAATGTTATCTCCAAGCCATTTAGATTTGGGATTACGGGATTATAGAACCAAAATCAGGATAAAGTGATCACACAATGTACTAATCGATGCAATGCCGTTTAGTCAATGAGGTTGTTAGAAATGCGAGGACTGTTGAAAATCTAAATAAACTTTAAAGCACTAAACAATACGTCTATTCCCGTTACTGAAACGTGTAAAAATTATTGATTAGTAATATACCGGTAAAATTTAGACTTGTTGACGCGTAATATACGCGCTGCCATGGCACCACGGTTGTCACTATACAAAATCTTATGTGAATAACGCTCACAGTGTAATGATTTATTTTATTGATTTAAAATTACAAAATTTTCCTCTCGAATAGTAATACAATGACCCTAGTAAACTGTTATATATATATATATATATACTCGTATATAAAGCAACTAAAACGTTTGTATTTCAAATAAGTAATATAACAGCTAGATTGTGTAAAAAACGATTTATGGCTTAAATTTTTTAGACTCTGTGGAAACCAACTTATTTATATTTAAAAACAAAATAAGGCTTTTAACAACAAATCAAATGAATGTTATAATTTAATATCATGACTGCGCTACGATAATTGGATGGTTATAATTTTTGATTAAAAAATACAAAATGGAAAAATAGTTTAATTAAATTTATAAAATGAAAATGAAATTATGCAACTTGTGCATTAATTATGAATATCTAGTAATATTAAAATTGAATAAATAAAATAATAATTCATACACATTTTGATTAAATATCCTAATCATAAATAAAGTGTTACTTTATAATACAATATAAATTTAACTAACACATTGAAAAAAGGCTATCGTGGCGCAGTGAGGCAGCGTCTGTCTGTAAACGCGAGGTTTGCGGTCCGAGGTCTAATTTGAATTCTGCCACTTGTCCCGAATTATGGCGAGTTATATAGAATAGAGGTTTTTCTATATATCTGCCTCCCTACTTTGAAAAAAAAAACATAATTTTATTATATATAAATGAGTGTTTACGATCGTAGCGTGCTCTGGCTTTAAGTCTCACTCAGTCTTCTGAGTATGTATATAGTGAAGAATATTTAAAAAATATTTATTAAATATATGTTTGCTAGTTATATTAGATTTAGTACGGTAATAAATCCGTGAAATTCAAAAAAGAATATCGGTAGTTTTTCCCTTATAATCTGCCCTGTGATAAAAGTTTAGCCATGCATCTTAAAGATATCCCATATTCAAGTTCTGCTACGTTTTAAATCACATGTTTATAATTTTAAATATAAATTTTATTTCAAGTATTATTTTATTTTATTATATACTAACGACCCGCTACTGGCATCGCCTGCGTGGACTACAGCTGCTTCGTGCAGCGGTTTTTTTCGTAAAACAATGAAATTCCTGGAAAAACTTAAAAAAAATAGAGAAAAAAGTGGCCTATGTTAATTCCAAGACCTTAAAATATAGCTATGTAAACTTTCATCACAATCGTTTTAACGGTTTGACCGTGATGACATCACAGACAGACTAACTTCGCACTTTCGCATTTATTAGTATTAGTACAGATTTATCAATTACACATTTTTATTATAGTGGTACGAACGGCGAAACCCGACCGTCTAAGCATCGGTGGTGAGTGGAGAGTCAATGGAGTGGGTCGGAACGTCTCCCATTCTTTCGGCTACGGTTTATTAGATGCTGCTGGTATGGTGCGGCTTGCGAAGACGTGGAGGACTGTCCCTCCGCAAAGAAGATGCGAGTTAGCAGCGCCTAGACCGCAAAGAGCTGTTCCACCGAGATCATCTATCACTTTACAAGTAGGAAATATTTTACTATTAAACTTTCTTTTATAAGTTCTTCTTTATTATTACGCTATAAATAGTCTTCAGAATATAAAGTGTAGTTAAAAATTACATTGATATCCATTATTAACAGGTTTAGATATGTGTTGGATGTTGGAAGCCTAAGAACTGAATATAAAAAAACATTCACCTAAGTAAAATGGAATCCACATTAGTCTCTCTTTAAATAATAAATAAAATATTACTGTAAAACATATTTAGAAATTTGTAAACGTCAAAAAACATATAAAAAATTTAACGCAGCGGGATTCAAACCCGCGCCTCTTTGAAACCGTCCAAATTTTTTAAGTTTTCTAAATATGTTTTTCATTTTTCTAAGTGTGTGATTAACACTTTGAAAATGTAAAAAAATATTACTATATTAAAATTTCACTTTTTTAACACACAATTTCAATTCACACTTCTTCCATGTACAGACAGCGATCAGTTACATTTTGATTATATGAATAGATTCGCTCGCGCAGTATAAAGCGTTTCGTAACATTATAATATTTACAAAAACAAATTTGAAATACCGTTATTGAGTTCAAATTTCAACTGTACACCTTGCTCGTAGATTTAAGTCCCGCTTTAGAGAGTGTTGATATTTCATCTTAACCGTAGGTAGATTCGGACGGATTAGACGTTTGACTGTCAAGCAGATTTAAACGCTTTTAAACCGTAAATTCGTTCCTGTTTACATAATATATGCGATAAACGAATGCTTCATTTAGAAACTAAACACAAAAGGATAATTTATAAGATATTTTATAGTATTTAAAACGTTTATTTTTACAAATATAATTGTACTAATAAATATTTTTGTATACTACACTACTACTAAATATATAATATAATATAAATAGTCATCTGGAACATGGCTTATTTATATATATTTTTAAATAGAACAATGAAACTGTAAATTAGGTTGAATTGAAAATTATCTAATTTGATGAGACTCTATATATCTCGGTGCGCGACATTTGCAACAATTACGAACGCTCGGTTGCATTTGCATTGAAAATACTCGGCTGTGAATTCACGGAATTTAGTGCCTTATTATGTCACAGTTTGTGCTAGACATGACGGTAATTATAATAATAGATAGATACCTTTATAATAGTTCATTTACTAACTCTAAATATCAAATCTAAATATTTGTGGCTCTTTAAAATAATATAAAATATGAAAGTATAACATATATTTAGAAAATGTACAAAAATTAGAACGCATCAGGATTTAAGCCCGCGCCTCTTAAAAACTGTTCAAGCGCTCTGACCGCTAAGCTATGCGTTCTAGATCCGGCTACGTCGAAATTCTATACGCTTATTACAACTTATATTTATTGTTACCATCTCTATAGAGAGATTCTTAAAATATCTGCTACCCAATTATTATTCTACGAACAATCGATTGGCAAGAGAGGAGCAGTATTTATTAAACATATTAACATTTTTTTTAAATGTTATTCACACACTTAGGAAATTGAAAAATTTATATTAGGAAACGTATAAAAATTTAAACGAAACGAGATGTTTTTCAATTTCCTCAGTGTGTATAACACTTTAAAAAAAATGTAAAAAATATGTAGGTACATTATATAATGCTGAACTAGTACTTCGTAGAGCTCCATTATAGAGTATTATCTGTTCTGTTGTTTTTGTTATAGTTCGTAGCGATATCACTGTTTAAGATAGCTACGCCGCATGTTTTTTAATATCAAACTATATAACCTGCATTTTCTAATAAAAACCCCTTTAACAATTTACTTACCTATATATATTAAGAAATTACGTAGTCAGAGAGAACCTAGTGTCATGTTGAGTGGAGAATTGAATTAATTATTTTCAATTAAATTATGATCATTCCACTGAGTGGGAATCGAACCCACAACCAATCACGATTACAGTACGACGCTGTCCCACTGCGCCACAAGGGCCACTATCATATATTGTTGTATTTTAATATATTGCATTTCTAAACAGTTGGATGTTGGAGCGTGTCCAGGCGTAAACTATTTGGAGCACGTACAAGCGCGTGTGTCATTGCAAGCGACGAGGAGAGGAGACCTACGGATCGCTTTGACTTCTCCCGCTGGAACTAAAGTCACATTACTTGCCCCCAGGTACGTTTATAAAAATATGCATGGATAAAGATTGTACGCCGCAAATTTCGAATTTTCAGAAAATTAAGTTGTATAGAGTTTTGCACGACTTTTTAAATATTGTTATATTAGGGAGTTAAGAGTGGTGTTATATCAGAACCTTAGTTGTGTGCGAATTTTTAGTATTGTATTATACATAAACTGAATTTAACATTTCTTATGCAGTCGGAAGTCTCATTAGCAAAGCGGAGAAATGATAATAATTTAAATATAATCATTCCTCCGAGTGGAAATTGAACCCACGACCATTGCGTAAACCAACAGACGCTGTTTCACCGCGCCACGACGGCACAGGATAAACTGACATACACACTTCGTTATTTAAAAACTGTCGACTAAACTATACTATATTTAATTAATCAAATTCAACATTCATTATTATGTGTAATATATTTAAATATGAATAATTTTGAATTAATCAATTAATTTTGCAAAAATATTATTTTAATTAATTAATTAATTAATTGTCAAATTTTTATACGTTTTCTAAATAGGTCTTTTTCAATTTTCTAAGTGTGCGATTAACACTTTCAAAAATGTAAAACAAAAGGAATAATTTTATACAAACACCAAACCAATTAATATATTGAGTTATTTTTGAAATTAAATTGTGACATGAAAAATGTACATCTCTTAATATATATATATATTTTTAATTGTTTTATAATGTGAGATTCAGTTTTTTATACACTCGTACTTCATTATTTTTGCAATTTATTTTTCATTTGGAAATGGAATTGGGTAAACTTTATATTTTTATTTTATTAATATATTATTAAATACAAAACATTTAACTTTCAAATTAAAAAAAAAATAATTTTAAATGGTAATGGTCTCAAATAGGAAGATGCTCATAAATATATATAATACTAGCGACCCGCTCGCGGCGTACCTGCGTAAACTACATAACTAAACTATTTCGTCTTTTCGCCCCAGTAGGCTTAGCTCGGACTGAGCGAAGCAAAGTCCCCCACGACAAACGGTGTCGCAAGTCGAGGTTCGAGTCTCACATGAGGCGCCTTTGCGTCACCGTGAAACTAAATTGATGGTTTCCTCTCGAGGTCTCCAAGCCAAGGTCGGAGCTCTTTTAGCTCGGCCTCCCCCATAACCCGGTGACGCTGTAGAGGCCACTATGGCCAACGGCATACTACACAATCGAAAAAAAAAATATATATTTTCGCCCGCCCGCGTCCTCACTTAAATCACAAGCTTTGCTTAAATTTATATTTTAAATGGTTGTAATTTTTTTATTTATGAATTGATTGAGATGAAATAAATACTAAGTTTTAAAGGAAGCTTACTACAATTACTTACAATAAAATATTCAAAATGCATTTAAATCACTTAAGCCGTTTCTGAGATAAGCGCGCACAAACAAACATACAAACAGAAAAGAAAATTAAAAATCATTGTTTTTGTTGTGTCTTACATTGAGAAACACCCCTAATATTTATTTTTCATGTACAGCCAGCGATCAGTAACATTTTTATTTTGTGTATAGATTGTAAAAGTCACAATTAAACTTCTAAAAGAAAATCAATAATTTTGAAAAATATACATCCTTTTTTGCTTGTAGGATACACTCATTCATGCATATATGTATGTATATTTGCATTGATACGATGCATAATAGCTTGCTATATGTCACATGGAATTCATGGAACTCTGGTTGAAATACTGTGAATTCGTTTCATATTTCAAAATAGCTTTATCCAAATGAAATGTCTATATTACTTTCATCTATCCTCCTTCGTGGCGCAGTGGGTCACCGTCACACTATAATCATGATTAGTCGTGGGTTCGATTCCACTTGGCAGAATTAATATAATTTAATCATTTTAATTTCCTCGCCCTGGTATACAAGACAGAGAGCAGCTTTGAGCTCCACCACTCAACATGCAATGTCTTGAACTCACGCGGAAAGCCGAGAACGAAATGTCTTGATACTAGGTTCTCTCCTACTATCCCGCTATGCTGGAAAGTATGGAGCTAAAAAAGATATTCACTTTATATTCTAATTATCTTAATTGAGATTTTACAAAGTTAAACGGAAGACAAATTAAGACCACGAAGACTATATTCATTTTTGACTTATTACCAATATATTGGAACGTAATTTAGTGTTATATCACTTATGATCATAAAGGCACTATATATTTAATGAAGTTTATCTCTTAGATGAGACAACTTAATGTTAATTATAAAATGAAAATCGTAACGGTATTAGACCTTACAAATATCGTGTGCATTTTCACAAACTTATTTACATCGGAACTTAAAAACAAAATAGACAAACCTAGGTATATACATAGTATCATTATAAAACGTGGTTTCATATAAATATTAATAATATTTTCCTCTTCAATGGCATTAGAACAAGTTATGAAACATTAAGACGACATATTATATTTCATTCGCATCTAATGTTCAGGTCTGATATGCGATACATCTCACTCCACGCCATTCGGCTAACTTACGGCGCAATTACAGAACTTGGAGGCAGTCAGTGGCGCACTTTATCACTCTGGAACAGCATACGTAGCAATAAAACCTCGTTTCGTTCGCTCACTGCAATTTTCTTCTGCGATAGAGACGAGCAATTTAAGTTCCTAATACTTGTCGCGTAAAATTGACAATGACATGAATGAATTAAATAAATATGAATATTTTATAACGTTTTCATACTTATTTTATTTCTAATTGTAGTTTTAATGTATGACTATATTAATATATTAATATTGCTACTGAGCTGTACAATCTCTTGAATTTAGGTGGAAAGTGGAGAACGGAGTGTCTTAACACTAAGTTCTTTCTATACTGTCTATATGGGAAAAAGTGTAAAGCCGAAAAAAAACTTATATATAAGTTAAGTAAAACTTTTTGTTTGAAGTAATTGTTATAATTTTCTATAAATTTTCTTGTACAAAATAATGTTAGCTCAAACTTAAAAATAGAATACTGAAAACTGCAAATAGCGCCATTTCAATGTTATATGGCTAATTAGTAAAGTAATTTAACATTAAATAGTTTTGCTCAAGGGAGGTGACTTAATTATACTTTGGTACATAACTAAAGGTCTGACAGTTTACAAATTGGCTCTTCCACGTATTTCGTTTCTTAGCATTAAAAGTTTTAATACAAGAAATTTATCTCAAAGTTATTTTGCGCTATGTTTTGTAAGTGGAAATAAAATAAAATAATAGTTTATGTGTCGTGTTGCTTAGCCTAAAGATAGGATATGAAAAATGTTTTCAAATAAAACAAAACGTTGCGGGATTCGAACCCGCTCCTCTTGGAAACCGTCCAAGCGCTGTGACTACTAAGCCATACGTTCTAACGTATGGCTTAGTAGTCAGAGCTCCAGCTACGTGGAAAATCTTATACGTTTATTACAACATATTTTTGTTGCCAGCATTGGTACGGTACGTACATTTTAATTACTTGGATTCTTGTGCAAAAATTCTATCAACATTTTTTCGGCAAAATATTATCGTCTTTATATTAACTGAATATATATTCTTTTAATTGAGAGAAAGAGAAAGAGATAGAATTAATTTCATATTAATGATGTACATTTTATTTATTTAGTCGCAGAGTCAATACCGTAAATAACATTGGTTATCAGAGGGAGCTTAAAACACTCGGTTCTCCGCTTTCTGCGCAAAATCAAGTTATTGTGTGTTAAATGGCGGAGCTCAACGCCGCACTTTGTCTTACTAGAGCGGGGAAATTCAATTAATGTTTATGCAATCATTTCGCAGACTCGAACTCACAATCAATTACATTTACAGTGATATACTGTTCCACTGCGTCAAGGTGGACTGACCTGTATTTTCGTATCATAAGTTATTGAAAAATATACTAACTCCATTAAGTGCAATTTCAAGTTTGACACTTTCTAACTGCGTCGCGATTGATCTATTATATTTTCTCGATTGCTTAATCATAGCGCAGATAAATCACGAATGTGATGTCCCGTTGATTTTTCATGTTACACCTGTCAATGCTCTTTTAATAACAGCCGTACTTTTTCTTCTTCGATCCTTATTATATGATTTAAATATAAATAAATTGTAAATGGGAAAATATATTATGGGGGGCTTTTAACAATGTAAAAGACGCCAAAACAATTAGTTTTTTCTGTTTGTCTGGCGTGACTTTGTGCACGCAAATCTCAGAAACGGCTTAACAGATTTAAATGAAGTTTTGACTATAGTATGTTGTTAAGCTTCCCATTACATTTAGTGTATATTTTATTTTAATCAGTTTATAAATAGAAAAGTTACAATTAATTCAGAATGTATTTATAATATTATATGAACTTAATGATGCGTATTGTAAATAAAAAAAAACATCAATACATCTGATCGCACACTGTGTTGATTTTTGTTGAAAATATAACTATAATAAATGTTAAATGAAATAAAGTCGATTGTGGCGCTGGCAGCATTTGACTGTATACCTACTCTATAAAGAAAAACGACGACTAAACATAATTTGTACTCCAACAGACCTCATGATTCTTCGCGGGCTGGTTTCAACTCTTGGCCGTTTATGTCTGTACACATGTGGGGAGAATCGCCGCTTGGAGTATGGCAACTAGAAGTTTCTAACGAAGGACGATATATGGGTAAGCTATAAATATATATACATGTTAAATAATATGTAAATGTTACTCTTAAAGCCCGGACCTTGGTAAATCGTGATATTCCAGTAAAGAAATCACTCAAAAAACAAAAAAATTAGTAAAAGTATTTTGATCATTCATCATACTTTGGTAAAACTAAGGTTTTGGATAAAATATACCGAAAATGTTGATAAGTAACCTAATTAGAAAGTTAGAAACGTTTCAGACATTTACTATTAAAGTTTACTATTAAATCTCGTGATATATATATTTCGTGATTGATATATTTCAGTAATATTCAATGAAATAATGAATCCCTTGTGGCTCTACGTATTGTAATCTATTTGAAAAGTCAATATTTAAAACATGATATTTAAATATAAAAGTCAACTGTTATCGTACAATGTAACGATGGCGCTTTTATCTCTCTCAGCACACTTTCTCATGAAAGTAAAGTTTACACGCTCAAGGAGTGAGTGTTGACCGTCATCGAGTGCTCTACAAGTTTTCTGATGCAAGCGATAAAATGTGCAGCCAGCTTGATTCACAAGCGTATAGAGTATCATACTTTGTCTAGTGTCAACTGCCAAAGAACAGAGTTCCCACAGTGAACTATAACTTAGTATATAAATATATTTTCTTACTGAATATAAAAAAAAGTATTGTTGTCCTTAGATTTAAATAACATATAGAAATATAAAAAACGCCCGAGTCATATTTGATTTATAGTAAGATTAATACGACTTGCTTTATGAAGTTTTTCAGCTACAACCTCAAAGATATATATCTCAATAGCATTAACGACGAAACTTAGTTTAGTCACGAGAGATTCAAAACTTTGCTAATATTAAAGTCTAGAAAGATCGTATAAATCGGTGTCGAGTATAAACTTTTTAAAGTTTACTTATATTTATCGATACACAAGGGATTTACAAAAGTCTACTCACTTTCGAATTAGGTCGGGCGACATTACAAGATTGGTCGTTGACCTTTTACGGAACAAGTACACCGGCTGCTAAAAATGATCCTATACCATTCAGAAGTCCAATAATCCGAAATAGAAGCAACGCGACACGTCCCGTAGTCGTTCAGGCTGGAAGAAAAAACAACCGTGGAAAATCTGTCCATATAGTACCTACACAGTACACGGTGGGCTTAGTGAAACGAAAAAAGAACAAAAATTCTAAGAATCCAAATAGGAATTCACAGAAAAAACAAGGTCGGCCGGCTACACGCTCGCCCATAGAGAGCACGACTTTGCGAGTGACGTCAGCTGGTCCGGACTTAAGTCTGAATTTGCAAGGGGATTTGACGGACCCCCTATCAGATGCCAGAGGGCGCAAGATGTCGAGTTTGTTCGAGCAGTATCCGAAAATTCAACGAATATACCCAGCGCCCCTTCAAGCCAACGGTACCTTGCATGTTGTCCGTCGATACGTTTTATTTGGTCGCCATAGTTTGAGCTTGCACGTCCACACCTTGTTTCAGACTATGATCTTTGCATGTCGTGTTTGCGTTCATTTTAATTTTGCGCTGAAATAATTATGTATATTTTTTTTTTTTTTAGATGCTGTAGACATATTTTGTTTATGTGATTTTTATTTATATTTTGTTATGTATTTGATATTGGGCTTACTATTAAAATAACAATTTCCTAATAACTCAATAACAACGCCGCTTGAATCAAAAGCTTCAACTTTGTCCGTCCTTGTCTAAATTTTAATAGTAACTCCAAGTAGGTTAGATATTTTTCAAAAAACCAATTCACTTATATGCCTCTGTGTCTGTAATCTTTAAACCCTTTTAACGAATCACTACATTGTTACGACGTATACGAGGCTTCAATACAATTTCTGTGACCTTATATTTTTACAGTAGACAAAAACGCTTTGAAATCGTATACCACTATTCATTTTAATTACGTATCTGAAAAGATGACTTTCAGAATTGTTTTACCGTCCTAAAACAAAACATTGAGAGTTTTCATTAAAATTTGACATAACAAGACACAAACTGAGTGCATTTGACAGCGGATCTCATTAAAAAAGTAACGCCGACGGTTTTTTTTATAGCGGGTCCCTTGACGCAGTGGGAGTTAATATTCTACGGTACAGAAACACCGGCCCAGGAGTACGACGCGTCGCCTGAGACCAACTCTGTGGGAAACGGAGTCACGCTTTGGAATGGAAAGGTCCCAGACACGCCGGAGGAAGTGAGACAGAACACTATTGATGACGATCTCGCTTTAGTCTGGCATGATTCACACGCGGTATGTAGTATTTGCAGATATTATTAATTTTTACTTAACTAAGCTAAATTTTAAATGACGGACTGTTTTCTTTTCATATAATATAACGCTTTGTTATTTTACATTTTTATTTATTTTAGTATGTAACATTGAATTCATGTTTCATTTTTTTTTTATTTATTATTTAAAAATATACTGGAATTATTGTTCTTCTGAAAGAATAAACAATAGTGAAAATATTTAGAGCTCTACATAAATGGACGGCTACTTTTCTCTCATTTTCACGGCACTCCATCAATCATAGTCTGTATACAAAATTGGAAAAAGATTTTTATTTGTGTATGTAATGAAAATTTGATAAATGTATTTATTGAAATAGAAAGAATTTGTAGAATATAGAAGAAAGAAAAATGTCAATTACATGTGTAATTGATATATATCACAGACATAATTCGTTTTTATTTATAAGTGAAGCTACTGTAGCACAGTGTTACACCGTCTGACTATAAACTTATGGGTGGTTATGGGTTCAATTCCCACTTGGGGGAATGATTGTATTCCAAATATTTTCACGCTGCATTGAGTTCTGCCACTCAACACGCAATGTCTCGATTTCGAGCGGAAGTGGTGAACGGAGAGTTTTGACACTAAGTTCTCTATGATAGGGCATAGTAGGGTATGAGGGCAAATAGCGTGAAGCTGAGTACCATGTATTCAGTTACTAAAACATCATAAAAAATATACATATCATTTACCACTATTAAGATTTTTACAATCATTTATAGATAGAGTTTGTATAGATAAAGCTATATCGCATTACTATGAATAGTGTTAACATGTCAATTTAACTTATCTACAATATATAAATACATATTATACGATAATATTACACTTAAACTTATTACAAAGTTGATCTGTTTCCCTACAACGTTGACATATTGCAAATAGCTTTGTTATTATTTATATAAAAGGGAAAGGTCTCTCACTTAGCACGAAATCTCAGAAATGAAGCCATTTTTCTCAATCTCGAAAATAACTTGACGTACAAGCGTGAAATTTAGTAGGGAGAATTTTATGAGGTAGTTTATAGTTAGAATACGACTACTAAAAACGGATTTTGCGATAGGGCTAGATTAGAGATAGAGAGGTCTCGCAAGTTTGTACGTAATACCTTCATATTTTTGCTACAAATTTGAAATTTGGCAGAAAGGTGCTCATTACTACGCGGACCAAGTCACGGGCAACGGCTAGTAATATATGTATGTATATAATATTAGCGTTTATTGACGATTTAACACCCTCTGACGGCCACATGATACGACGCTACAGCTTTATCAAAACTTAAGTACTGTCTCAGTCACATCGATAAGTTGATACCCGACACTTTGAAAGGCGCGCTTTTGTGAATTGTCGAGCGAAGTATACGATAATGCTACTTCAATTTACTTTGATTTTCTTTTGAAATTTGCATGTATGTTTTCTTAAATTATTATATTATAAATATTGAAAATGTACCTCTATATATCGATAACGATAGTCTAAATTAATTTTCATCAAATAAACTTATTGTAATGAAATTTCATATTTTACTTAGTGAAATTAAGTATACCTCTTGTTTTATTCTGAAGAGAGTAATATGTTCCCATATTTATAAAGTTACTATTGTAAGTATATTATTACAGGAAAAACTATATACATTTTGTTACTTTCATATAAATAACTTTGTATCAGAAAAGTTTTACAAAATTTACATACATTAGATACAAACTGTAACGCCGATAAAGACATAGTTTAAAGAGAACTTTTCATCGATATTAATTTTTACATTTTGCATACATAGATATTTCGTTTGTGCTGACGTAGAGCTGCCGGCAAACGCATGCGAATGCGGTATGAGGCTCAATGTCCTAGATTAATATTTGTGTGATAATGAAACTATTGTCATTAATTCTCCTAATTTTAATGATACTTTTTTTATGTAAAACATTAATCGTTACTAAAAGTTTAATAAAACTGTGTTAAATAGTGTTAATTTATATTTTTTATATATTTGAAATAATATGTAGCGCTTTTGGGAAATTTTCAGTTTAGTTTTTATATTATGACCCTTCGAATGTGCAAGTTGAGTATAAGTCGCTTCGCAAATGCCATGTTTTCTATACAACGTGTGTATGGGAAACTGTATGCTTAAATTAACGATTTCTATTACGGACATTTCTATTGGATACTTTACTGAAAAAAAATTAATTGTAAAATCATCAATGTTTTGTAGCTATTGTGTTATTTATATATTAAACACTTCATTATTCATTATATATTTAATGCCCCATAGATCCGTGAAGAAGGCCCAGCTGTGGAGTCAGGCGGGTATGCAGCCAGCGGATGCACTACACACGCGTCACAAGCGCCTCACCGGTGCCTAGGTTTGTGCCTGCTACTCCTTATCTTCCTATCGATCCCTACCCAAATACAGCCTCGTAGACTTAAAAACGCACTAACAACTAGAATAAAGTATAGAAATAAGCAAAATGTATTAGATAGTGCTATAATGAAATGTGTAAGACCGCCTCGGGCGCCGTGCTTGCGAGCTTCGAGCCTTCTACCCGGTGCTGGTACCTTAGTACATGAAGCTCACAATTCTAGTTGAATTCATACTGTTTCTATATTAAGAGTACCCATTACGTATATTTTATATCTGCAAATGAAATTTGTTTATTTGGAACCTGTTATGTGTTGGCTTCAACTACTATATATTTTATATATCAATGGCCAACGCCTAACCAACGTTGGTGGAATAAAATATTATTTATATATTAATTAAAAGTAATTATGAAAAGTTGGAGCCAATATATCAAATTCAAGGTTAAGTAAGCTGTCTATGTTTGTGCCTTTTCACCTTTCCCTCCTATTACAAGACAGTATAGAAGTAAACGCAATCTGCTTACAAAAAGTCACTAATACGAACAAACCAACGCGCTATATAAAGTTAACTAATTAAACTTTCAACTATAGTTATATCTTTTTAATTGTAGAATCAATAATTTTTTTAAAGGAAATAAAATAATATTCGGCATTATATATTTATTAATAATTCTCATTTTGTTTTCTATACATGTAACTCCAACTTCAGTGACAATTCAATCTTCAGATCCGGCTTTACAAACATTTAAATAATTATTTTGCCTAGAATGATATTTTATTTTCATTTTTTTTTATTTTCAAGAATACCGTTAATATTTGATTTTAAAATTGTAGTACTTTATACTGTCTAGTTTCCTATTTCTCTTTGATTAAAGGCAGCTATTATACACTAAATTACACTAACTGCTGGTATAAAAACACAGGCGAGCGAATAGGGTTGTCAATATTACTAAAAGTAATCTGAATACGATTTAAATGTTATCATGTAGTATGATGGATAGTAATTTGTTTGTTTTCTATATAAAAAAAAGAGCATATACCTAAACATAGCAATTTAAAATACAATCTTGTGTTCAGATAATTTTTCAAGTTTGCCAACCCTGGTCAAAGCTCGCTTACGGTTACCGCGAAACTGCTTAATTTCGCTGCCGTAGAACTTGAAACTTTTGATTTAGTTCATTTCATACATAAGTACAAGAATATTTTTTTTTTCACAATAAATCGATGTATAAATCGATAATATTTACTGGATACTGCCGCAATGTAATCTTGTTTCCATCGTACTTAAATAAGAACCTGTTTACATTAGTTGAAACTTTAGGTATAAATTATTTTCAGCTGTTCACTTTATAATTTTTGTAACTTGTTTAGTAATAAATAATATATAATATAATACGTAACTAAATATCTTAACTTTTACATCGCAGTGATTTAAAAATGAGAGTAGCGCTAAAATTTCGGAGGTGTTCAATACTTTAAAACTAATCAATAATAACGGCGTGTCTGAATGACTGCGATATAAAAATTGTATGTTAATTTTTTAAATGTCCAATAATCTCGTAGGTGTTTTATAATATCACATTATTCGGCAAAATTAAAGAGCTAGAGAACAAGTGCAATTACATACATTATTAATATGTATTTTGAATCGATTACGTCCATTTTGCTCGGGTAATTGCATTGAATGGTGAATTAAATGGACATGTAGTTTGTAAATCATTGAATTAATAAGTATAGTTAGAAAATGCCTGCGGTACTTAAGATGTGATGTTGCGGGCAATTGTTATATTTTTATTTGGCCATCATTTTAACACTTCATTAGTAGTATTCCATATTGTAGAATGTAACTGTAAATTATCGAGTGCCAAAATCGTGAAACAGAGTTTTTTTGATTTAAAACATGAATAACTTTGGCTTATCTCAAAGTCTTCCAAACTGAAATGAATTGTGTTGTCAAAATCCATAGAACCCCTTCTATATTTGCTATGCTACTTATATATTTTCATATTAATAAGGTTAAGCGGGACTTATTAATAAATATTCGTAATTAATTCATTAGAATAGCCTTTTTAATATGATAATATAAACATTTAACTAAGTAAATGATGGCCTGAATATTCAAGCATAATCTGTTAATTGTCTGATACCCTAACACCTCCCTTTTACAATATATTAGTTTTTACAAATGTTAAGTTGTTGCATGATATAACTAGATATTTATTGTTTGCCACCAAACAAATATTGGCATCCCATTTGAACATGATACCAAATGTAGTGCATTTAATTTCTCGTGTTTCCTATAATATTATTTATAAACACATATAATAGATAGAAATGTAATTATTTAGCTTAAAAAAATATATAAAATGATTTGGAGAGTTATGGCGACATTTCAATGTCGCCAGCTTTGTTATATAAAAATAGACATATCCTGTACAATAAGTTCGCAAAACGATAAATTTTGCCTTCTAACCTCCTAAGTGTATTTATAGCGGCATTATCTTTGTGACAGCCATGAGCTCGTTTCATAGACTTTAAGGGCTGAATGTTTAAAATTACTCTGTAGGATTTTTGGTATAAGCAAGGCTTTGAACTTTGTCAACTTATATATAATTAAAACTTTAATTTATAACCAGCACTAGATGTTAAATATACATTATACACGTATTTATTTGTTCTTACATAAATATGAGTAATGTAAAGGTTTTTATATGAACACGAAACTCTTGAGGCTTTTAATTAAGAACGTAACGTTTGTTGTATAATAAAAAATATTTTAATAAACAAGGTCAAGGCTAATTCAATTTATTTACAAACACGCTAGAAAGTGCACAGAAATACTATACAAAAGAATCTAAATCACTTTCTTTAGTAAATGGAATGTGTACATTGTACATTGGCGGGTAGCAAATTACATCCAAAGTACGATTGAAAATTTCTTTCTGAATATATGCCGGGATACAGTATGCACCTTAAAGCATTAGTATTCACTAGCGAATTGCTTAAAGCAAATTGCAATATATGTTTATAACTGAGACGGGATCGTAAGAATGAAATCAAATAGCATACCTTTAACATAACTTACAGAGTTCAAGTGGATACTCATTATTCCAAGGATTACTTTAAATATTCAGCAGTGGAAACGTTCTATCTATATCAAGTAAATAATTTATTTGATATCTTATAATGTAAACATTTATTTATTTTATGTGCATTCTAAAATTCTATTTACTTGTATTGATAAGAAATGTAATATTTATGCTTAGTTTGATATGTTTACAAATTTTCCTACAGAGAACCGACTCAAAATACAAACAAAAATTAAAAAATTCTATGAGATCTAAATAAAAATTTCAAGATTCATTATTGTGCGAACAAGGGGCGAGGGTTCAAGTCCCAAGTATTTAAAATTTGTAACTATTATTATTATAACATATTAAAGCTCGTCTGTATGTCTCATTCTCTAACAGATTATATTATATAGTACTTCAACAGCTGTCACTCAGGTAAAGTCGCAGTCTTAACAATGTGTAGTTCCCTGTGAATAAATAAACATAATAATTAGAATAAAACTTAATTTCATATTATGGTTGTGATCATAAAAGTGATTGCCAATCCATATAAAATAGAACACTTAATTGATGTAAATAAGTAGGCTATCGGTATAAATAAATTTGGAGACTTGTACAAATTGCTCACATACATGTAAATTTAAAACGACTGAATTCAAGATTTTTCGTCGACTGGTAGCTAGTATAAATGTAAAGTAACTAATTCAAGTTATTATGTAAGATGATGTATGATCCCTTTACGACCGACCACGGAGAGCAGTCGCATTGTAATAATCGTTCGATGTTAGAAAACTTTAAACACATTTTTATAACAGTTTTGGTGTTTGTAATAATCAACGATCGGCGATACCGTAGAACCTAAATAATGTATTTATTAATGTAAATGCTGAATAATTTGTATATATTGAATCCGATGTGAATGAAAAGTAATAATAAAAAGTCTTTTATTACAAAATGTATTCAGATTTTCATTTAATGTTTGTAGCGTCTTGTCTCTGATCACTGTTGTAGATTTAACGGGCAACTATTTCATATGTTAGTTGTAAACATACTCATTTATTTACCTACATTTGTATGTGTAAAACCAAACTGACGTTAAATATAGAATTCTTTTGTGTTTGTATTGCATGTTTGCTTCGCTTTATACTTTCTAACGTTAAAATAACAAACGCTCAAAGCTTTAGATTTACTAAAATAAATTTCCCTATTAATTTCATATCGTTGAACTTTAATTTTCTCCTGATTTCATTTAATTTTGTACACGTCTTTAGCATGCAGCACTAGTTTTAACGTCCGTTTGTTTTATCATTACTTCGTAAACAAAATTATCTGAGATCAGTGACAAGATTCTACTTACAACTCCCTTCGAGCCCTGTTTTCATAATCTATCTGCGACTTCGAGCCTCATGAATGGATCTTCCGCATACAACGCTGCATGGACGCTGGTACGGTGCTGGGTGGTGTCGGACTGTCACGTTCTATCTCGTGTATTTATATATATTTGTTCTCTTTCACTAGAATGCGCCAAGGGTTTGCACTTGTACGACGGTCGATGTTACCAACGTTGCCCAGGGGGGACTTACGCCGGCGAAATCATTATGCAAGCCAATTCACGAAGACGTAACCTTACTTATTTGGAGGCGGGTGACTCTTGGGTCGCTAAGCGACAGGGCGACGTCACTAAACCTACAGCAAGCGAGGCTTTTGATATGGAATCATCTAATTACTCTAAAACACCTCTTGTGTGTCTTCCTTGTCACTACACATGCGCCACCTGTGCAGGACCCAACGGCAGTCAATGCTTATCTTGCTCAAATGACGCTCAACTTTTTAATCAGTCCGATGTTGAACCCAAATTTTACTGTTACCCTAAAACAGTAATACTGCAAATAAATAACGCGAATTGGCACTACAAAATGAACCTGACTTTGATAATTACACTTTCCATTGTCGTTATCATTTCCCTTTATATTTTAATAGTTTGTGTGCTAAAACGAAAGGGTATTTACTGTTGTGGTAACAATTATGATTCTAATATAAAGATAGCGTATAATAAGTTAGCTGTGGACGATAAATATCAGAGCGCAGTGGAAATTGAAGAAGAAATTCATAAAGCTCTTCAAAAGTATTCCAGCGAGAGTGAGTCGGAGGATGATTTGACGTTATAGCGTTCCTTGACGTTTCGTCCAGAATATTATATATTGTAACGTCGATAACAGTTACTTTAAATGAATGCAGGACTTGTGTTGTGATATAATAAACTATCTATTGTCACAATTTTTCTAAGTAAATTGAAATTGATAATTGATTTCAATATAAATTTTAAAATTGCAGATATGTATTTGATACAAAGAAATTAATGTTGTGTATTATTTAGTCCAAAGACTTCCTAATTTCGGCTCTTTCTTTCGACTACCTTTGTCTTTATTTTAATTACTTATTATTTTAAATACTAACATTATTTTCATACATCACATTCCATGTGCTTTAGTTTTTTAAGTTATATACTGTTAATGTAAGTCTATGGCGCGGTTCCCTTTACAAGCGAACTAGTAATTTATACGAGCAAATTATATTGAATTTTGCGAGGCACAAATGTTGGGTTTAATTGAATCGATATTTCGAAGGGTACGCACTGCAATGCTTTAGCGGACGATAATGCTCTTTAAGGAGTAAGGAACAAAGAATAATATTCTTCAATACGCGTTTTTTATTCTATTTCTTATTTGCTATAGTTCTTACTAATAGGTACTCTTTTCTTTAATGACTTAGGATTTATACTCATTCTTCTTTAGCTTATTTTTTATAGACTTTACATTTTTTTATATTTTTATCATGCATAATATTTTTATAATACTTTTGCTCAAGTTGCCATTTCATTAGGTAAGTAACGAGCTTCCATTGTAAATATATTTTGAAAGTATGTAAATAAATGAGTTCCTATTTTTTGTTGATTGTTTTATTAAAGAAAGGCAATTTTCTCTGATATATATAATAAATATTGTCAAATTATCCTTTGAGAGGCCATAATAGCGTAGTGGTTCAGCGTCTGATTGCAAACGCGATGGGTTGTGGATTCGATACCCTCTCGGAGGAATAATGATATGTAAATTATTATCATTTTTTCGCTCGGTGCAAGAAAAAGCGCTCTCAACACGCAATGTGTTGAATTCGAGCGAAAGGTGGAAAACAAAATGTTGACGCTAGATTCTCTTTGACTACCCTGCTACTAGGCCAATATCGGAAAGAAGCGTGAAGCAGTTGCTTTAAATTATCCTTTAACCGTAACCAAATGTGTAGTAGAAGCTAATTGAAAAAGTCATCGGGCAGCGCTACCTAGAGATAACTTAACAAATCTTGTTCAATTATTTATACGATTTTATCATCCATACTTTTATTTACAGGCATTTCTCACATATAACAGGGCCGAGAAAAGAAAACCAGTGTTAAGCGATAAAATACGTCGTTCCCTTCAATTCCACTTTTACGACATTCAGTGTTTTTCAATCAGTTCAGTTCAGTTCTTTGGTTATGGCGCTACGAACGTGCAAGTTGAACATTTATCACTTCGCCAATGTCGCGAGAAAGTATGGTTAATTTAACCAAATATCGAGTGTTAGGAAATGAAAATAAATTTAGACTTGCGTTCAATTCGAAAGAAATAGCAGAACAATATGTTGGAATCAAGGGAATGATTTTATTTTATTTTTTTCATTTCTCTGCTCTGTTAAAACACAGCCTGGTGTTTCGCTGCGTTGAGTTCTGGCACTCAATAAACAATGTCTCGGTTTCGGGGCGAAAGTGTCAGTGTCTTGACATTTGGTCATCTTTATCTACCCTAATCAAACAACATATATTTAGAAAACTTAAAAAAAATTTAACATAGCAGGACTTGAATCTGCGCCTCTTGAAAACCGTCCAAGCGCTCTGACCGTTAAGCCATGCGTTCTATATCCGGCTATGTCGAAATTCTTATACGCTTATTACAACTTATATTTGTTGTTAGCATCTCTGTAGAGAGATTTTTACAAATTTCCGCTTCCCAAAGATTATTCTACTAACAATCGTTTGGCAAGAGAGAATGCTATTTGTGAAATATTTAAAAAAAAAATCATAAATCCTAAGTGTGTGAATAACACTTTAAAGAAATGTTTAAAATATCTGATACAACAAGTTGGAAGTCACAGACATCATAGCGCAGTTACAGATAAGCCATATAAAGTGATATAATTTCAAGCTTATACGCATCAGCAAAATCTCGCACTCCACATATTTATAGCATTGGTTACATATCTGTTGGGGTTTGGGCTGTAGATAATCGCATTAGACTGATTAAATTTTGTTAATTATATTTGCTGCAAGCTTAATTATAAACGTTTATCAGAAGGCTCATCAGTTATTAGTTAGGTTAATATTTAGAAAGTATATACTTATTTGTATTAGTCAATGTTTTTTTTAGGCTACATGCTTTTCTTTTCATAGCAGGGTAATCAGAAAGAACCCAGTGTCAATACACTCCGTTCTTCATTTTTCGCTTATTCGGGCGCTTTGTCAACAGAACGCAGAAATGAAAATAATTAAATAATGATCATTGCACAGAATGGGAATCTAACCCACACTTCCTTATGATGGCCTACTTGCTAATGATGAACAAAATGATATTAAAAAAAAAAGCAGAATTGTTGACAAATATTTTAGTGCTTAGTTAAGTGTGTTTTCTTCTTACTGAATATGATATGTAATTTGGCTGGTCTTTCTATAAATTATATAGAATAATTGTTATCCTCGACATTCTACATTATATAAGGTCCTCAGATTTTTATACCTAAACAAAATAAATATGTTAACAGTAACTGGTATCATAGAGATACATGTTATGTGAGATCTTTACATTTTTATAATTTAGAGTTCTTAAGGTTGAATAAAAAAAATCGTAACAATTATACGGAACAACCTTTGCTAAGGCACCATTTCCTTATTTTATATAGTTCTAGTCATTCCTTAGAGTTTTACATCAGATGTTCCAGAACTTTGAATAGAAATGCTTAACAATTGATTCTGAGGCCTTGTATAAATCAAAATTCTGAAGGAAAAAAAAACCAAAAAATAAGTTAAAAAAAAGCATATTAAACCCTAAAAATTCAATAAATGCTTATGAAGTGTTAGATAAATGTAAGTTAGCATAACAGTGATGAACGACACAATTCTGTTGCGTTGATTTGTAAGTCGGCTCCAGCCCACTAGCTGAAGCAATAATACAATACCTCCCTCACCTAAGCGTACTCTCGATATACGATCAATATACTTATGTATCGGGTAATAGAATAGACATGTGCACGAAATAGCTTTGCTAGAAGGAGCTTTAATATATAACATTTTTAATTGAACTACTTCTAAAAACAAAAACAAAACCTTAATAGTACATTTGTTTATTTATATTTTAATAATAGAAAGATTTGTATAATTTATATAAAAAACGGGTCAACCTTTAAATAAATAAATTAAACCGACGAGTAAGTAAATACGCAATCATCTCCTATTTTTCTACCCTTAGGGTTAGAATTTTAGTTCAAAATTTTAATGAGACCAACTTCGGAGTATACTCTATTTATTTAATTAATCTAAAATTGGTCTTCTCTGTTAAAAGTTATGCGTAGGCTAAGTTTATAACACATAAAAAAGATAAACGAGTCGAATTGAGATTCTCCCCCGTCTTTTCCCCCGGTAAAAAATAAGTGTCACATCTAGATGTGATCTATACGGAATTACTTGACACCACCCCTATCTCAATTTTACCTCAGAAACTCGAGATTCTTACTAAAAATGCCAATAATTACATAGGGGAGAAAAATGTTGCGTTCAGTCCCTAATTCGATCGCATCCCTTCGCACCCTAATATCGCACATGTGTTCCAATATTATGCTTTAATTTAATATATAAAATAAAGGCAGAATTATATTTTAGACAAATATACGTATAAAAGTCATCTTTACGCTCTTTCTTGCATAGCAGGGTAGGCAGAAAAAACCATAGTGTCAAGACACTCCGTTCTCCACTTTTCACCTTAATACAATACTTGGCCTTATATGTCTAAAAATTCTAGATAACTTATTTTTCTTTCATTTTTGACGAAGTATTCGTTTTTAGTAATAGTAATATATTAGACTTTAACTATATAAAATACCCTATGCTTCATTTGATACTAACAGAAAAAAAACAAGAAAATTTTAAAGCCACTTCTCAGAAGCACTCTTCAACTGGAAATTTCTTCAAAAGCCGGTAATCCAATATTTTGTTATCATGATCGTTTGCTCTTCGTAAAACCTAATTCTGTCTCTGGGATAATTAATAGAGCAGTATTGCTTTTTATTTTAAATATTTTTTTACAAGCGTTACAACGGTACAAGTAAAATTCCACTCAGGACAATCATTAAGTAAACTATTATTGGCTTATGTTTTTGAGTTTATCTATTTTAATTTTAGTAAAATATAATTAATGTTTGTATCTGTTGGATCCTTTTGATATTAAGTTAATTTAATAATCAAAATATAGGCTTTTACTATATTTTTACTAACAGTTAAATTTAGAAAAAGAAAATATGTAGGATTGTTTCCAAATAAAAAACAATTTTGACAATATATTGGAACGTGAGCGCTGCATTTTACTGAACGAGGTGGTTATGGGTACAAATTAATATTTATGTTATGTGTCGTTTGGTTACATAGCACTGCGTTACTGCCGAACAAAATGCTTTGAACATCTGTAAAAATACTGGAAAATGCATGAAATGTAAAAGAAGATAAATGTTTAACATAAAAACAGTTGAATCGCTTGTAGCATTGAAATAACAAATAAAAACAAGTATAAGTTGTAACTCTATTTTAACAGATTTTACCGAAAAATGTGGTTAAAATTTGAAGGTATTGTTTCATATACGACAAGCTGTCTTCTCTCAAAAGTAATTTATGCGAACACTCTTGGTTGGCGCGACGACCCATTAAAGTGAGTTTCGTATTTCTTTTATAATTTAATATTAACACTCTATATGCTCTTCACCTGTAAATGGGCGTTCTTGTTAATACCTATTATGAGTTACTGAGGTCGGGAGGGATCAGATAATATAACTTTCGTAGAAATTAATAGAATTTTACCAGTACTTTCTATAAAAATGTTTAGTAGGTATTTAAAGAATGTGTTTATTACAATTACTCATTAAAATATATAATACATTGTAATGTGGAGACTTCTAAATATGTATATGAACCAAATATATTAATAATATAGATTAATCTCATTTTTAACCAACTGGTTACGTTGTGAGAGGACTTGGGACAGTGGGGGGGCGGGCATTTTGAAGGGGTCCCTTAAGTCTATACTTCGATAACACACCCAGTCACTGCTCCGAGCTCCCCACTCTGCAACACGATGGGCAATCTCACGGTGAATGCCAAGGAATTTCTTTTAATCTCCTTACATAATAATTATCCTGGAAATTGTCTAATATATAGGTAGGTATAACAATAATCGTTATTTAGTATATCCATAATAATAGTGAATTAACAAGACGAAAGTTCCCTAAACTAAGTATTAAGGAACAATAACATGAAGTTACATTGAAATACATCCTAGTTTCCGCATATTGTTAGATATATCCTGTACAAACTTCCACGCCTTATCCTCTGAGAGGCTTTGTTCACACCGAGATACCGTTGCGACAAAGTAACTTCGCAATTTGCCTCATGCGGAGCAGCATACATTCTTACTTTATTGTCCTGTGGGAATATTTGTATAACCTGGATTAAAAATAATGTCGATGATCCAAGCCAATATATAAGTAGAAACTAACCGAGGCAAAATGATTTAAACATAAAGATGCACTTATGCATGATCAATTTTAAAATATATGCAACATATATTTTGTTAACATTTTTTTAAAGTGTTATTCCCACACTAAGGAAATTGAAAAATACATATTTAGAAAACGTATAAAAATCCCACTGCGTTCAAATTTTTATACGTTCTCTAAATATGTCTTTTTTATATGCAGCATAATAAGATAATTTGAAATATGTATAAATAGGATTTCTATGATACTATTGAAATTATACATATTTTTAGAAAACATATTTTTTTTTCTTTTATTAACTTTTTAATATTGTAGTATGTAGAACCCATGGCTTAGCGGTCAGGGCGCTTGGACGGTTAGCAAGAGGCGCGGGTTCAAATCCCGCTGCGTTCAGTGACAGTTGAGTGACGGATCTCAAGGCCGTGCTTTTTCTTAGGTACCAGAGCGGAGAAATAAAAATAATTTAGATGTTCCTCCGAGTGGGAATCGAACCCACAACCGATACTCTTAACTATGTATTGCCTTTATTGCACTCAACACTTAATGCAACTATGTTATACTATAACATAGTTTCATTAAGTGATTATTTTGCTCGTTAGCCTATTTTATTTAGATACAATTTTTTTGTGAATATTTACTTACGGAAAAATATTTTATATTTTATTATTTTTACTTTCGGATTTGTGTTAGCGACATATATATATTATAAAGTATAGAATAAGTGCCTAATAATAAAAATGAATGACCCGAACTTATAGCTTTTTAATTATAAAGCTCTATAATAATTTGGTAACTTTACTAGAAAAACGAATATCACAAAAAAACCGTCACATATTATAAATTGTAGCCAAAAGCTAAATTTTTTTTCGATTGGTTCCCAATTTCTATTAAACACAGTGTATACACTGTATGATAGTAATTGACAACGGTCGGCGTTCATGGTTTCTCTACATTAAATTCCAATGAGATTGATTCAAGTTCTTCAGAAAAGCGTAATTAAATAATATTTGAAATCAAAGTTAATAATACAACCTACTTAGAATTGATATTTCCTAAATAATAAAATACTTTACATAATAATAAAAAAACATCTTGAGATGTATTTTGCCTAGAAATGTGAACGTTTAGAACATTCAACACACAGTAGTTTATCTCAGCTGGGTATATCGGATGGTAATCATTTGTATCACACAAATGATTACCATCCGATATACCCAGCTGGTGCAGACACTGTATGTTGCTTTACAATACGTTATTTAACAGTTTGTCTCTAAGGGGTATAAATAGCTATTGCGAAATTGATACTAATTTTAGTAACGTAAGCTGCCATTTGAAAATAAGCTTCACTAGTTTTTTAGAAGGACAAAGCGAGTATAATAATAGAAGGCCATACGTATCGCTACTATATAGACAGTAGAAAGTAGGTAGGTACGTATGTAGTATTTTATTTTAAATAAATGTTCTAAATGTATAGTAATATTAATAATAATAAAAATTAATTGCCTAATTGAACACGCAATGTACTTGACATTAGGTCTTCCTTGCATTGTGATAAAGAAGCTTAAAGAAAAAACTTCCGCTTGAATTTCCATCGTAAAATATCAAGTATGGTATAAGAACTATATATATATATATATATATATATATATATATTTCAATAATTAGGTTTCAGTTGTATACTAGAATAGGTCATGTTTGAATTTGAGTTTCCCTTAAAAGCTATGTAAGAATATAATTAGGTACACATGTAAAACAATACAAATTTACTTAGAGTTAAACTTTAATTTTAATTTAGAGTTAAACAGGACGACAAAGTGATATTATAATTGGTCATTAACAGATTGGATACATATTTAATTAAACAAAATAATAGATAAAATAATAGAGCAAACTAACTAATTTGCTGCATAGCCAGCAGTTTATTGTAATAGTTATAGTGAATTAACTTCTGACCGCGACAAAATCTGTTGAGAGCTCAGTGAGATAGAGTCTGAATACGTCCGATATAGTACTAATTTGACTTAGAAACTAAAAATAAAATAAAAAAAAAATTCCCGTGAAATAAAAACACAATATATTTGTTAATACTAAATTTCTACTCGAAATAAAAGAATATTTTTGTTCTCATTTAGTATCAATAGTGTTACAATTTACAGTTTGCTATTAACGGCCGCCATATATGATATGTTAAAAATAGCGTTCGTAATGCACTTATGTGCCATCAATGTAATTATTTTACGATTAGATCCAATAAGCTTAAACATTTCACGAAGTGGTTACGTTCATTTAACCATATCAATAAACGATTTGTAACCAATATTCTGTTCAATGTATATACTTATGAAATTAGCAATTAAAGTATGTGATGGGTGTTGTAGTGGCCACTTAATAGATACTACGTGGAATTTCATATTCAAGGGGGCCGTATATTATAAACTATTTAAACGAAGATATGCCTAGCTTTTGTAAGAAAAACAAATTAATTCCACATTTTGTGGTCTAATCCGAATTTTGTGAGTAGAAATATCTAATCGGCTGTTTTCATTTTGATCATGAATTGACCTTATATAATGACATTTGGCAGTAACATAAGTTAAGGAATATGACGTTCTTTTCATATTGTTTTTTTTTCAATAAAGAAGAAAGAGGGCACATGGTTTTGGAATTTTATTATATATAAAATAAATAGTACATTTTATTACAAAAACTGTACAAATATCAATATTTCAATATTTTATCAGTATATTCGATGAAATTGTCACATTTAATATCCATCCATGTTAAGTATTATTAATATTTAACTGAACATATTACTGAAAGCTCTACGAGGTCAATTAGGAAGTTGACAGCAACTTTAAGCACATCCATGAGTTTGTTCTGTTTTGCACTCGAGTGCGAAATACCGCAAACATAGGAAGTTCGGTTACGAACTGATTAGAAACTAAGCTAATATACCAGTAAATAGTAGTATGTATTTAAACCTACACGAAGCTTATAGGTATTTACTATATTATATACATAATATAATTTAAGATTCTATTATTTTTTTTTAAGCTACTTATATAGTTTGTGATATTTTTTGTACTGTTTTTTTTATTTAATGGATTTTAGGCGTGCTAGTAGAGCATAGTTTACTTTGGCACTGACACGCAGAATGGATCAGACACGATGTACATTAGACAGTTAAATATAGAGAAAATAATACTTAAGAGACTAACGATTTAGGCTAAGAAAATATTATTAGCCATTTGACAGCGAAAATTTGTAATAATCATAACACAAACAATGTTAACAACAAAAACAAATAGTAATATGTGTTTAAATAATCTACATCGTGCCTTCTCCATTCTACTTGATATTGGCAAAGTAAATTGTGCTCAACTGGCACGCCTTAATGCCATTAAATTAAAAAAAACCAGCAACAAGTCTATAAAAAATTGCGATGTAGATAAGAAGGTATAGCTTAACAGACTTGCGGGGTTGGGCGATTTTCAACAGGCGCGGGTTCGAGGAATGAAAAAAAAAATATAGGTTTCTTAAAAAAATATTTTGTATAAGTGGGTCAATATAAATTTTGTAATATTAAAATAACCAAAATATTTTTTTCCTTTTGTTGTTTTGGTTATAATATTTATCTAGCCACACCATGCATGTATCTAAAGTATGTTTTTAAATGCCTTATATACAATTATTTTTTCATACAGGTTATACTTCTCATAATATTACGTGGATTCTGAAAATAGAAAAGATATACTTATTAGATACGACGCCGATTTGTGCGTCGTATTCATTTAATCCAGGGGTGAAATTTTTAGGAAAGAATTTACTTTGTTGGTGTATAATTTGGACAAGGTACAATGTACATATGTACATGTGTCTCGATATATTTTATATTACTTTCAGTAAAAGCATTCGATGAAATGAACACATATTCTAAAGTAAGCTTAACTTTTTTTATAACCTAAACACGTTGACGTTATGGACGTCAGGTTAATACTATTTAAATATCGTATTGTCATCTTACCCTGACACATTTGCAAATTTTCAAGCAATCCGGACGACAAGAAGTGGGTCTATTTAGACCCACTATGCTATTTAACATTGCAGGATTGTCGTAAAAAGTAAAAAAACCGTATTAAAAGTTTCACGGTCACGAATCTGTCCGTTTTAGATATATACATAGATTAAGAAGGCTCTGAAAATAGTGTAAGATAAGTTTTGTCTTCTCATCGATTATTGTCAAAGCTACGCTCTGGGTTCACAAAATGAGGAAAATCATATGCTATAATATATACCTCTATACAGATTAACATTTCAACCTGCAGGGTAATTAATATGTTAATTAAATCGGACTTAGCAGGATTCATGGTGCGTTCACTTCAAACGATTTTTATGCATATAGCTATATATAGATATCATGTCATTGTGTTTATTATAATTAGTGTTATTTACACTGGTTGGTAAATTTGCAGGTTTATTTAAATTTCGACTTTGCAAACCTTATTTCTTAATCTTAGTAAGATATTAATAAGAGACTTCACTTTTTTTGAAAATTATGCGGACAGAGGAGTAAAAATTTTAGTATTGGTAAAGTGTTTATGGAGAAGTAGTATAGAAAGCGAATAGTATTGATAATGCATTAGTCGTTCACGTATACGTACACTATTGGTATAAAATGAGGTCGCTTTACACCAAAGTATACTTTGCTAAGGCAACGGCTACCAGTGGTTTTAAGATGAAGATTATTCTTTTATTTATTTTTAGTATTGAAAAGCTTATTTATATTTTATTAAATTTACCGTGACATCATTATAAAATCATATAGGTATGTAAATAATATTGTGTAATTATAGCACAAATGAGACATGTCAAATAGCTTTCATATAAGTTAGTAAACTTACTTATAAGTTCAATAATTTCCAACTATACTAAACTAAATTACAAAGTTCAAGCAGTGAGATATATTATAGGGAGTATGCTGGTATTCGCACTCAAGTAAGCTACCACAAACACGAGAAGTTCATTTGTGAATTGATTGTTTTCTGGACTGCTTGTTGCATTATGATTGCGTCTTGCGGTAAACTTAAAAATATTTAAAAAGAAAACTATTTTTTATGCAAATTACGTTGATGTATTCATAATGTAGATTTACAAGTTGAGATTGAAGATGGGCGGAAAGTTGAGAACGGAGTGTCTTGACACTAGGTTTTGGCTGCCTATTCTACTATGAGAGCAAAAGCGCGAATCTGTAAAAAAGGGGTATTTTGAAAAACATTTTTAGAAAACATATAAAAATTTGAACGCGGTGGGATTTGAACCTGTGAAATCGTCCAAGCCAGCTAAGGCCAGCGTTTTACACAATCAAAAATGTTTCAAAAATTTAATAAATAGCATTCTCTCTTGCCAAGCGATTGTTCGTATAATAATCTTTGGTAGCAGAAATTTGTAAAAATCTCTCTACACGGATTGCCAACAACAAAAAAAAATTGTAATAACCGTATAAGTATTTCTACGTAGCCGGAAGTAAACCGCATGGCTTAGCGGTCAGAGCGCTTAAACGGTTTCCAAGAGGTGCGGGTTCAAGTCCCGTTGCGTTCATATTTTAATACATTTTCTAAAAATATATTTTAAATTTCCTGAGTGTGTGAATAATACTTTAAAAAATGTTACAAAGGTTATTTTTCCAGTTAAGACCCTTTCTAACTGCCGAGTACCAGACTATATAACAACGTTTAAGTTATTTCCGTAAAAAATAATATAACGTGGCCGAGATAAGACGTGTCTACTATCACTGAATACTGTAAAATTCTTCAGCTTCATGCTCTTTTCCGCGTATCAGGATAGACAGAGAGAGAGAGAGAGTTTTTTTGGTTTAGACTAGATACATTACTAGATTCGAGGATTGCACGTTGAGTGGCGGAAACGAACGCCGTGCTTTGTGTTACATGGCCGAGAAATAATAATAATTTTAATATCAAACTCACTACCTCCGTGTTTACAGTCAGGCTCTTCTTCTGCAGCGCCAAAATACTCAACTATGGCCACTGAATAATTTATATACCCTAATTAAAATTTAAATAGAAAATTAAAAATAATTGTCTTAGTAAGTAAGTTGGGAACCAGGAATATTTGAAATTGATTATTGTATATAGCGCACGTATTTAGTAATTACAATGTAAATTATTTTAATTTCAGTACAAATCGTTGTAATTACAAAATTACAAGCGTTGTACAGTATAATTTGCCTGGTGTTGATGCCTAATTTCTTTATCGCTAAGCTTAAATGTTGCAATTTTCACATTATTTAACAATTTAATGAGCGACCTGCTCTGACTCTTTGTTATATCTAATTAAGGGTGGCTTTAATCAGGTCAACAATTATCGGTAAAAGGTTCATAATTAAATTATACCGATGTAGGCTATAACGCTGCCAATTTTTATTTTATACCTTTTTGCCTTATACCTATTTTCAACAACTTCGCGATTTTTACCGCATAGCAGCACGGTAGTTAGAGAGAATCTCGTGTCAAGATACTCCGTTCTCCACTTTCCGCCCGAAATCTAGACATTGCGTGTTGCGTGTTGCTTGGCGAAACTCAACTCATTTCTTTTACCTATATTTTTTTAATATAACGTTTGTGGTAAATATTCTAATTGTAAACACATATTTTCACTCGAAATATTTTATAGCATAATGTTCAGTATCAGACTCAAGCCTTTTGCTTTATTCTACGTAAATTGACAATTGGAAAAGTTATATATAGTTAAAGTATATTTGACGCAACGCAACGCTGTCGGTCAAACTATGCAGTATCAACTATGGTGTGAGACCAATGGCCGAAATATATTTATATATATATATATATATATATAGTCATATTGGAACTGAAGCTTTTTATAAATACTTATCTGTCTAAGATGGGGTTCTTGTAACTTTTATCTTTTATTTTAATTAACTTACAACTAGCAAAAGTGACCGATGTGGCGCAGTGGAGAGCCTCTGACTATGAACGATTGGTTGCAAGTTCGATTTCCACTCAGGGGAATGATTATGTATAAAATCTTTTCATTTCTCCGCTTTGGTACCCCAGACACAGAGCGGTGTTATGTTTCGCCATTTAACACGCAATGTCTCGATTTCGGGTAGAACCTGGAGAACGAGGTGTCTTGACACTTGGTTTTCTCTGACACTGCTAAGCGGGAAAAGCGTGATGCTATGAATTTGCGAAATGTGTAACATTCGACAAATAAAGATATTGTTTTAAGAAGGTCTTATTAATTAAGTTTCGTTTAAAAAATTGTTAATTAACTAAAGTAATCCTTTAATTAATTTAAGGCACATACAATTTACATTGTTCAAAAAAATTAAAAAGTAATTGCTTGCGTAATCAACTAGAATATTTAACTTTGGCGCGCGCGTCGGAGCTTCTTACCTAATCAACGTTGAAGTTAAAGAAAATTTCTAATTGCAAAATTTTTCTGTCAACATCTTACAAAAGCTGAGACTAATTAACACAGAATATAACTTGCTTACATAAATTTTCCAGCAATTAAATATATTTGATACCGTTTTTATTTTACGAGTTTCAACTGAATATATGAGTGTCATTATCACTACAGTACAGCGCGTCTCTTTGTTCGCGATAAACACAGAAACAACTAAACGGTTTTTCGTACAGTTTTCACCAATAGATGGAGTTATTTATGAGGTAGGTTCGGGCTTATATTATATAGGCTAGAAAAATGACGAAGTATTTGGCAAGCAAAACTATATATCGTGAAATTGTTCCTGTTTTATAGATCTATAAAAAAGTCAGCCATTGTATGTCTATCGTTTATATATTATATTATATTTAATTTTATATATATTATATTTTACGTTGATAAGTAACTTGGCGGACCTGACTAATAATTATAATATTATTTTTCTTTACATTTACACACATAGCATAAATAATTTGAGGCTTACACTATATAAATAAAGCTTAAAGGCAGGTCAATTCCAGCCCTCACACTATTTGGCAAACTTTCACAAAGCAGCTACGCAACGTTTAATTGCAGATGTCCAGTTTCCGCTTTAACCCTTTAACCCTTGCTAATTCGACTGAATCCATACTTACATAATTAATTGTTGTGGGTTCAAAAGATACTGAAACGTTTTTTTTTGTTATATATGACATAGATTTCATATATATATATATTCTGACACAAAGGGAGTGGGCTGATAAGGAGAACCGACTTACTGTGAATTCATTACATAAAGCAGGGATGGAGACAATATTTTAAATCCTCCATACGCTTGGTATTAGTCAAATATTTGTGTTCTGGGCTATTAATAGGTACAATGAAACCTCTGTTTGTGACTGAAAAAGATCTGGCCGACCACGTAGTGTTCCTAGGAAAAAGACAATCAAAGCAGCAAGGAAAACAATTCGAATAAATCCTGTCCGATAACAAAAGATTTTATCTCAGGAGATGAGGATAGGACGTAGAACCATGCCGCGTATTTTAAAAGAAAATTAAGGACTAAAAGAAATCTTGGGCACAGTAAAAAAAAAATGTTCTTCTGTGTAACAATATTTATAGCAAGACTAAGTATACTATATAATATTAATAATATACGTATTATATGATATATATCATAAGTATATATATATATATGATTATGTACATATGTCTAAAATTTTGTACTATACGATAATTGAATGAACTGAAGCTACAATACAAAAGGGGCAAGTACATCATGTTAGAAATATGTGTAGCGTTAAGATAAGATCTTACCCCAAGTAATGACTACTAAGTAAAAGTGACCACAATTAATTAAGGAATAAGGCAAAGATAAATTATAAAGCCGACAAAGACTAATGACAGTAAATGACACCTTTAATTAAACGAGCGATCAAACGGGACAATGTAAGTGTAAGAATTGCTGTCGCCGAAAGTTCACAAGCGTAATGCAAGAGCGTAAATGATATGATATATTTATGTATTACAAATGAATTTGGATACAAATACCTTTAAAGTCTACGAATACCTTTGAAAATTCACCTCTTGAAAAAAGTGTTTTTAATTTTTAGTTTTTCCATACGTTGAATTTATATTTTGTATTTGTAAATAATATATTGAAGATGTTGTTGTAGAATAATATAAATTTTACATAAATGTAGTTTAGCGTAGTGTAAAATTAATACATTTATTTCCGATTAGAATATGTGTAATCCCAACGCGTCGACGTCATCATTGTCATCTATATATTAAGACGTGAAGTAAAAACTTTGTCCCCCTTTTTGTTATTTTTAAATAACACATAAACAATATATATATATATATAAAATGTATGTACCACACACTAGTATATATTTGACATACACATTGCTAAGGCAAGGCGTTTTTACCGCGTCAACGGAACGTCTAATTATTAATTAAAATAAGAGTAACGTAAAGAAATATATAAAAAATAAAGCAAAAAGAACATTTCAATTAACGAAGGGTTACAGATCAAATAATAAGCGGAAAGTTACATCGAAATTAAAACCTTCAGGACTCAGCAAAATAATAAATATTCTCGTTTGAAATGAAATTTATTATTTTATTTTTAATACGAAAGGTATCAATTAACAAGCGTTCGTTATATAAATTACTTTTATAATAATCAAGATAACAATTCTGCTTTTTTATGTATCGTACAATACACAATTTCCGTTTGGGAAATACTTAAATTTGTGTTTATATAATTATATTATTATGGTTACACGAGTTCTTATCTTATTAAATGTCTCTAAAATAGAAAGAGAACGAAATAACCCAACTCTACATGTAATTTACTTTATACATATATATAAAAGTATAATTATGTGAAACGCATGAACTGTGTATAATTATAACTTTTTTATTAATTTATTGTATTTCAGATTATAATACGTGAGAAATTACACTCAGTGACTGAAACTCATAAAAAATCATCTTGGTATTAATATGTTGGCTCTTTGCACTTTTATCATCCTTAGTCCTCATTATTTTGCCTTGACGTATTAATATAATTATACTTTTACGACAGATTATGAGATGTCTAGACGGTCAATGTCGATCCATTTCTTTCGAGTGCTATACTTGTAAACTATATATATATATTAGCTAATAGTTAATAAAATGCACTTAAAATGAGTTATAAAATTGATTGTTGAATTTTAATTTACTTTTGTCACAAGTGAAATGCTAAGAAAGTGCCAAAGTCCCTCTATTTTGTACAAATAATACAAATTTAATTAGTTTATTGTAATATTTGTAACTGCTTGCTCTAATTTTTGGCCCCACATATATGACTTTGTAGGTACAGGAGAGCAAAATTAAGCTACTATACCATTCCTCAGTCAGGGAAGCACTATACTTTGTTTACCTGGCATATATTTCATATCTACAAATATATTATTATAAACATTTTCAATATAATTTTTTAAGTAATATAATAATAAAACGTAATACCCATTTTTTAAATATTGAATAAATATTACAAGCGATTTGTGAAGAAATTTTAGTAAATTCTAAGAAAGTCTTAATTAGACATTTTAGGCATTCAAATTATAATAACAGATTTTACTATAATCTTCAAATGAGCATATAAAAATATATACGCTAAATTCTTCTATTTATAATCATATTAAATTTATTAAAACAACGATTAATTTCAATTTAAAATGTCATGGGAAAAATATTCTTGTTCGCAAGTCAAGTTAACATATATTTGCGGTCATTATACTTCATAAGTTCATTCCAAGTAACTTTATTACTTTCAATAAGCACGTCGTTACAAGGCAATGGGTGTGGGTTTGAATACGTTATTGAATAAAGAAGTTCATATAAGATATTTTATTTATTTTCCTTCTCGAGTCAAAACGAAATACAGATTTACGTTCCATATAAATATGTCTTGTTTTCCGAAAATTGACAATAAAGTGACTTTTCAGTAGTCTTACAGTCTAGACGAATAAGTTACATACAAAAAAACCCTTTGTCAAAAACAATGTCTGAGTAAAATGTTTTTCTTTTTGCTATTCAAATATATAATCACTTTATTTCTATTTCTAAAAATATTGCCTTTGTTTCGTTAATCTGGTATGTTAATAGTCGTTAACGGCAACAAAATTAGAAAGCTTTGACTTCAGTTTGGCGTAGCGCTTCGGATGGTAACTTCTGACCTTTCATTAGTTAACGTTTTTTTAATTACTCTCGTTTTTGCCACAGTTGCCTATTAATAAAATTATTAAGATTTAGCCAGAATTATTAAGATTATACGATGTTTTCAAGAGTAATTAAAAATAAAACTGTTAATACAATTTTTACATCAAGTTTAATCGAATTATAAGTTTTTTTTTTATTAATAATACTTCAAACTAAACAATAATTCAGACATTTATTTTGAATTTTATTTAAGAACCATCGTGGCGCAGTGTGAGAACGTCTGACCTGTATATACGGCGGTTGTTGGTTCAATTCCCACTTGGTTCGATTTTATTTCTCCGCTCTTTATCACAACGTTCCGCAATATCGTGGAGTTGAATACTGCCTCCGCATGCAATGACTCAGATTCAGGTGGAAAGTGGAAAACGGAATATGTTGACACTAGGTTATCTCTGTATATGCGGAAAAAGCGTAAAGGTGAAAAAAAAGAACGTATTCATTTACTACAAAATGTACACATTTTATAAATTGATAAGATTCGAAGTCTTAACTATACTAATCTATTATTTATTACTAAAAAAATTGTACAAAAATATTTATTCCTTCTAATATATTTTTAAATTATCTTATTATGTATAGAAGATCGTAGTTTCACCAGCGCAAAATATACTCGTATAGGTATCTGCTTTATAAGCCTACAAGCTTTATAGAAGAACCTTAATTAAGCAAGCAAGGTATCAAAGTGAATTTAAGTGCTTAAAATATAAATTGATATTTATATGGTCAGCTTGAATTCAATTAAGCTTGTGAGTTTTGTTTGCTTCTACGTAAAATCATAAAAATTAAATTCTTAGTATTCTTTTTTTTTTATATTTTTTAAAGTGTTATTCGCACACTAAGGAAATTGAAAAATACATATTTAGAAAACGTATAAAAATTTGAACGCAGCGGGATTTGAACCCGCGCCTCTTGAACGGTTTTCAAGAGGCGCGGGTTCAAATCCCGCTGCGTTCAAATTTTTATACGTTTTCTAAATATGTCTTTCTTAGTATTCTCATAGCTTTCGTAATATATTAGGAGTGGTAAGCTTAGCTGGTAGTCAATTAGCGTGACTTATTGTGACAAGTTAAATATTTATTACGTAAAAGGCGATATTATGTAAAATAGATGGAAAATGGAGACCAGAGTTTGTTAATACTAGTTTTTGCTGGAAATACGGTTAAACGAAAAGGCATAAAGAAAAAAAAATGGGTCTATATTTCTAAATCCAAAACCGGAAAGACCTTGCAAATCATTGTTCTTTGCCGTTTTCATGAATATGCTATACGAGTTCTTTTGTTTGCTTTGTAGGTTTGTTGCTACATGATTGTATACAGCTTCACGTTTTTTCCTGCATAGTAGGTTAGGCAGAGATAACCTAATCTCAAGATACTCCGTCCTTTACTTTCCGGACGAATCCGAGACATTGTGAGTTGAGAGAGGGAACTCAACACCGCACTTTATATTGAGATATATGATCGATATATCATTCATATATCTCAATATAAAGTGCAAAAATATAAAGTGAAACTAGCTGTAGTTAGAGCGAAAATAAATGAAGTATAATTATTCACCCACGTATGAATAAAAACCATGACCGTGTACGCGTGTTCAGTCAGACTTGACAGTCTCACTGTGCCTCAAAATATACCTAGAAATTGTTAAACTTGAATTGATTTGCATGCGGCAACCAGCAATATGCGGTTAACACGCCACACCTACAGAAGAAACAGCCGTTAACGTACGTAAATGCTAGAAACTTAAATTAATTACAGTTATTCATAACAAAAAAATTAAATAACAAGTAGTTTTATGGAAATTGACTTAACTTTAACCAATTTAGCGTAAAAATAGATCAAATGATGAAGTGTGAGTCTAAGTCTTGCACACGTTTTATGTTACCTTGACATTTTTGTCGCTTACTCTTTTCATATAATAGTTTTAAAAATACGAAATAAAATAATATTTTTATATATGCATTTTATTCGGTCATTAAGAATAATAAAGGTAGCGTGAAATGATACTTAAATACTCGTAAATAAGTTTAATAAAATATGAACTTATTTACATTTATTGTGGAAAATCCATAAAAAAATGACAATATAAAAAAAATTCTAGAATTTACGAGTGCCCCGAGGAAAAAGGTAAACAGGCTATGAAGATTTAAAACGAAACCGGAAAAACTTTCCCAAACATCCGGAAAATGTATTCGTAATCAGGCTATTTCCGTATCTGATATTCAACAGAAAGTAAGTAAAAAATCACAGATTTATTTTTTAAACTGTTTTAAAGGCTATGTAAATTTTACTTTTAACTGAGGTTTGCTTTGTTATAGCGATGCTACTGAAGTCTACAAAACGTTTTAAATTATGTTATACTGTTCTGGGCTACTGTGGTTTTAAAAAATAATAGGCAGATATTTTTATTAATTTCACATATGTGTGTTGTCTGCATAGTTTTGAAGCACCAAGACCGAGGTTTAGATGCATTGATAAAGGATTCTCAATAATAATTAAAAAAAAAAATTGTAAATAAAAGGGAAGAAAACAATGGAACTGAAGACGAAATCGAACTGGGTCATCTGGTCTCGGGACCCTCGATCTCCCACCTGACCTATTATAACCTTGTAGATGGTAACGAATTTTTCCCTCGAAGTCTAATGAATTTATAACAGTTTTTCATTGCCCAAAACACGGATACAACTACATTTTCTAAAAATGAAACCTAGCTAGATTGAAATCCTCTGCATACAAAATTTCAAGAAATTCGTTGGAGGTTTCCAACATTCACAATTGCTCGTTTAAGGGTATTAGATATCTATTAACGTAAAAACATAGACAAAAATTTTATTTACTTATGTAAAAAAAATTGATGTTTTGAAATCACATATAGCATTGTACGGTTAGAAATCGTATATACCTATAAACAGGTTGCATAAACTGACTCTAAGCTGGACGGTTTGAGTTCTGTCTCAATAATTCACTGTTACTATCGGATAGCAGTATCGGGGTGGCAGTAGGCCCATTCTTTTACCCCAAGTCCTTCTAAGACCTGTTTTATTGTTTTTATTTTTTGCGAATCGTGGACGAAGTATTTGAATAGGACGATATGTATTATTAGCAACATAGATTGCATTGACTATAAAACATATGCTTTCTTGATAGAATTCCGGATATTTTTGTATTAGTGCTTCCCGATACTCTCCAAAGTAACAGCATGCCAACATTTTACTTCCTACACTCAGTTTGCATTCATAAATGTCATAAACTTAGTAATAAAAGAGTCAGTTACCTACATATGTATGTAGATAATATCAGGCCGAGCAGGTACAAAAGCTGTTTAAAGTAATTTATCTTCTACTTTTGTTACAATAAGTTAAATGTTAACAACAGACTATTATATCATAAACTTTATAAACTTTGAAAAACATATTTAGAAAACGAATAAAAATTTAAACGCAGCGTGATTTGAACCTGCGTCTATTGGAACCGGTCCAAACGCTCTGATAGCTAAGCCATTCGTTCTACACCCAGCTGCGTTGAAATTCTTATGCGCTTATTACAACTTATTTTCGTTGTTTTTATACGTTTGCTAAATATGTTTTTCAATTTCCTAAGTGTGTGATTAAAAATACATTATAAATTTTTAATATTTTCAAAAAAAAAGTAAAGCTTTTATTCAAACTAATCAGTATTAACTTTTTGTTGTGTTAAGATATATTTACAGTACTTACATTAATGTTTTAGTAACATAAAATACGTAACCCACTTTTATGGATATTGGCGGAACAAGTGTTCGTATATTACTTTAGGGACACCTTATTAACATCACGCGGTGTATAATCTTATAATACTATCGGTACTATATATATTCACTGGAGGCTTGCTTTATATGGGAAACTGAAAGTCCTTACAATTCAACATAAAAAAGTATAATGCTATCTTATGATTGGATAGACTAGTGTTTCTATCGTTGAATGAATATTACAGCTTTTATGTTTTGTGACACCGATTAAAGTATCATTTAAATAGAGCTGAAAATTAAAATAAAGTACGAATATCCGAAAGATGTGAAAAGTCGCCATCGGTCTACATGTAAAAAAAAAATAGAAACAATATATCGTGCAATAGAACTGGTGGAACTACGTTACAGCAGCTGGTGTGTTAACGTGTGAAATGCAAGTATATTTTACAGAAGTAATGGCTCGTAGGAGAAAAAGTATAAGATTTTTTTATATATAAACTTGATCTTTATTATAAAGTTAAGATATTTTATTTTATTTATATATACATATACGTATATATATTCATATATATATATATATTAAAACATTTTTTAATATATCACATATATTTATTTCCACTGTACACACATTAAATGTTATTAAATATTTTTAATATGCATTGCACAACGTTGGTCCATTTTCTCTGTGACTCGACTTCGATTTTAATCACAGCCAGCAAAGCTATTAAGAGTCTAGCTTCTAACAGTGAGAACAGGATTTCATTAATTCTCTCGTGACACTCGCGTTTAACGCCAAGGCGAGCGAAAAAGTCTAGATAAAAAATATTTGTTAGTCTTGAAGCAAGTTTTAGTTTCTAATAATATAATATATAATTATATTTGGATTCAAACTGTATTCAGTAATTCAAACATCTGTCTGCCTCAAAGGGTAAAGAGTTTTCATTTTGTTTTAAAGTATTTAAATTTTAATCTCCAGTCCGCTGATAATTTTGTAGATAAAAATTTTTACTGGGATTCAAACAACTTAGTTTGAATAAGAAAGTAAAAGGATGTTTTAAAAAATTTTCTTCTTATTCTACTCATCCTTGCAAAGAAAACGGGTTCTTACAATAAAAATATTGTATTTTCATTGGATTCTCGTTCCTCACGCCCGAAATCGAGACTGCGTGTTGATTGGCGGAACTCAACGCCGCAATATGTCTTAAGTACCAAATATAGCCAAAGTTGAAAATTAAAAATATTTAAATATATCTCTATATCTAGAAAATGTTCTGTGAAAATAATATGAAGTAATATTAAACAATTAACTTGCATCCGTAACAGCTTTTCATTAAAGATCCTGACATTCGATTGCTAGTACAGTCTTAATGCTCTTAGAGTAGCGTGTCCATTAGGCACGTTTTCTGCTCGTTCAAAGTAAATGATTTCTCTAAAGACCGGTACTAATTACCTCTATCTAATTTATTTGCACCACTGATACACATTAAGTACCTTAATGTCGTCGCAAACGTTATGGTATTTGATTATATATTGTCGTTGTTATAAAATACATACTGGAAGAGATGTTATTTAGTAAAAACATGTTTTTTTTACCTCAAAAATACATTTTAAAGCTATAAATGGCCCTCGCATTTAGTCCTCAATAGTAGAGTGACCTACAATTAGCCTAAATATTAAAAAAGTTATATACAATAATAATATATAAAATTATATAAAAATATAATACTTTTTTAATAATATAAATATAAAGTATATAATTCCTTTGATCAACGTAAATAATTAAGAAACGCATAATTTACCTACACATAGAAAACAAAATTTGCATACAAACTGTAAGAGGTCAGTAGCAAGTGTTTTGTGGATGTAAATTGCACAAATATGTAAAGTAGTATTTTTGTTTGGGTTAGCTTGAAGATTAAATTCAAAGTACAAAAAAAAAACAAAGATATCGTAACATAAATTCGAACGTTTCTAGACAACAGTAAATAGTTCAGTTAAGAAATCAGACAAAAATACGGTAGCATAAATATCGTTATATATTGTACACTTATATGTATGTACACATTTAATTTCAAGTGTGCGATAACACTTTAAAAAATGTAAAAAAAATATTTTTTCCCACTTTTGTCCGCATAGACAGGTAGGAAGAGGCAACAGTATCAAAATAATATGTTTACCCAGAGCGGAGAAATGGAAATAATTAAATGATTAACATTCCCTTAAATGAGATTCGAATTCACAACCTATTGCGATTACAGTCAGAAGCTTTCCCACTGCGATAGCTAGAAATTTTTATCTAAAAACTGGCGCTCGCCCGCGGGAACTATAGCTGTTTCGTATTTTCGGTGGCCTATTTATAAAACAATGAAATTCCTGGAAATATTTAAAATACAGAGAAAAAATTATTTATGTTCATTCCTAGAACGTCAAGTCTTTATATCATCACAGTCGGTCCAGCAGTTTGGCCGTAAATACGTCACAGAGAGACAGAGTTACTCTCGCATTTAGTACATTAATAAGTATGGATATCACTTAATTATGTTGACATTTTTAAATGTCTATAGTCAGTTGTGTATAGAATATAAAACGTAAAGTAAAGCTGTTTGGAAAATAAAGGGCTAGTAGAATAATTTTCTTTTTTTACACGATTGATCACAAGATTTTTACTAGCCCGAGAAGCCTTAGGCCATAACCTCCTCTGAACAAGGGTAAACATATAATTAATTATTACGTCACGAAATTTCTATACGAGTAATACCTCTGTTTTTTATTTATAAATCAATTTCTATTGGTCAAGGGAAAATTAATATTCTTTAATTTTTTCAAGAAAGTAAGCTTTTCCTTTTTAAAACTATTTTGCTTAAAATTAGAATTACTAACCGTAAAACCAAGCCAAGGTATTTTAATAAAGTAACACTGTAATTCTAAGTAAAAAATACGTAGTCCAACAGTGTGTGTACAGTAGGTACATATAAAGAAAAATTACACTTGTATACATATGTTAAAAATAACCTTACCAATACTACAAATTTATTTTTATCCAAAGCATATTGTATGTGTACATACTTGTTTGAAACAATTTTTCATAGGCTAATATTTATTAGAATAATAAATTACCCCTAGGATATTACTTTAAGAAGCTATGACATTAAAATATTGTCCCTAAGACAGCATAGTGCTTAAATCTTGATTAATTACGTTTGAAAATTAAACAGATTACCAAAATATTACACAGCAATATTATAAAATTAATATAATATAAACAAAGCATATAATTATTTTATATACTTAATAGTTTATGCGTTTTATACGTTTCTGCAGGGTAAAAGGCGTAAAGCCTTTTCTCGCATAGCACGGTAGGCAGAGCCTAGTCTCAAGACACTCCTTTCTCTCGTTTCCGCCTGAATTCGAGACAGCGTATTAAGTAGTTGAACTTATCGCCACAATTTGTGTTACCAGAGCGGAAAATATAATAATAATAAAATGAAAATAATATTTAGTATAATCATAATTCCCCTGAGTGGGAATTATGATTATACATTTATAGTCAGACGCTATGCCACTGCGCCACGATAGCCTCCATATATTAATCTCATCCATAATGTATATAATATACATTGCATTGAGTGCAACCATATTTTTAGTGATTCACCTTTACAAAGCGAACAATTTTCCTGAAAATTAAAGTTTTAAATACGCAAATTGTAAAACCACGATGACCGGCACGTAGCGACCGATATGAACACTTATTGTAGGGTTACATGTTTTATAAATTTTATGTTCTTTTAAATATTATATAACTTTTATATCGGTCAAAGTATTCACAATACATATTTATCTTTTTTTTTAACCAGTATGTACTGATTTTTACGTATAATTTCACTCTACGCCCATTTATAATTATTAAGTGCCGTTGATAGATAAAATGCGCGTTGCCATAGTATCGTATATGCCACTTTATATAAAAATGTATATGATTTTTTTTTATTTAGTTTTCAATTTTGAAACAGATTCTCCACTATCTGTTACCAAAAAACACTCTCATAACATGGCAACATAGCTCTAAGATGGCCAGATATCTCGATAAACTGATTCTTAGCTTTAACATAAGCAGAAGGTAGGGTGGCTTAGAAGCAGCTCGAGAGGAGGTGACCTCTGAAGTTTACCAGAACGGTCACGACTATAATACTATTTTTAATTTATTACAATAAATTTCCATACAACGGAACTCACGTTAAGTGTACTGATCCGATCATAAGAGGTTCCAACATGGAAAGTGCATTCCGTTATATAACATATATATATATGCTACAAACCGTGCCATCTTGGTTTCATTTTTGTACTTATTTTTTGGTCATTACATTTAATAAGCTTTAAATATTTATCTAAAGTGCTTTACTTACTATCTTTAAAATTTCAATTTCGACTCAATTAAAGTGTCGACTATCAGCACGATGGTTATGGGTTCGATCTCCACTCTCCCGAATGATTGCATTTAAATATAAAATGAATGATCAAACTTGATATTACATTTTTATTTTACGGCTTGAATAAGACAAACCGCGGCGTTCGGTTCCGCCACTCGATATCGAAATTGGGCGGCAAGTACATAACGGAATAACGGACTGAGGAGGGAGATACGTGAAGATATAAAAAAATAGTAAAAACGTATATTAAATAAATGTGAAATATATTTATGGGCTGATAATCTTATCCCTCACTCGGCTTGTTCCAATTTCGTTCAATAATATATCAAGTGACAGAGCAAGGATCACGTATTACGAACACATGTTTTAAGTCACCTTGATATCTCCTGTACTATAATATATTGAATACTACATTACATTTATTTGATATCACGATCGATAACACATTTTAAAAATATATGTTAATGTATTATAAATTAACTTATTTTCATTTTCCTACTCGTCTAAGATAAAGTGCATCGTTGATCCGCTCAACATAAAAAAAAAACTGTTTATGGGAACTTAACTTGGAAAAAAACACTAAATACAGTTCGATAATAATTACTCTAATTTAAAACTGTGTTGTAGTGATTAACACCTTTCTTTAGAAATTATAACTTAACATTAACATATTCCAAAATATATATACTAAATACAAATGTTACGTAGAAAAAAATGTATTTTCAAATGCAAAAATTAAAATTGCATGCAAATTTTGTAAGTAGTGTGTGTGGGTGTGTGTGTTGAGAATTAATTGTTGGGCAAATGTGTCAAATAATAAGATTTTAAATTTCCTCATACGTCATGCCTTGCAACCAATTAAAACTTATATGCATACAATCTAGGAGAGAACGAGGGTACAGGTTAATAACTTTATTAACTCTATTATACATCATAGGAGCCAGGTATTCGTAGTGCTGTTTGCATAGAGCCAGCCTACTATAGTTCTATGCCATGTTTCAAATTCTGGCGGAAAGCTGAGGCCGTTAGTCTTACCACTAGGTTCCCATTCTTATCCTGATATGCATAAAAAATATTAAGCTGTTTTTAATTAGGTTCACATTAGCGCTATAATAGCGTAATTGCAGCGTGTTTTTTTAACACGTACTCGTGTACTATATGTACTCAAAGTTCTTTGAGGCAGTGCCCGGGACTTGTGACCCCAGTGTGGGTATATGGGATCCCTTTAAAATGTATCCCAATCCCAACACTTACCTCCACTGACCGATCTCTTCTCTCTACCTAACACTTAATATACTTACGTGAGAAGTGATATAGGGACAGGGCTTCCCGCCTTCTAACGAACGTCAGCTGTTCAACCAGGAACCTACCGGGAGTTCTTAACATATTTTCGACCGACAACTGCCCCACCACTCATTGGTCTTAGAAATGACGAGACTGCACGTAGTGCACGTGGCCAGCTTTACACCTCAGATACCATCATAGATAGTCCAATCCTGACTATGATAAATGGCGCTAAACTAAATATAATTTTACCTGTAAATAGCCGGAATTAGAATACAACTCCCATCCGCTGCTGGGTAGCCTTTACTAAGAGGCGGGTACCCCAGTAATTTGTTGGTAGGAGATTCGTACTGTTTTTTATTTATGTTTCCAGTTCGATGGCATGAAAGCCGGCAACCCCTATTCCCACCCTTCCGTTTTTTCTAAAATATGGTCTACTACTATTAAAAAGCCTGAAGATAAAGTTATCCTAGTGCGGAACTTGTTACTTTTGGCTATTTCGCAGAGAGGCTTGGATAACAAGAAACAGACCACACAGAAAGTATGCGTCACAGCTTTGCAAAGGCACATGGTATCTCCCAATTGGTGTCTGATACCAGATAAGAATCTGAACGACAGATATTATGTTGACTACACATCCGGAGGATTTCTGCGTATCCGTTAATACACCTCTTAGTATGGAATAACTTTCTGGTAAACTTTGAGACACCTTTATCCAAACTCACTTACTCACGACCACCTTGGTATGGTATTATATAAAAGTCTGCAGATTGGGATGGACTGCGAGCGTTTTTTGCATTCTATCCATGCAGATTGCGCAGACGCCGTCAAGTTTCATAAAAGCTTGAGGTACTGAACAGGGCGAAGCAGTGATGTACATCAGATCATAGACTTCTGCTTTACAAAGCTCAGATCCGTCCCCATATTGAGTACTGTTGCCACCTATGGCATGCGCCTGGCAGTCCGAATTGTCGATGATCCAAAACTCACAGACACATATTAGAATCCTTACGCATACGGAGAGACGTTGGTACTCTGTCGGTATTCTACCGTTTGTACAATAGCTATAGCGGAATGCTCCAACGAGTTATTTGGTTTGGTGCCAACATCTTCTCTTTACCATCCCACCTCTTGCCACAGGAGTAGATACCACCCGCACCACCTAGATGCATGGTTTGCCTCAAGGTTATTTAACAAGCAGACAAGCGTTAGCACAAGTATATATTATCTGATAGGACTTACTTTTAAGCGGCAATGTTACATACATTGAATAATATTGAACAATATTGAAGAATAAATAAAAATACGAGGTCATGCAAAATTTAGATGTGGTACAACAAAAGAACTTAGTCTCTCAATAAAAACGTAAAAAGAATTCTATGTCCATAATTGTTAACTATCTAAAGATATAGCTACTTCAAGATTCTTAATCAGAATGTTGAAACCTACTAAGCTTGTATACACAAAAGCTCTTCTAATACACTTATAATATATATACTCTTAAATAAAACTATAATATATTTGTATGTATATGTCTTTCTTTATCCGGACACGTCTCTAGGCTTTTCCAATTCCAATGTAAGAATAAATTCCGTGATGTTTGCGTCACGTACATCTTATGTATTTCCTTAGCGCCAAGATTGGCATTATCGTGACATTCATGTGAAAATAAGGTACAACTGGGCCTTATTATAGGAATTCTATACGAGTCCATTAATTTAGGAAAAGTGTATGTTAGTTGTTGGGCTTTTCACCTTTTCTTTTCTTTGGAGAATTTATAATTTTCTTCAAGATTTCTAAAAATGTCAAATTATCACATACACTTATCAAAAACTTTTTTTTTATAACCCCAAACCTAGTGTCAAGTTTTCCGCTTACCGCACGGATTCTAGATATTGCATGCTACTGGTGGAACTCAATGGAATAGGTAAATGAAAATCGATTCCCAGACCAACCACGTTTACGTCAGACGCTATTCCACTGCGCTACGAGAGCCTCAAAATATAAGAATCTTTATAAAAATTTTCGGATACATATTAATATGATTAAAATATGTACGTACAATGGCATACATATTTTTTTATACATTTTTTTATACAAGAAGAAGAAGAGGCAAACGAGCTAGCGGGTCAGCATCAGAGGAACCATTAATGCGTTGCCGCCTGTAAAAAAGTTTTTGAATCGCCTCTTGGAGAGTCCAATATCAAAACTATGAATGAGAAAACGTCTTCAACATAATCTAATAAATTTACACTCCAGTTCGCTTTACAATAATTTAAAAATATTATACAATGCTACAGCTTCATTCAATTTATGAATACCTAATTAATGCAAGTTATAGGTTACACTTGCGACTCCAGCCGCGTGCAAATTTCACGTGTTGTTCACAAGTGACTCGACACGAGCTCGACATTGAATTCTGCCGCTACAAGAAGAACACACAAGAACGGAGTGTTTAGACACTAATTTGTCTCTGAATACATCGATATATGAAAAAAAGTGCGATGCTTCAAAAATATCCATTGAATAGTTGTGTGTTCTTAAGTAAGAAATGTCTTTACACATATAATTGAAGACTGGCTTAATTTTATTTTAATGCATTTTGCGGTTTTTATAATTATTATAATAAAATTTTATGTTACACACATTTATTTTTTAGCTGTAAGACAAATCTCCTAGACCTTTTACCAAATTAAAGATATTGGTAGAATTCAATTCAATAGTGCTATTGTACTTTTAACTCGTTTCTATTAAGTACAAGTAATATTGTTTTGTGTTACAGAAGGTTAACTTCTAAACAAAGAGCATTGTAAGAAAGTAAAACTGTTTAAGTTCTCCCAGCTGTTTTGCATGCTTGTTTTCAAGCTCTTTGAAAATATTTTTTAACTTCTTAATGTAGCATAGTTGGAGTATGCCTGATCAATAAATATTATTTTGAATTGAATAATCTATACATATGATAAAAATGTAACAAGGAGTTTAATTTTTTTTCCTTTTTATCGGTTTGGTTAAAATACAGCATAATGTTAAGACAATTATGGACACTTATACTGAGGTTGAAAATTACCGAAAAGAGAAAAACTTGTTGACTTATTACTTTGAATATTTTTGTTAATAATATAGTATAAACTATAGAAATAGCGAAGGACTTTAAATATGTTTGCTTTGCGCATCTACACTATCATATGCCACTTGGCAGGGTTGGCTGGTAGAAACCGCTTTTTAGCGTTAAGCTCATCTCTTGGGAATTCATTTTTTAAAATTGTATAGAATATATAAAAAAATGAATAAATTATAAAAAATAATATAAAAACAGTGAGAAAATTATAAAACTAAGTACCTATTAACTTTCATATACTATACGAAATAGAATTAAAAAAAAAACATCTTCACGGTTTACGAACAATATGAATATTATTTTTAACAAAAATAATCCTAGCTTTGCTATAAATTATATAGTTCTGATAATTATTTATAAATTATATATTCGCTTTAGTTCTGATAATGTAAGCTAAAGTAAAGCGTAAGCTTCAAGTACTTACTTTACAGAATATAAAACAATTAATAGATCGCATCGGCATAAATTAACCCCGCTGGCACTTTCTTACTTATTTATAAAACTGCACATTTTGAGGCCGAACTATTTATTTAATAATTTTTATTTTTTTGTTTTTCTCATATATTGCAGTATGCATGAACTTAAAGGGAACCTTGTGACAAGTATCTAACTAAGTTCTCCAGTTACAGCCGTTGCATACGGGCGTTGAATTCCATCAAAGCGCTTTTGTCACTAAAGAAATGAAAGAATTTTTAAATGAAAATGGTAAACTAATAAGAAATCTGACACGCCACCATCGCGTCGTGATTTGTTATTATCTACTTTCTACTTATCAACTATTCAACGATAGTCATAAACAGGGGCACTCCCTTGTTTAAATAATTTTAGTCTTATTTAACAAATATGATTATAAATACTTATAAGTTAAACATTTAGACTTCATATAGAAATTTGAACGCAACGGAACTCGAACCTGCGCCTCTTAGAAGCCGTCCAACCACTCTGACCGCTAAGCCATCCGTTCTACGACTACGCGACTGCGACTACGTCAAAATTCTTAAACGCTTATTACAACATATGTTTGTTATTTCTACTACCTAAATTTTTGTAACTCAAATATTATTTCTACAAAACAATAGTTTGACAAGAGAGAATTCACTCTAAAACTCGTAAACTATTAATTAAATTTTAACATTGTATTAATTTTAAATTTTAACATTTTATTTTAAATCATTTTGAGCAAAAACTCAGACCATTTTTCTAAAATTAATACCAAGACCAAAGTAAATGAAAATGATTTTGTAGAGTATTCGTTTACCTTCTCTAACATACGGTCTAGAATTCTGCAGATTCTGGATTATACAGATTACCAATAACATATCGATTACAATGGTAATGCTGTCGTATTCAAACCTAAATCCATGTAGATGTTATAGTCTAATTGGTACTAAGTAATGTGCATTAATCCAAGGCGCGCATAAACTTGATACCCGAAGCTTACCTTGATTGTGCTTACTGAGTTGAAATTATCTATTTCCGTTATTAAAGGAATAAACTGCATACGAAATTATTTTATCAAATTATTTAATTAGTAGTTCATTTAGTTGTATGGCTATATACCTCTTTCTAGACAATACGACAATAAAACAATATGGCAATAATCATAAAGGAATTTTGACTTAATGACATATTATCATTCAGTCTAAACAGCTAGAACTTGATAGTAACTAGAAGACACGGATTCAAACACCGCTCTATACACGGGAATTTCTTTCTCACATAGCGGGGTAGGCAGAGAGACCGTAGTGTCCTCCAGTTTTTGCCCAAATAAAATAAATTGCGTGTTGAGTGAAGGAACTCAGCGCCACGCTTTGTCATCTTACCAGAGTAAAGGAATGAAAATAATTATATAGAATATAGAATCATTTCTCCGAGTGGGAATCGAATAAGTTTACTCGTTACGGAACGGTACGGCATTCAGTGTAAATGCAGATAAATACTCAAAGACATCCTATGCTCCGCATTTATTGTTTTTTTTAATAATAATAAGTATATGCTACTGAAAAACGGCCGCTTACTGAAGTATTTTAGAAAAATTCTAAAACTTACCAACATGAGCTATAGTATGTTGATAAAGTGAAACTACAGCCTTTTTATTTCCGACATTTCAGATTTTAATGTTAAAGAATTAATTGATCTTAGGAATTCTTGTATAGCGGGATTTATAGTATGAGATACACCATAATATGATTGCTTTGAAAACCAATAATCCACCAGTAGGATTATATCTTATATAGATGTTACAACCTGGATTGAGTATCGAGAGTTTAGACGATAGAAATTTAACTATTTACATATATACCAAAACCTAAATTTAAAACGATGGTGAAACATAAATAAAATTAAAGCTGCTTAAGCTTAGAAGTTTTGATTTTTTTATATATTTGTTGCAAAAATAAAGTATAAAAATTATTTATATTTTTAAAATTATCTTGAATTACACAAAACTATCAATATACCTACTTCATAATCTACAAGTTTATAAGCGCTATGAGGAATACAATTAGTAAGGAAAATTTAATAAATGTATAGACGAGCTAAGGGAAATTGCAACGATCGCTTTTAAAGTAAATTTAATCAAACTGTTCCTCTTCAATCAGCTATCTTATTACCCGTGAACTGTTCAACAAATTAAATAGTATATACTGTGTTAACTGTTAAGCGATGTTGAAACTTAAATGAACTATTAAATTCTCATATTTTAATTATACGCATATGTATATGCATGCTTCGCGCTACAATAATTTTACTTGTTATAATACACACTTATGTATTTAATCAAAAAAATGTATTTAGTAATTATATAATAAGGGATTTTGCTAACAAAAATATTTTTATAAAACTTTTGTGAACATATTTGTTTTTTAAGGAAAGGATTTTTAAATATCCTTTCTCAAAATATGTTTTTAAGATAAAAGTGTGAATCAATTTCCATGTACTTATAATAATAGTAACCATTCGGCGGTCACCATGTGTTCACCCTCCCGTATATACTGGCTGTAGATAAATACTGTTTATAATATTTATATAGCATTGTATATACTTGAAATAACTATGCTGGTTATGAACTATATATAACCTATATAGCTCAAAACTATATATGTTACCAGAAATGTATGGAACGTCGGAATTCTGTACAAATCCTAGAACTTTTATACACCGAGCTCAGCTTCTAGCATTGAAATCAATCTCAATTTCTTTTTAGTATAAAATTTACTAAGGAATTTATTTTCTAAGCATTCACTCAGTATTGTGCACTTATTCTTATTGCTACTAGGAAATGAACAAGTAAAACAATTTTAACTAGTTAATTTGGGTTACTTTTGGACGGTTCCTTAAGTCAAAAGAACTGTTATCAAAGGCTTATTAAATGTGCTTTTGACTGATTAACACTATAATATTATCTTCATTTTACATATTTTTTAACTGAGATCCTAGTATTGTATACGTTGCCCATGATTTGTATACAATTCCAATATTTAAAAAAATATCGTTAACACAATTGTATGTGTATATTTATTTTCATCGTCACGCAGTGGGATAGCATCTGACTGAAAACGGGTGCTGCAAATGGTAGTAGGATTTATTCCCAATCGGGGGAATGATCATATTTAAATTTGCATTGATATGCTCTGGTAAGAAGACAAAGCGCGGCGTTGAGTTCCGCCCCTCAATACGTGTTGTCTCGATTTGGGGTGAAATGTGTGACACACTTTTACTCTCAGAGATTTTTCTTAATATAAAAGATTTCCTGGCCTACGTAGAAAAAGTATCTACAATCTAGGTACTATATTATAAGGGATCCCTCATAATATTAGAAAGTACACAAAGAGCACCTACCATCCCGATCCTGGGCTCCTCTCTATCTCTATCCACTGCCAGCTGTTTTCTCTAAATGAAAGTATAATATATGCCAAATACTTATCTGTAAACATTTTTGGCAAAAGAAAATGTAAGAACATTACTTCAATTTACAAAAAGAAAATTCTAAATGCTATATAACTATATAATTATATTTTCTCTCGCTGCACAGTAGTACAGCTAGGAGTAACTAGTGTATTATTTAGATTTGGTATACATCCAGTTACGTGAAAGACGGAAACTAAATTAGTTTTTGCGGCCGTCCACATCTCTCGTTAAAATAAAAGAAGTTTGTTAAAAAACCCTTACGTAATAATTAACGTGAGAGGAAATGTAAGTTAATTTTTTATTTTATATTTTTGAACTCGACCAAACGAATCTCCCATTTTATTGTAAACTGCAAATTTTACTTTAAACTAAATTAATAAAGATGTTTCTTGTCAAATTCACACTTATAGCACGTTCTGTTGTAAACATATGTCAGTCAATTGGAATACAGAATAATAACACCCCACTACAATAGGTTCGTTTAAAACGCCAATTCTATTTTGCGGTCAGTCCAACACCAGACATGGCTTGAATAGACAGTATGTCTGTCCAACATAGAAGCTGGAGTGACGGCACACTACATGTTAGTTTATATTACACCTATAAAATATTATCTTCGTAATGCCATGATAAATATTATGTATTTTATTTTAAAAGTTAATTGATCATGATGCTGATGTTGAATAAAATCGGACTGTACTCATGATGAGTCACTGCTATAATCCTTAACTAGGTACAATATTAGACTGAAAATAAGGAACGGAGTGTTACAACACTTGGCAAAGGCATCTGTCTAAGTTATTAAATGCGGAACATACAAGAAGCTAATTGTAGAAACGGAACCTAATGTCAAGACACTCAACGCTTTCGCTCGCAATTGAGACGTTGGGTATTGACTGGTGGAACTCAACGACGCACTTGACTTACCAGAGTTAATCTTATTTTTTTTTTCAGCTTTACGCTTTTCTCTTATAGAAGGGCAGGCAGAGAAAGCGTAGTGTCAGGCCATCTTATATTTGATCATATTTATATACTTTTTTATTTGAAGAAGTGTCTATATTTTCTCTTAGTACGATTTACGTGGTATCGTATGAAATAAAATTTAATTCGGTATTAAGCGCGGACGACGTGTTTTCATTTGTAATCATCTAAAAAGTAATCCATTTTGAAAGTCCTTGAGTTTAGATTGAAGTGTTTTCGCTTAGTAGACTCAATTAATCTGTTCAATTGATTTTAAGATAAAACGTAATAAATACTATTGATCTAAGGGGCTTTAATTAATTTGCAATTCATGTATTTACTGAAAACAAGCTTAATTGCAATACTGACCACAATTTTCAAAAATAGCTAATACAGTATTGGCCATCATTTGTTTTGTCCATAATAATGTAAATAGAATGAGGCTATCGTTGCGTGTGACAGCATCTGACTGGCGCTATGGTTATGTGTTCGATTCCCACTCGGAAGAATGAGTATATTTAAATTATTTTTATTTCTCCGCCCTGGTGACAAGACAAAGAATCAGAAAATTGTATCTGAATTTGTAAATTAAAAAAGGGAGAAAAAATATTAAATATGTAAATGGAAAAACTATTGAAAAGTCACTAATTAAATGATTTCGTTCAGAATTTACGACTTTTCATTTAATAAGTTTGGAAATGCAATAAGCAGTTCATATAATCGACCAAGACACGAACACATAACTTAGCAAAGAATTTCTATAGTTTCACTGCGTTTTTATACCTTCACATTGAGCATAACAGCGTCTTAAGCATTTCAATAGTATTAGGTATTATTTGCATATCTTGAGGAAATTGTAAAAAAAAAAATATCTTTTTTAAATCTAATTTCAAATCTATTGTATCATGAAAAAATATTGGTTATCTAGTATTTTAATAGTACGACATTTTAGTTCTTTACTAACTCTAGGTAATAATTGTAGAAAGATGGTATGGTAATAATTAATACTAATTTATAGTGTAATATAATAAGAAAAGCTTTTTTTTTAACTTTTTTTACTTCAACGATTTACTTCCTCTTTTTAAAGCATACATTTACTATATTTATACGCACGCAATAGATAATTTTATTATACTACGAGCTTATTATCTTAATAGTTAAACATATATGTAGAAAACGTATAAAAAATTGAACCCAGCAGGATTTGAGCCCGCACCTCTTGAAAACCGTTCTAGCGCTCTGGCAGCTAAGCCATGCGTTCTACATCCGGCTACTTTGAAACTCTTAACCGCTTATATTTGTCGTCAAAATTTTTATACATTTTCTAACTATATGTTTTTCAATTTCGTAACATCTTAAAAGAATGTTAACAAATCATTATAGTTTCCATAGAAAGTTAATTTAAGATTATTGTTATTTTTAAATACAAACGTTAATGTAAGCTAGCAAAGTTATTATTTGATATTTATAATGATTACTCTACAACGATTTGATGTCGGCGACCATTGCCAGCATATTATTTTACATGATCAAAGTGCATTATTTTATTTCCGCACAAAATTCGTAATTTTCTCGCTGTAGTCGGTTATTATACGAATTTTATGAACAAATGGCATTTTTAAATCGCAGTCGTATCCTTTGTCATGTCTCGAATTTAAAGCTATACAGGGAGACTAGATTCATTGCATAAAATTTGAAAAACAATTTATGTAAATAAATAAAAGACAAACAAATAGCTATTAATTTTAAATATTAGTTTCACACTTTTTACCGCATATCATATGCAGAAAGTACACACTCCGTTCTCCATTTTCAGTCTAAATTACGACATTGCATGTTGAGAGGCGGAATTCAACGCCGGACTTCGTCTTACCTCAGCGGAAAAAGGAGAATAATGTAAATATAATTATGAATCATTTATTATATATACATGTAACTATGTGTTTATACTACACAGACCAAATACGCAACGTCTGACTGAAATCAAGAATGGTTGTGGGTTCGAAATTTTGAATTCGTGTGGAAAGTGGAGAACTAAGTGTAAAACACTACGTTTTATTTGACAATATTGCTATACGGGAAAATATATATATATATGCTTTTTCCCGTATATAAATATAAGGCTGAAAATATAAATGACATGCAACTATAATGTGTTTTAGTAGACCCTACTCTATGGCTGTGTGTCAGAAAAGAAGTTATTTAGGATATAGCATAATTGTGCTATAACATAGAAAAAACCCAAATGAATTTGAGCAGTCAATTTTGTATAATACTGTGAAATAATCTAATGTCTAATATCTAAAGTTCGTTATTGACATAAACTATGTCGCAAAGCAATTAATAAATTCTTAATTGTCAGTTATCACTTTATTTTAATTCACAAAATTATTATGATCCAGGCCACCGCGGTCCATTGCGACAGTGGGTTCGATTCCCACTAGGGGGAAAGATTATGTTTGTTCATGTCTTCGCTCAAGATCTTGGTGATCTTTTACAATCAAATAGCTTAAGTAAATGCAAACTGCACAATTTCTACTAAATGTAGTATACATTTCCTAGGTTTAAATTTAAAATTTTCGATTTGCATCGAAAATTTATTGTATTTAGCGGTCAGAGCGCTTGAACGGTTTTCAAGAGTCGCGGGTTCACATTTTTATACGTTTCCTGAATATGTCTGTAAAACTCTAAAAAATGTTCAAAATATTTATTTAATAGCATTCTCTCTTGCCAAACGAATGTTCGTAGAATAATCTTTGGGTAGCAGAAATTTGTTAAAATCTCTCTACAGAGATGCTAACAATAAAGATAAGTTGTAAGCCGGATGTAGAACGCATGGCTTAGCAGCCAGAGCGCTTGTACGGTTTCCAAGTGCCGCGGGTTCGAATCCAACTGCGTTCGAATTTTAAACGTTTTCTAAATATATTTTTCATTCGATTGTATTGAATAAGTCCTTCACATAGTTTAACTCAGAGAGGACAGTTAATGTTTACGATACATTAAACCGATGTAAATTACCATGAATATGTTAAAATATAAAGCAAATCTTTAATAAATTTTAATTTATATTTAATCCAATTAAATCCTATATCCTTATATATAAAAACGGGTACTTTAATGTTTAATGCCATATTTCTTTTATTGTTTTATTAGCAGTGCTGTTGACACTATGAGTTATGACGGTCAATTAAGCAGTAATTTACAGCTTTCAACTGTGAAAATTCTGTTTTGCATTCAAGGTTTGTTCATATTTTCGTAACTTACAAATATTTTTAGTGCCACAATATTATTAAATATGCATGCTTTATGCCTATATGGTTACAATATTTTAAAAAAAGGCCTATACCCTAATATGAAATTTATATCGCAATATCTTCCAGCCATTGTTTATATTAAAAAGAACTCATTTCCATAGACGATGGTAATTCTACACAAGGAGCGGGGAAGATTGCAGTCACGAAAAATATTTACATAGGAGGCCTGTTAATATAAAAGAAGGTCGTAATATAAAACTTCAGAGTCATATCTACGCTCAGTTTCTTCATAGGAAGCTGTTTACTTTTGGTATAATATTTTAACATATTTCATCAATATTTAATATTTTGTTGTAATAAATAATATAAAAAAATAAATTGTTGTATTAAATCGGTAAAGAAGTCGTGTCTGGTGGCAAGATTAACGCGGCGTTTCTAGTTCGGGTGTAAAGTGAAGAACGTATTGTCTTAATAGTAGATTCTCCCTCATGCAGGAGTTTAAAGAAAGCGTGTTTCTATTTTCGAACACTTATTGACTAATATAATGTTTTAAATAGCCTTGATGGCTAATATAGTATTGCAAAACCAGTTGCTAAAACCGTTAACTTCGAAGCTTGACAGAAAGAGCTATATTTTGTAAGCACAAGCCGTAAAATTTTGTACGAGAACTTTATTATATTTATTTCTTTCACTTATTGCTGCAACTTAAAGTATTTGCGGTTTCTTTGCCATATCAATCTAATAACAATAGATTAAGCAAGACAAAACAGTAGAGAGAAGAATTTTATTATTAATATCAAACGGCCTGTAGAAAAATACATATAATTAAAATTATTTCCTTAAAAGAAAGAAAAAAAAATTTATTGTTAATATTAACGCAACCCGAACTAAAACGTACAAAACTACCACCCCCACTGAACTCCTGGTCAGTGGGGGGGTAGTTAGTTTTGTACGTAGAAGGTTAGTTATCCTAACTAACCTTCTAGGCCTTGCAAGGACATCAGGTTTATGCTATAAGGATAATTGTGTTGTCATTAGGTCCGGGTGCAGTGGGTCTAAATATTTGCAAGATTTTTTTAATTGATTCATATAATTTATATAATTCTGTATATATTTTTATATTGTCACTAAATCATCAGTTCTTTCATTCATATAAAACTAACTCCAGCATAAACAGACTTAGCAGACGTCATAAGCCTGAGATATGTCACTCTCGCATACAAATGTTAACCGGCTTTTAGTTCAATCCAAAAAGCCTTTAAAGTGCTCTCTCTACAAATAAACGGATTTATGTGACGCCTTTCATTTAATATTTAGATGTGAAAAGTTTTGGTTTTTGATATTAATTCTTATATAATATTACATTGCTGTTAAAATTTATATTAAAAATAATTTAAAGTTCAAAAAGATGAAAGTTTTACAGTATACACAAATTCTTTGCTTGTAAATTTGTACTTAATCTAGTCTTAAAGAATTCATATCTACACAGTTTTGTGGGTTCAAATAACATTTGGAATGTGCTTGTTACAATAAAAATAAAACGAAGTTCCCGCAGTATGCAGATATAAATAAATATTAAAAATAAATAGAAATAAAATAAAATTATAAAGATAATTTGATAACTGTTGAATATATACATCGTGACGTAGAGTGACTTAACCTCTGGTACCCAAAACATTTTTTTGAAGTTAACCAATACTTTGTAGGACTTTATTTATTGAGGTTTGTATTGATTATTCATAGCTAAGGCTGGATAAAGCCTGTAGAGTTAGCTTGGCTTACATAAATTGAAACATCTAAACAAACATATCTATAAACATAGCTTATAAAATAAAAACTACAACCATCAGCTTAGAAGATATTGAGGTAAAACTAACACTCCAATTAGAAAGAAATAAAATTGAACTGTTTTAATCAGACGAATGGAACCAAAAGTAGAGAAATTCCATTTATATAAGAAGTTTCGATATATCGGTGCAAAGTAGGTCACTTGCGGGTAGCAAAACTAAGTTTAAGCATTAATTCATAATTTTGTTAAGAACAGCTACACGCTTATTCCCGCAGCACGGTTGTCAGAAGAAGCCTAGTGTCCTGACATTTTTTCTCCACTTTCTGCCTAAAGTCGAGACATTGCGTGTTAAATGGCAGGATTTAAGATACCAAAATTTTTTATTTGTTTTAATATATTAAAATAAAAAACATACATTACTTTTTCTACAATATAATAAGACCATATGAAATAGGTTAAAGTTACAAGTTTTCTATTTATAGAAAAATAGCTGGATATAGACTATATTGAACATATGTAAGTTTCATTGAATACTTAAAAAGCAATAAGGGCATAAATATAAAGTAAATGTTTTATCCATATATACGCCAGTTATCGTCTTTTATACATATACATATATATTCAGTACACCAAAGAAATTTTCACACCACTCATATGAAAATCTACCTACGTATGTATCCGAATAGAATTTCGGTAACATAAGACCTGCAATTTACTATTCACAAGGAAATAATTGAAAGTTATTATATTCCGTAAAAGTAAGTGTTTGGATAATAATGATATGATTTCCATTAGTCTCCCAATTAGTAAGAGGCAGAAACTTTTGTCTTACTAGAGAAAAAAATGAAAACAATATAAATCATTGCTTCAAGTGGACATCAAACCCACAATCATCGCGTTCATAGGCAGATGCTATCCCACTGCGCAACGTTGCCCGCAAAGTTCAATGATTTCATTTGTTCATGAAAACCGCCAACCACGTTAAACAACTTTTACTAATGTGACATATATAATTACATAATTTCTTATAGTTTTGATGGAAATCATGGTTTTTCATTAGATTTAATTGCCAATGAAAAATTACGTTATCAGTTTTTGTTAAGGAGGCATTTATTTATTTCTTATAGTTTAGATAGGTTATTACGGATCTTTAATTTTTATGTGTCAAATTCTGTTTAGGCGGCTTTTGCTTATTTCCTATAGTTTAGCTATTTGTCTATTCTACATCAGGTATTCAACTCTTCGAAATTATTCCCGAAGTGCTGCCCAGCGTTAAAAGCCGTGCAATAATTTCATACTTATAAACAGATAAGCAGACAAACCGACAAACAGAAATAAAAGTTTTTAAAATCATATCATTAAAAAATATTTAGTGTAAAGACAGCATTTTGTTAAAGTTTTATTATAATATAGAACAAACTTGGCGAAAAAATACAGCGAATATACAAAAGTATGAAAGACTAAAAAGTAAATTACATTTTGTCGTAAAGCTCCAAACATCTCGTGGCGAGATTAAAGTTGTTTCGAAACATACAGTGTTTTAGGTACCAGAGTAGAGCAATAATTTTTTTTTAATATAATCACTTTTCATTTTCACAATTTTCCATGTGGTAATCGAACCCACAACCAGTCGCGTTTACAGTTAGAAACTGACCCATAACATAATTTTCGAAAAACGTTGCTTTAAAATATTTGTTCAGAAATTTACAAAATTAAAATTGCTTTCACATTATGACACTTTTACTTTATACTCAATTTATCAAATACACAGGAAGCTTAGAAATTTTAGCATTTTTACCGTTTAAGGGTTGATAAAAGCTCTTTATGTTTGTAGAAAAGAATATAATCTACTTTGATAAATTACAAGCGTACTTGGCGTGTGTTGAATGGGGAAGGTCACAAAAATATCAAGATTTATGATTGTGATCACACTAAAACAGTATGTAAAGCATGCCGACTTATATCATATATTAGCTGAATCAAGAAAATGCTATGAGATAATAATTGACAGCAAAGGCCTTTGCGGGTACGAATCCCACTCAGGCCAATAATTATATCTAAATTTTGTTGATATCTGGAAGTACACTTCCACCATTCAACGGAGAAGGTCTTTATCGAGGTCTAATCTGGATGGAAAGAGGTGAACGAGAGTATCTTGACATTAAGTTCTCCCTGCCATAAATTGTAAAAAGAAACGGGCAATCGTAAATAATTAATAAGCTTAAAATCTACTGTAATATCTTAAATTATGAGTGTAATATAATTGAGGTCATCGTGGCGCAGTGTAACAGCGTCTATGATTGTGGATTCAACTCCCACCCGGGAGAATTATTATATTTATATTATTTACATTTGTTCTCTCTGGTGACAAGACAAACGCGGCGTTGAGTTCCGCCACTCAATAGGCAATGCCTCGAATGCGGTTGGAAAATAGAAAACAAAGTATCTTGTCACTGGGTTTTTTCAAACTACCCTGCTGTGCCGGTACAATGTATTAGTGAAATATGACAAAGTTGAAATATTTTACGTGATTACATTAGTAAACTTTTATTAAATAATCTTATATAATTAAATTTAAAAGGCCTTTGTTATATGTCAATTTTAAGTTAACAGTTTACATCATTTTTATTTATGTGTTTTAAAAACAAAATTTATATTACACATTATTTATAAGTGACTACAAATTAAAGCTGTCTCACTGCGCAACGAGAGCCTGTTCTAGTCTGGCAACAAGATAAGGCGCGGCGTTGAAGTCCGCCTCTTAACACGCAATGTCTCGGATTCGGGTGATGTGTCGAGTGATGAACGGACTGCCTTGACATTAGTATCTGTCATTTTTCCCACATAAGTGGGAAAAATTATGAGGCTGAAAAAATAATAATAAACCTTTAAACGAAAGTGTGTAAACACTAATCAAATTAGCGGATTTCTTTTTTGAAGTAGGATCACAAGATTAGCATCCATAGCAATTGTTGCGAGTTCAAGCTCATATCTAAGAACATTTAATATATAATTTTCATTTTGGCGTTGTCTTGTATAGTACGAATGCATTCTGCTCTGAAAATAAATTAAAAGGCTTTTAAAAGTGGAAGTGCCATATCACTACATTTAGGGAGGTAAATATATAATAATATATTTATATAATAATATATTCAAGAAAAATCATACTCTGTAGTATTGTAACTTAAAAAAACCGAAACTGCAATAAAGCTAAAATCACAGAAATATAAACTTTCATAAGACTGGCTTTGTATTATTCTAACAATTTTATGCTATATACAATTGTTTTAGATCCTTGCAGTGTCCCTAAGCGCAAGTCTCTTTAAGCATGATACTGCAATGCTGTTTGTTGCTCCACTCTTAACGCCTGCATTCACGAATACTGTGAACGAAACAGGATTTTACATTTTCTATTTTGTACAATCTAGTCCGGAATAAAAAATGTTGGAAGTGGAAAAACCTCAGTATTTCGCGGTCTGGTAAAATCACGCGTTCTCAGCAAAGAACCAATCTCTTTGACGTCTCTCAAAAAGCCGCAGCAAATACTGATTTTGAACGTGGGAAATTCCTTTACGACTCGCTACTTCGTTTCAAAAATGCAAAAATATGGCATTTACTCCATTTTTTTAAATATTGTTTGATACATCATAATTTATCATATACATTGTATCGAGCTTAAAAAGTCATTATCTCGTTATAATCCAATTTCAGAGAACATTAAAGGCCGGCAACATCCCTGTTCTGGTGTTACACGGGGTCGTGGGTGGCGGTGATCTAACTACTAACCTTTTTGAATTGTAATTTGAGAATAAAAATAAAAAAAAAATAAACAAATTTTTTTTACAGCTTCATTGAGTGCAGTATAGATAGAGAAAATCTAGTGTCATAACATTCCGTTCTTTGCTTTCCGCCTGAATTCTAGACATTGCGTTAAATGACAACGCCGCGCCTAGTCTTATTGGAGCAAAGAAATGGAAATCATTTAATTATTCCTCAAATACGAATCGTATAATGTAAAAAGCTACGTTTTTCACAATAAAAAATTATTTATAGAATTTGTTTATATAATAAATAATTTCACAATTTTAATGTACAATCTTTTATTTTATTCTCTCATTAATGTACGTACATGGATTTGGAAAGCTCGTGTCATTTACAGTATATGATGGGGTTAATCTAATGGGCTTGTGGTAAACCATTGTAATATCGGATGACAATTAATTACGAATACCTAATACTAATATATTTGCTATATACCTTGAAATCATAATATATTTGCTATATACCTTGAAATCATAAGATTTTTCTTGCATATATAATAATAGCAATATAAGTATAGCAAATGAGAAAAAAATTAAATCAATTTTAGTATAGGTTATTATGTTATTCTCACCATTAGTCATTAGTATCACAAATATGAAATAATGAAACAGTGTGTGATTGTAAACGCCATTGGTTGCGGGTTCAATTCCCACTTGGGGCAACAATTGTATTTTAAATATTTACATTTCTGCGTTTTGGTACCTAAGATTCACCACGCCACTCTATACGCAATGTTTTGATTTCGGGCGGATAGTGGTGACCGGAGTGTCTTAACACTAGGTTCTCTCTAACTACCCTGCTGCGGGAAAACTTTTGGTGAATCAATAAACCAATAACGACACTTAGCTCACTATGTCTCGTATTTGGTCAGATCTTGTTACTAGATTTGCTCCTGTGAAAAAAAGCGTGAGGATTTTTTTTTTAATTTAAATAGTTTAAAAGCGGGCAAAATAAAACTTAAAAAAAAATGCGAATTGTTATTCACATAGGAAACTAAAACTAGAGATATATGTTGCTGAGAATTGTACCCTTAACTGCTAAACGACGATTTCTCGAAATACATATGAGATACAAAACATATAGATAAAAAATGCAAATAGTGTTACAGTATCCATGCGGACGATATCACGGTCTATGACTAGTTTCAAATATAGTTTAGGCATACTGAATATATTAAAAAAGTAAATGTGATATTTCTATCAAATTTCATGTCACACACTTCGAATTACAGTAAATCTGCGGTCGCAGGTTTATTGGAATTCTTTTATAACGAATGTCCATTGTCCACGCTTTTGTTCTGATTTTCATCATTCATATTTTTAAAGCACCATAAATAATATGGATTAATATTTAAATAGACGAACCGATATTTATATAATAATAAATATATATTTTAATATTGGTTTTCATACAACGTCACAACATATATACTTAACTTATTATTTAATTTCATTGCGATAAACATCTTAATACATACTCTCTAAGTGTTCAAGAATCATTTTTAATTGTTTTTTCATTTTATTTATTATATACTTTATAAAACTTTAAACAGATGGCAAATTTTCATATATAATATATTATATATATATTTCATTTAATATATATATAATATACTTTGAATGTTAGTTTCAAAGCTATTTAAAAAGGAAATAAATAAATGAATTAAAAATATATCATATAGTCATTAATCATCTGGCATAAACAGAAAACTTTAAAAATAGGTCAAATACGCAAAGAAAGCTGCGTCAGTCAAATTATAAGTACATTTACCCTAAGGACTCTTTCTATGTCATAAATCATCTTATTGTATACTTAAAATATGATCCAAACGAACGATCGCTGACGAAAACAGCTGAGTCGAGAAAATAGAATAATTTTATTTTCATATTTTCTAACTTCTCAATGATTTACCGTAACAAGCATTATATTAACAATCTAATTTCATTTATATTTGAAATTGTAAAGAAATTTTTTTCTCTTTGAAAGAGACATTGTAATACTTATTTTATTTCTAAAATTTAAGTCTCGAAGGGTACTTTTGGAGCAAATTTTGGGATACAGGAAACAATATATATTCCCTGCTATCTACTTACACTTTAATATAAAAGTACGCTAAGTCGCATTCCCAGTGATTGACAGTGATCGTGGCGCAGTGATTGACTCTAAATGGGGTTGTGGTTTCGACCCTCACTCTAAACAATCATTTTATTTTTTAACTAGCTTTTTAAACAATTATTTTATATAAAACAAAATTATTAATATTTAAATTCCTGTATTTTTTTTATTAGTTATAAACCGATTCAAATAAAATAAACACTCAATGTTTAGGAAAGTTTGCCAAAATACAATAGTCAAAATGGCGTTTAAACCAATTAAGCCGTTTCTGAGTTCTCATATATTGCCTAGGTCTACAGACAACGACCAGTAAACTTTTTATTATATGTATATAGATATAGATTATCTAAATTTCCATACTCTATTAAGCCAGCTCGGTGTTTATTTCTGCCTCTCGAAGCGGCGTCTTGAATTCGGACAGAAAGTCGAAAACGAAGTGACTTGACACCTCTCTGACCGCTATACGGATAAAAGCCGGAAGCCGATATCTTATTATAAATAGAAACAAATAAATTACCACTAAATACAAGCTTTGAGGTAAATAAATGTTGTATTCGAACGCATTGCAAACGCATAAAATGCTACGGTCAATTTAACAAATACCATGATAAGTAAGGGATTAGTTACTTAAATGGCTTACATACACATATAATTCGTATCGAATGGCTTTCAAGCTTAGATATATTTAGAGCTAATTAATGTAATAAAATTAAATAAAATGATTTATCAATATTAAAAATAAGAGGCCAGTAGTGCACCTTCTGTAAACACGATTGGCTGTGAGTTCGATGCATACTCAGAGGACTGATTATATCTAAAATATATTCATTTCGCCGCCCTGGTATCTAAGATACGCGAAGCGCGGCGTTGAGTTCGGCCACTCAACACGCAATGTCTCGAATTCTGGCAGAAAGTGGAGAATACGGTATCTTGATACTAGGTTCCCTCTAACCTGCTGTGCGGAAAAAAATTAAAATAAAATGATATGTACATATGCGGTGAAAATTATGCTAAAATTAGGTCTTAGCAGATTACCAGCGCCATAATAAAACAGGGGATGCTCACCTTTGACTTGGTCTAATATCACAAGACTTATAATTATGCGCAGTGCCAGACCAGACAACCCAAGACTAGGCCTTGGCGCAGAAAAGCAATGGAACCTGACCATAAAATAACGGGATCAGGGACAAAAGATATAAAATTAATAAAAATGAAATGAAGTTTTGCAAGTTCTGCAAAAATAACAGCGATATAAATTTTCATGAAATGTTTTGTTAACTATAGTAGTATAATGAAATTTGCTGCCTCAGGCGTTCTAACGAATAGGTTAATTTGTCTAACATCACTTATTGTAAATTGAAAAGTTTTTAAATGCTAATTAAATTGTTTATATTAACTTTTAGATTTATAGTAAATTATAGTAATTTGAGTAAATTCTTTCTCCAGAATGAAAAACAGATCACTGCGCCACGATGTACTCGTATAATACTACATATCTACTCATGTATACTAAAAGCAATCTTATGGAGAAATTAATATATATTGTTATCAGTTACAATATATCAAGATTATATTAGAACAATGGGTTTCGTGAATTTATAGAAAGTAAATAGTGCTACGTCAGGTATTACATATTATAATTAATTAATACATCAGTGTTAAAATAGATTACTTAAGTAACATATATATCTACATATACGAGTATACAGTGTGCGTAAGTTTTTATATTTAGTTAGAAATTGCAATATGAAGATACATAATAGATTATAATAGATAGATATAATAAAACAGTGAAAAAGTTGTCTGTGCATTGAATATATTTACGAAAAATCAATTTAAGGGTATATAAAAACAGTAACACAATAGAAATCCATGATTTTTAAATTATTTGTTTGTCTGTTTATACGCGCACATCTTTGGTACTACTGGATGGATTTAAATGAAACTAATGAAATTTGTAAAAAAAGACATATTTAGAAAACGTATAAAAATTTGAACGCAGCGGGATTTGAACCCTCTTGCGCCTCTTGAAAACTATTCAAGCGCTCTGACCGCTAAGCCATGCGTTCTACATTCAGCTACGTTGAAATTCTTATACGCTTATTACGACTTATATTTGTTGTTAGCATCAAATAATAATACTACGAAAATGTATATCATATAAAGGCCCACAAAAAATGCGAAATAGAATAATTATATTCTCCTAAGGTTGACTCACAGTAACCATTTTGATCTCTAAATAATTTTAAATTACTAATCCTTATATCTAAATTAGTATTTCAGTTATCTTTAAGCCATTTTATGTAGATAATCTTATAGTTATTTTAATTACATGAATATTTTAAAGATATCACAGATTTAAAATAACACGCAACGGTTTAAGCGACAACGCAGGCCCGTGGAAATAGAAAATAGGTATTATAGTCTGACCTGATGTCGTGTTCAGTCTTACTTTATGAATACTCTCCCATAAACAAATTAGTTTGAAAAAGAACAGCGGGATTCAAACCCGTGCCCCTTAGAAACCGTCCAAGCGCTATGACCGCTAACCCATGCGTTTCATTCCCGGCTTCATTCATACCTGGGTTCATTTTCCTATGGAAACTACATTGAACTTCAGAACAAAATCATCATGTATTTTGCTCCAGACTCTAAGCTATATACATACAAAATTACATTGATTTCTAGTTATTATATAACAACACTATTCAGTTGTAACAAAAAATATATTTAATAATAACTTTTTACTTGTGTTACAGAAATCTTAAAAAACAACTTTTCAATCATAACAAGAAAATCTACTAAGTAATACTAAGTAATAATAATAAAAGGAACTAAATTATTATTTCTTAAAAACGTCAATTCGTTTATTAAATTGGTAAAATGCCCTTTTTCCTATCGAAATGAGGCTTGGCACAGGAAGTTTTTTATTACCTGCTCTACTGGTACATGTAACATGTCATTTTCGTCCAGATTAAACTGAGTATCGACATAGAGAAATGCGACTCAAATCTCCCTCTTCCTCGTCAAACCATGAGCAGATTCCTACATAATGGTACTCTTTTTTTGGTAATGTTGCTCAGCTTTAAGGATACCGCGTTTTCAGAAAAGTCCATATGTACTATGGCATCGTTCTCTGTCAAAGACTCCGTCACGTGCTTTATTTCACTGTACTGATGAAAAATCTTACAATATCCCTTTCAAGATTTGCAATGAGTTCTTCGGGTCAAATTTGCTGTGATTCTATCTTACACTTGGTAACAACCCTTTCTGGTTTTGTCTTTGTACCCATAATGGGCTCCTTCATACTTACCCATTGTTTAAATACGACTGCTTTTGAGTTATCATACTGTTTCAAAGTTAAATTTATTTGGTCACACTGCTCATATGTTCTTTGAAGACATCTTTCAACATCTCTTCATCTTATCGCAACAAAGGTTTTTCCGGCAAACTTTAATAATTGTGCACTGTTAGTATATTTGCAGTTTTGAGCTCTGGTTTCACGATTTGCTACAACCCAAAATGGTCGTAATCGGGTAAATTCAGAATAACTGATTATTACGGATGTGATTTTCAAAAACTTCTTGTGTAGTTTTTTCAGACTGTCGCTCAAGTAGCGCTTTTGTTTTTTAACCTGTTTCCTTGTAATAAACTCTTATTTTCCGGCTGCTGAGAGAGGTGGCTGGTTGCATTGACTTCCAAGAAAAATGGATTTGCAATTTTATGTTTCTTTTCTTTTAGCCAAAATGGAGCCGTACCATGAAAATCTCAAAAAGAAACAATTGTGGCTGTTTTATTTTGAATTCTCCATATTTTATATTTATCCTCAAATTTTCCAGAAATCACGTTACTAAATTCCGCTTTATCTCTATAGTTCCTCGTTTTTGCAAAGGATTCTTCTAGTTACATTTTCATAACTTCACCAAAAAGAGGTTTCTTTACTAATTCTCGTTTTTTGGCTTCTCCGCTCATATTATTTTTTTCAATTGTCGTTCTTTGGCTCCTGCAGATTATACTACTTTTATTCAACTGGTTCTTTATACGTTCGTACTTTTGACGCTGACTGTAAAGTTTAGTTTTAAGCTTTGCAATATCAAGATTCCATTTTTTTTAAGGTAAATTCTTTGAGAAAAGAAAAATATACCAATAGTGAAATTTAGGAGTTGTGACACGCATAGTACTGATGAATTAAACACTGATTACATTATTTCAATAACTTTCATTTGGAATAAAACGTAAAAATTTAGTAAAAAGATATAAGTGACTTGGATTACTTGAAATATAAGGAAATAAACACTAAATTGAAAAAAATATACATATATTTAATCGGGTTATGACATCAAGTTGACAAAAGTTGGTATTTTTGTAGATGTATATATTTTAACCCTTGTCAGGACTTAGGGTGTAATTGATTTCGAAGAGAGACCTGATGTAAAATCATAACAGACCAGCTAAACTGTTTGACAAAGAGTTCTTCAGCTTCATGCACATTTTCCAACATATAAAAATTAACGATTCCATTCGACGAAATGCTTATATTTCACGATTTATCTCCGGTAAGACAAAACGGGGTAGGTATTGAGTTCCGGCATTCAATACGCAATACTTAGAATTCGGGTTGCAGCGGAGAATGGAGTTTCACTAGGTGTTTTTATTTGTCGAGGGGAAAGCGTTATGCTGAAAAAAAAAAAATAATCATCTGAAACACCTGATGTGGAAGTTTTAGATACAAGTAAATTATCACTTTAAAAGAAGCTATTATTAACTTTGGATTAAAATTTCACCTCGAAATCGATATCATTTACCACCCAGATTTTTTAAACAAGAATTAAATTACAATTAATCCACACATGCACATATTATAAACTCAAGTAATAATGATATACTTACCAAACCTCATACATACATATAATTAATATATCATTATTAAAATATTCAATTCGCTTAAAGAGTTTTAAATTAAAAACATACAAAATTACATTATTAACGAAAAAGCAATAAAAATAAGCTGAATAAATAAGCTTTCACAGATGAAGTAAAGTGAGAAACCTTTTCCAAATTAATACCCACTCGTGTTTGTAGTTTTTCTTAGTAAAATAAAGTGTTTCGACAAGTTTATAAGAATTACGTTCAAAAAGTGATTTTATTCTCTTCCAACCCAATTCGCTTGCGACTGACAAATCGGCCTGTGTGAAATTGTTCATCCGTCACTTGACCCTTTTAGCTTCCCTGCGGACCGACCGCAACCCTTTCATTGCAACCCTTACGATGAGCATACGCCTACTTATACTTTGAGAACGTTTTGTAATGTCATTAGAGCCTTAGCTTTCGAATTCAAGGTGTGTTTACCTGAGTATTATTATTGTCGAGAATTCTAAATTATAGTTTGAGTGATACTATTATGTGACGGTGTGGAACTCACTATGTATAAATATATTGCTTAGAGAAGTAATGACTCGTCGCTAACTCAACATATAAATATTATGTCAAGTCAGGTTTGAATCTATAACCTCAGAAGCACTATGACTGCGTCAGTAGATATAAATTTGTCTAGAAAACTACTGTGTCACAGGACGAGGACGTCTGTGATTGCACGTTAAATTTAGTCCTTGTATACTCATAAAGACTGCAAAGCTAAAATAATCTCATGTTGTAAAATTCCGTGTGTGATTTTTTTATAAATGAAATCTGTAATAGTTTTCTGAATTTTGACGAAATTTTGTAATATTTTTTACTATTATATTATATTATGTGTATATTAGATTATTTTAGTAATGAAAAACATCCATTCCATTCCATTGTGGGACTGCGCATATTTAAATTATTATCATGGCGTTGAGAACAACAGAGAACAGTGTACTCGATTATGCGGAATAGAGCTTCATACTAATCGGCAAATAAATTAAGTATATATATTATATATACCATTATATATATTCAAACCAACATACACAAATTATATAACATGTGAGAAAACATAATAAAATAAAACAAGTTGTTTTAAAATCCCAAAAGTTATTTGGCTTTATTACATAAAACATACAAATAAAATATCGTTAAAAACACTTTATTAACGCTAAGCAAATATTGTTTAATCTTCTTAATGTAGGGCAAATTAAAATTCTGAATTGAGGTCTTCAGGTATATTTAAACTGAGCTGTGTTGAAATTTAGGCGAAATGTCAGTGATTGCTCCTGCTGATAGAGCACGTGTAGGAAGCTTGCCTTATGTGAGTTTGCAGCTTTGTTAATTGGGTTTGGTTACACAAGATACCTATTACAAGTTTTGATAGTTCATAGCAGTGTAGTATTTTAGATGTTACTGGACTGGTAATATAGTCTTATTTTGGGACATAAATTATCAATCAATTTTCTAATAATTATAGCTTAACCCAAAAACTATACTTATTTAGGATTTGTTAAACAAATTTCATTACTAGTTTATATAAAATAAAGTATACCCGAGAGTGGTGTAAGCCTTTTATTGATAAAAACATATTTAAATAAAAATATGAACGATTTCTAAGAGATGTGAAGCTACAATAACTTCTTAATAATACGGTATTGAAATGCAATAGGAATTCATATGCGGTATTCATGTTTAGATAATTTTCTGTATTGTACGGTGTGTATATCGATATTTATTTAGGAAATTGAATACAAAATATTGACAAATGTAACAAAACTTAAAATTAATGAGAATCAAACTCATCACCCATGACTTACAGTCAATTACTTTTGAAGTGCCCTGTGACATACACAAATATATATACAAAACAATATTATTCTTACAATTAAATATCATAATATCTATGTACATTTATTGTTCTATCCAGGAAGTTCCGCCCGACGTAAGCTTTTCAAAGATCGTTAACGAGATAATTATGTCAATTCGTCGTATCGATGCTAGCGGCCGCCCGCCCGTGAACTGATAAGAGTACATCACTCAATAATAAAGAGTTATGAGAAAACTTTGCTGCGTAAATTTTGGGGCCAACTCCGCGTAGATTACGGGTCGGCCTTTGTTTGTAATTCATTTTAAACATTGAATTATATCTGTATTGCGATATTCTGTCATATTTTAATTATACAATACAATATTAAAGGTAAGAAGGATTATACATTATTTCGTTAAACTTTTTAATCTCAATTGTGATATCTAATAAAAACGACGTGATAGATAATTTTACAATAGCACAGTTCATTTTAGAATTTTAAATGAAAATTTACTTAATTCTAAATAGAGTTTCATTATTTTTATTATTAATAGATATAAATTTATCCTTTCTTAGTCAGTCTCTTATATTATGCGGGGTAGGTGGAAGGGACCTAATGGCTTGTTGACTTCTTTTACTTTGCGATAATTTCAAGAATGTCTAGATTATAAACCTAACGGCGTTCTTACTTTGTTCAAACAAGTCGTTGAAAAACTACTAAGTACAAACATTCCCATAAGGAATTTATTTATTTATTTAAGTATCAATTCGAACGAATAATATTATATCGGTTTTTTATATAACCGATACGTCACGCCCTACTACAGGCCCGACAAGAGAACCTTGAGTGCGTGCCTAACCCCCCAAGATGTTGTATCTCTTGTTGCCTCAAGCCATAATGCATCACAAGGATTGCGGCCACTCAACATGCATTTTCGCCACTCTGAGCGAACCTCAGCTAGTTTTTCCCAGCCATTGTGGTCAAATCTGAATTTGACTACAAAACGCATGCCGAAGTCCTTAAAGCGAAGCAATGGCTTCGCACCATCTCTAGCATTCGCTATTACACCAAACATGACACGTCGTGGTAGATGTGAGGGTTCCATGCTATTCACATACCCTAACCAAATAGACGCCTCTGCTTTATAAGTGCTGTTAGACTTTGAGATTTCTATAATTCTCTGATTGAAGACTCTGTCGTACCTTGCATATTATGTCCACGTCTCAGCCCCATAAAAAAGTATGCTCATGATGGAAGGCTGAAAAACAACTATTTTGTTTTTGTAGTAAGATGATTGTTTTGCCATACTCTTCCGCAAAGCCTCCCAAACATGATTGCCTCTTTGTCGATCTCCACATTGAGCGCGAGATTGTTGGACACAGTTGACTCCAAGTAGCAGACGTTGTTGACCACTTCCAACAAGGTCCCAGAAAGAGAGATCGCTGCAGTCGTAGAAAAACTCTGCACTAACACTATCGTTTTCTTGATATTGATATATATAGTAAGCAGTGAATATGCCTTGGAAAATTTGTACAACGTTAACTGGAGTTCGGGTGCAGAGCTCGCCACAAAAAGATACACAGGAGGAATAAAAGAGTATCAACGTAAATATTCTCCCGGTTTCTTTTTGACTTAAGGAGAGAGATGTTACATAGCCTGCCATCTGTTTTCATGAGCCTGTTGGTTATCATATAAGCGAAAAATATATACCGAAGAAACAAGGAGCCAATACGCAACCCTGGGACACGTCAATGGGTACATTAAATGTTTCAGATGCACCACCCTTGAAAACAACCACAGCTTTTATTCCGACATGCTCTTACTGGGTACTAAATCTTGGTGGGCACCCAATGGTCTCCAGTGCATAGTATAGGCCTTCTCTGCTAACTATGTTAATTTGGCTTTACTAAGGTCAACGAAAGGCAGAAATACAGAGGACTTTTGTTCTCTAAACTTTTCTTATACCTGGCGAAGTGTTAAAATAATATCTATCGTAGACCTCCGAGAGGCAAATCCTCACTGTACCTCTTGTAACATGCGCTTTACTAGCTTTTGGAGTCAAGATAGTATGGCACGGCCAAAGAGCTTGCCAACTATGCTCAAAAGAGAAATCCCAGGGTAGTTGTTACAGTCGTCACAGTCACCCGTGTATCCCGAGGCACATCACCTGCTTCCCAGCACCTGTACAGAAGACTGTACAGTATGGGTCTCACGCACACAAACTTACGCACACACAAATTAGTTTGACTTGAGTCTCGTTAATGTTGTACACGCCGTGTAGACCAATCCAATTTGGCCACTCTGAATGATCTTTGCCGACGCGGACATTAAAATCCTACAAGACATAAAAGCGATCGCCACTATTTACGGCCTTGACAGTTTTGGCGAGATGATTGTAAAATTGATCGCCTTTCTATGCTTACGCCCACTAAAACCCACCCTTTATTAACTATGAATATGAATAATACTTTATTCAATCAAAAAAAAAACATTCCATACGCATGCATATGTAAAAATTATAACATGATATTATATATTATGCATATAAATATTTATATAATATTATACCGTATATCATGACTATACGTGTAAATGATATATATATATATAAACATTTAATATTTGACTAAAGTCCCTTTGTCTGACAGAAAAGCTATGAAATAATTTACTCATATGATGACGGCCAAAGTGAATGTAATTACAAATATATTAAACCAGAAGAGAAGCCACATACGCCACCTATTAAATCATATGTCGTAACGTGGAACGGGGCTTAACCTTTTATATTAGAAATACCTTAAAGTACGTTTTTTTAAAACGAAAGGTGAAAAAAAAGAAAAAAATGAATGATCATGATATTTTTTGCTATTCTTCATCTCTCGTATAAATCTCTTTTTGATATATAGCTATTATTATTTACCGACGTAAATCATACGATACTGTTCCGATTCTATATTGGTATAAAGGGGAGCGATAATATCGCCTAACGATACAAACAATTTCAATATACATAGTTATATTACATTTCACATTAAAATTATATAAAAATAAACTTTATGTACGGGCCATTTGTTTTCTATAAAGCCAATAACCTATCATGCCTAATATTATAAACTCTACGCGCTAGAGTCAGAAAATACTGAATTGATTATAAAAGTATAATTAAGTGGTTTGTAGTCCATTTATTGCGGAAGGCTATGAAAGGTCGCTTGAGAAATTTATCGAGACCAATAAGATATAATCAAAAATCTTGCAAAAAGATGGAAAATGAATTCCTTCTGTGACAATTATAACCTCATAAATAATTTTTAGAATACCTACAAAAATCTTTTATTTTTATACGTGTCTTATTAGTTTTTTTACGTGTCTTATTAGTTTTTTTACGTGTCTTATGAGTACCAATTACCTATGTTTCTAAATGATCAATATATGTATAGACGCCAATAAAACCTCTAAAGTCTTTTATTATATATAGTTGTTTTGTTCGCGTTCTTTCTCTAACAAATAGAAGTAGAACTTCGATTAAGAAATTAATTTATTTTCCACTTTAAGTCAGGAACATAACTTCAAACTTCGATCTTTGAGATGGCTTATTCTATTTATATATAAGAAAATTGCGTGGTATAACTTTTGCCTTTGAATGTGCAATTTTATATATAAACGATAACAATTAATAACATAAAATTAATATATTTAGTTCTATATTATATTAATATTATAATTAATATTATATTATTCCTGCAAAACTTGATACATAACATACAATTTCATACATAACAAGGCATATTAAATTTGTCTTATTTGTGTATATACTGAAACCCTTTACATAATTTAATATATTCTACATGAAACAAATTTCGCCGTCGGCATTAACATAAAAGTTCGAATTTCCCACAAATAAAGGAATTGTTCAGGTAGTAAAATGTCAAGTAAATTTTGGACAAAAAGGTAAAGGTTAAAGATAAGACAAAGCTTTATAGATATACAATATGTCCAAATAGTAATGTTTTATTTTCTCGTGTTATATGATTATATATATTTGAGGCCATCGTGGCGTCTGATTGTATGTTTGGTAGTGGGTTCGATTCCCACTCGGTGGAATGATTGTATATATAATCATATGTTTAAGCCCCGAAACTTAACATCTTTACATGGAGCTAGGTTCTTCGGTTCGAGCTTCGGTTGACCTGATGGTAAGTGAACACCGCCGCCCACGACCCCATGTAACACTAGAGGAGCTATAAGTGTGTTGCCGGCCTTTGAGGTTCATCGCGTGCGCGCACGATAGACGTGTCTTTTGAAGGTACCCATGTCGTATCGACCTTGAAACACTGCCGCTAGTAGGCCATTGCACAGTTGTAAGGCACGTGGAACGAAGTTCCTACAAAATAATAGTACATTATAGCCATAGCCATGAGTGCCACTTATACTGATGGTGAAGATGATATTTAGGTCTAGGTTAGAAAATTCAGCGACAGGAGTAAGGTGAAACAGTTCCCCAGAACATTCCCCATGATATATGTAGTAGATAGAGAACGCAGAGTGAGGAAACGTCTCTACCCAACACCAGAGTGACAACCCTTTCACTGATTATAGCTGATACGGGAGAGCATCACCCCAGAAATGAGAACAGTACTACATATGAGGCTGAATCTGGCCCCTATACAAGTTCAATCGATGTTTAGTTTAACATAACTTCGTCCTACTTATTACGTTCCAAAACACATAAATATAATAGCTATAATATAATTTCAATCTAGAAAAGTTTTAAAGTTTTGTCACATTCTGGTAGTTTTAAAGTTTCTATTACTTTTACCACTTTCAATTACTATATAATACCTGAATTACCGGTAAATGAAGCCTATACTACCCACTACAACCGGACACACTCTTTTAATATGAGCCCATAGCCATTACGTGCAATCAGTTTTTTTTTCATGCATATACTTCACGAGGCATAAAATACGATAATTTTTCAACTACATTTTTATTACTACAGGTTTATGTCCACGGTGATATTTCATGATACATTATTAAATAATTTGCCGTCGTGGCGTAGTGAGACATCGTCCGGCTGTAATCGCGATCCAGGGTTCGATTCCTACTCGGAGGAATGATCATGATTTATTTGTTTTAATTTCTCTGCTCTGCTAAACAAGACAATGCACGCCATTTCAACATGCAAATACTCTAATCCAGGCATTGTGTGTTAAGTGACGGAACTCAACGGTTCATTAAATTTTATAATGTGGTCAACACAAATGTGTCACTAAACATTTGTGTTATATATATATATTTACTTTATATATTCACCCATAACTCTTCTTACATTAATATATTCGGAAATTGGACTTAAGCCAAAAAGGTCTATGCGTAAAGTTTCCCATACTTAAGAAAATTTAGGCTTCTTTATGTTTTATTGTATAAAATATTTGTTTCGTTCATTTGTAAATTAATTGTCTCTGTATATAAATATTTTGTGTACACTACTTTCAGGATTTAATCTTGAGCCAGGCGGTCTCTACACAAGAGAATTTTCTCATTTCATACTAAACAGTATTGAATGAACTGTACGATAAAATTAAAGCAAAAGTTTTATAAATATATAAAAGTTTCTAATTTTCCAAAGAAATTAATATAAAGTGCTTCTTCTTAAAAAGTAAAATATATAGAAATTAATTTAAAAGAATGGTGATAAAGAAATAAATTGGAGGTAAAACGATAAAAACATGAAAACGATGCCAAGACACTATACAAATTAAAAAGAAATCATAGCATACAAACTTTACCAACAGTTAATGAAAATTCGTCGCAGGCTTTTAATTTTACAGCTAAAGTTTAAAAGCAATTAGGCTTGCAAATGAAAAATGTCACGTAAAATATCTCTCAGTCAAGTGATATTGAAGAGGCTATTTCTACTGCGCTCGCGTTATAATGAGGAAAATTTCCGCCCACTTTCATAATGGTACCTATCACTTACTGACTCCGAAGCGACTTAAAAAGAAAGCAAGTAAATCTAAAGCTTTTATATCTGAAAAAGCAGAGTTGAATTATTTTACGTCGATTTATTTAGAATGTCTTGAATTTTGTATATATTTTATTCTATACTCCTTTTTATACAACCTCTAGGAATAAACAGCTATCCAATTCCTTTGCTTTATTATCGTTTCAGGATTCTACGAGCGAAACGAATCTTTACTCACGTATTATTCAAACAAGCTTAATCAGTGCCATTGACTTTAATACCTAAATAGAGTTTCTGTCTGGTAATAATAAGTTTTTGGTTCTTAATACTTGTACGGTATATTTTATATAAAATTGTAGGGATATAAAAAAGTTGAATTAACCTGTAGCTTCTTTAGTTAGAACGCTTACAATATGGTAACGGTATACACGAAACGTGACATTATATCTTGTGTCATTCAATTTATTATATAAAATTGATTTATTTAACTGTCTCTGATTTTAATATTTCATAATTTTTAGTTATATAGAAGTTTTTAAAGAACAATATAGCACATACAATTACATTGATAATGAAATCCAAAAGCAATTGACTGGAGACATCGACCTTGAGAAGATGGAACCAGCTTTTGGAAGTATTAGAAAATAATTATTAACTTACTCTTAAATTTTTGTTTCAGATCTTTCCACTAGCACGAATCTTATACAGAAATCAATTTACGATCTGTGCATATCAAAAGCTCAGTTATAAGCGAAAATATGTACAGTAGGTCCTATTACAGCTTCATGCTTTTTCCCGTATAGCAGGGTAGTCAGAGAGAATCCAGTGTAAACACACTCTGTTCGCCACTCTCCGCCTGAATTCGCGACGTAGCGTGCCTAGTGGTGGAACGCAAAACCGTGCTTTGTCTAAGGTACCAGAGAGTAGAAATGAAATTTTTTTTTTAAATATAGTCATTGCTCCGATTGGGAATCGAACCCACAACCAATTGCGTTTACAGTCACAGTTCGCCACGATGGCCTGAAATACATATTATATATATATATATATATATATATATATATATATATATTATTGTTTATATTATACTAAAAGTAGATGATTTAAATTTGAAACATTTTTTTAAGAGTATTGTACCTATGAATATTAGGTACACGCAAGACCAAATACTATCATAAGTAAATTTTTATTTTGTCTGTAACAAAAATAAGTGCCATTTCCTTAACATTATTTTTTAAGATCCAACTGACATCGTTACAAATTTGGCGTAGATAAAATGTCCTTTAAACTCTGTCGTTCGCGATGAAGCAATTACGACAACAAATGGCTCCAGATGAGCTTTTCTTGCTTATTATGTATATAACAGCTTCAAAGACCTGAATAAATATGTCAATAAATTAGTTACAGGACGATAAAAACTCAAGGATACGACTATACCGACATATATGCATATAATTTTAGTTGACACAGTAGGACCAAAGAAAATATTGTTTTTATTTTTACAAACCTCAGTCTATCAGTGAAATTTATGTATTATTTTTAATATTTTATAAAATACTATTAAACCTCATCCTTAATGGAGTAATTACAACCATCAAGCGGTATCGTTGTCGTTATTAGGATCATTTTCGATTAAAAACCTACTATTTCCTAGTGATAAAGAACCTAGTGTCCATCTAGGTTCTCTCGAAGTACTCCACTTATATCTATTCTCAAATTTCATAATGCTGCTTTCACTATTTGTTATTAACTTAACGTAGCTGGATGTGGAACGCATGGCTCAGCGGTCGGAGCTTGAACGGTTTTCAAGAGACGCGGATACAAATCCCGCTGCGTTCAAATTTTTATACGTTTTCTAAATATGTCTTTTTCAATTTCCATAGTGTGGGAATAACAGTTAAAAATAATAACAAAATGTTATTAACTTTTTTATAAGAATACTTTTACGTGAAAATTTATTAATTCTAAGTTCACGAAGAAATAACACTTTAGAGATAGCCTTTAGATAATATACATGAAATACATGTCTAACTCTTACATAGGTACATATATGTGATTTCCATTATAATTGAATTTATATCGCATAAGCTCTGATCTGTTGAATATTCATAATATTATACAACAATGTTATTGTAAAGCAATGCGTATTCAATTGAAATAGAAAATTCTCGTGAATGACTGTATTCCATATATTGTTTGGGCACGTTCCTATGGTGCCTATCGAATATTCGAAAACAACGCAACAAAATTGAATACGTTACGTGACGAATATGGCTGAAATGTCGAGCATTTTTATTCGGCTTACGGTGAGTATGTACAAAATTTTCAAATTTCGGACTTGTATATTTTAAAATTCATGTTTTTACTGAAAATATTTGATATTGACTTTAATAATTTAAATCAATTTATTAGCCAGCTGCGACTTCCGACTGTAATATTTGTGATTGGATCACAAAAAACTATTACATGATATTGAATTAGCAAAACAAAATATAATAACAATATTTTTTTAACAAACTAAGCTACAATAAACAGTTTTCAAAATATGATGAATATAGATATGTTTGTGTGTAATATGTATCTAAGTTTTTTAGCTCCCCTAATACGACTATTTGAACTTAAACCCATTTATCAAAGTACTTTTTGTTTTCACTAAGTATTTTACACTACTGGCAATGAAACGCCTATAATGTAACACAAAATAATTAACAAACACGTGTCATTTACAAATAGAATGGCCACTTGTGTTAATGACCAATTAGAATAAAACGATACTTCAATTTGTAAAATTCATATTGTATTACATGTGTGGTTTGTAAATACGACATCAGATTATTGATATTTTATGGGGTTTGTGACATACTAAAATGCTTTATAAAAATACTTTATTAGTATACATACTTTAGTTTAAATACTTTATTAGTATTTTTATTACTATTGTTCTAAACAAACTAATTTAAAAATGAAACTTGTTACAATTCTTTTAATTATTTATTTAATTAATATATAAATGAAAGTCCATCACGGCGTAGTGGATCAGTGTCTGACTGTAATCATGATTGCTTGTGGGTTTGATTTCCACTCGGAGGAATGATCTACCCTGCTATGCGGAAAAAGCGTGAAGCTTTTTATATGATTGTAACCGGTTTTGACCGTAGAACTTTAATATTGATATGCAGGAGAAAGAAGCTCCTTTCCGTAATACTTCTACGTTCATGTTTGTACGGAATAGTCAGTCTCATGTAACTATCCACCAGATTGGTTACTCTATAGCAGTGATGGGCAAAATATGGCCTGCGGGCCATATCCGGCAAGTGAAAGGATTTCATCCGGCCCATGGTCTGTCGAAATGAATAATATATAGCTTGCGAAAATTATATTATGTCGGTCCAAAAGTATAAAGCAGAATAATGGATGCATATAAAGTCTATAGCATGTATAAATAAATTGGCTCATATTCTTTTTCAGAAAACGTTAATTTTTTTAAACGTAGCCAGACTTAAATCTGGCACAGGTTTGAAAACCATCCAAACGCTCTGACCGCTAAGCCGTATGGCTCTATCAAGATACGTCGTAGCTCCTATATTCTTGTTTATTGATAGCGTCTTCAAAAATACATATTCCCAAATATCTCCAAAACGACTAATGTTACTAGCAACTGAATACATATTATAAAAACATATCCTGGCCACCCTTGGGCAGCCACTTGACCACAATTGATCCAGAGATCGAACTTCACCCAGCATATATACAGTATATAATATTTTCCGAATTAATTCTGAGATATTGGAATACATTATGAAAGATTGGAATTAGTCTTTAAGAAATGTGAAGAACTCATTCAACAATTTTCAGCTTCAATTTGTTACGGTTTTCATTTCGTTTTATGTAACTGTACATAATGCCGTCGTTTATTACGAAAACATGAGAGATATTTCCTAAGCATTTGATTAATAGAAACCCTTTGTTTACAAAATCTAAAAAAACTTAATTGGGCCACAGAAGTGATTCTAATAAAAAGTATTACAGCTTCACGCTTTTTCCCGCACAGCAGGAAAGACCTAGTCTCTAGACACTACGTTTTTGACTTTATGCATGAATTCGAGACATTGTGTGTTTAGGTGACGGAGCTCAACGCCACGCTTTGTATTGTCACCAGAGCGAAGAAATAAAAATAATTTAAATATAACCTAATTGTTATTATAAAAATTAAATATTTTATTATATTTAAACATTCGCATATAATTATGTATAATATCATAACGCAAAAATATTTCTCGTATGAAACATACACTTTGTTTTACTATATATTAATTTACTAGATATGTAAATAAAAGTACCCAATTATTTTCAACACAATAACATTAATAAAATCATGTAATCTGACAATGACCGTATCTCATTTTACCGATCACTCTCCATACAAAGTGACATTGCCGAAGCTTAAGTATCTTATGTTCGAGCCATTAAAGCCAAAATAGTGAACCGTTGTAGTCAATAAATTTATATTATGATATATATATGCTAAATGCATATGTATACACGCTACATATACCAGAATATAATTTTTTGCTATTTTTGTATCTGTCAGTCTGTTTGTTCCGGCTAATCTCTAGAACGACTACACCGATTTTAACGGGGCTTTCACTGGCAAATAGCTGATGTAAGATCTCCACGCGGACAAAGACGCGGGCACAGCTGGTAAACAAAATATAACATTATATTTAGATTTGTTTTACGCTTTTACCACGTTAAAAGAGAGCCAGGGTTAGCGTTATCAGGGTAAAAGAGAGAGAAACTAGTACTACGACACATGTTTTCAGTTTCATCGCTTAGATTCCTTCGAGTGGTGATTGATGCTCTACATGCACGTTCGAAGCGTCATAATTAAAGAACTGAACTGAATCTGTCAATGATGAGTACACAAAGTTACTTAAAGAAAAATTCAATAAAAATTCCAATAAAACTTTGTTAATATAAAGTTGTAAAACAGTCTCCTGACCGCTCGCTGGTAAGAAAATTTTCTAACCAGTAAGACTTTCAGAACCATTACCCCGTCAAAAGCAACAACTAACTAAACGTTTGGAATTCAATTAAAAAGTTAACACCGACTAAACGTGGGTCTACATAAAATGTCAGACCTTTAAGATAAACGTTGGTGTAGATGGGTCTTACTACCATTGTAAGATTTAAAATAAATGTTTTCATTTGAACTACTGCATTAGCTTAAATCATAGAGATGTATATTGTATATGAGGCAAAAATTATAGGTATTATAGATATTACTCAAGTATTAATATTCACCACTTAGTTTGTTTATTTTTTAGTTGAATTCATAAGGTAGATTTATTGTGTACATGTTAAATACTAGTATATACATAATATAATATAAACTGCATTATATTTAACATAATACATGAACTGGTTTTAAACATTTTTAGAGTGTTATTCACACACTTAGAAAGATAGAATGCTTCGTTTAGCGGTCTGAGTGCTTGGACGGTTTCCAAGAGGCGCTGGTTCAAATCCTGCTACGTGGAATCTTTTATACGTTTTCTAAAAATGCACTAATTTTCTTATTGTATAAAAAAATGTTAACAGTCTTGAGAGAAGCTAAAGTTTTATAATTGACGTATTAAATATAAATTTTTATAATTTTGATAGACGACAATGAAGAGAACACCTGCTTAATTAATTGGTATAAAATCTCTTTACTTAAAATAATGTTAAATTTATTCATTTTATATGAATAGCGCTCTTGGGTAAGATTTATATGATAATAGAAAAACTAATATGTTTTTACGAGTTCTGCTACGTTAAAAATTTTATACATTTTTTAAAAATATTTTTGTATAAGTGTGTGAATAACACTTTAAAAAATTAAACTTATTAATATATTTGTTTTTTTAAGCAGGAAGTACAATGTCGCATACTGTATCACTATTAAGAACTGTGTGACAAATGATAAGCAACTTTGCTGAAATGGTTTGTGGGTTCGATTCTCATTAGGAGATTTAATTCTTACACTCACTCAACAAGCTACATATTCAAAATTGGCAATTATAATTATATATTTTTGTTAATTCTCATGGCAGCAGAACACACTTCCTCGGGTCTTGTATGATTCGAAAAGACAGTATTATGTAAATATTTAAATCAAAGTACTAAATAAATAAATACTCTAAATCAAGCTGTGTATTTTAAACAGATGAAAAAAATCTGATTAATGTCGCTATTTAACGCTGCCCGCCTTCTAATGAGCAACACTGAGAAAATGCAGCTAATTGAAGAAGGAAAAGCTAACAAGGGAAACTTGTTTGACAAATTTATAAATAAAGTACGTCTCATAATGTTTAATTCATGCAATTTGCACTTATAATGTTGAAGCTGTGCAATAATAACACAGGTGGTATGTAGTCAACTGAACGCGAGGGTTGTGGATTCAAATTTCACTTAAGCGGATTTTCTCGAGTAGAATTTAGTTTATATTTTCAAAGAGATTTTTATAGAGATATGAAAACGTCCTACGCCTTTGTACGATAATTTTATTATACAATATTACATTTAGAAGAAGTGTTCGGGCGGGATTCGAACCCGCGCCTGTTGGAAACCGTCTCGTTCTACATCTTGTTGCGTCCAAAATTCTTATACGCTTATTACAAACGTTACGCGTTTAAATTTTTATACATTTTCTAAAAAATGTTTTTGAATTTCCTAAGTGTGTGATTTAAACTTCAAACCAACTATATATATTAAATAAGGATAATTCTTTCATTTCATTTTTATTTATATAACATTTAATATAACGAAATTTCAATCATTAAGAGAAGAAGAAGTATATTTTAGTTATAAGAGACTTCTCTGTTATTTCTCAATAGAACTTGAAAGCTAATAGATCCGTCTATATAAAGATAATTAGCAATTATTTGCCGTAGAACCATTTCGAGATTGCGATTTGAATTAAGTTCATCAATAATGCTTCACATAGAAGCTTTAAGATAGTGCTTTAATACAAATTACCTTAATTCCACTATACAAACAGCTCTTCATAAATTGTGCGTACACAGTTCAAGCTAAGAAAAATTATTATACAACTATAACATAGGTTAGGTACCTAAAAGTTTCTGAAAAGAAAAAGTATAGAATTAGAAAACTTTCCTCATAGTAATTGGTTGTTACTAGACTTTGCCGATATTATGATAAGTATATAGATAAATCACAATGAAAACTATGTCAAAGTGCGGAAAGACGTGTATTGATCGCGGCTATTTCCTTGAAATACCCGTAAATTCTTAGCCAGTGTAATAAAAGAGGCATCCGATCGCTCATCGTGAAGTCGATGCGATTTATGGTGTTGATATCTAAGAAATATTTGTTGTATATTTTCCTTTTAGCATTTCTCTTATTGTCGGGTCACGACATATTTATATGTCATGCGTAAGTACCAATGCTTGGACCAATGTCAGATTTATCCTCTTTCCCCACAGTTTAATCCTTTCAACACTTTCAAAGGTTTTATATTAAGTGCATTTGTAAGTATATTTATGTGTATATATTTATGTTATTTCCATAAGAATTAGTGGAGGCTATCGTGGCGTAGTGGTACAGTGTCTGGCTGTGATTACGATTGGTTGTGGGTTTGATTCCCACTCGGTGCAAGAATCATAAGTTAATTATTTTTATTTCTTCGCTCTTGTGAATCAAACAAAGGGCAGCGTTGAGTTCTACCACTCAAGTAGCAATGTCTTGAATTTGAACGGATTCTATTTTGAGAGAACCGAGTCTCAGTACGATTTTTTTGACTTGTATGCGGGAAAAAGTGTAAAACTAAAAAAAATATGAAAATTATGTCATTTTCTAATAATGCGTCGTCCTGAATGGGACGATTTATTCATTCAAATCAACTCTCGATAGATGTTTATATTTGCTTATTTAATAATTTCGTATCGTCCATTAACTTATTATATTCTTTTCTATAGATAGCAAAACTGTTAGTGCGTAGCTACTAGTTCATCCGTTGCCGAAGAAAGCAGCGTGTATTTATGATACTTTATACAGGGGTGGCGTACGCAGTGTCGTGACACTAGCTTCTCTCTGACTTTTGGTCTATTTTAAACAACAGTACTTCTATCTTCGGCACTTTTCCCTATATAAATTTTATTTATGTCGAATGTTATGCTCTTCAATCCACATGATTTCCGTAAAAAAACCATGCATATTATACATTTATCTTTTTCTCTCACTATCTCGAATTAAATCTTGGTCCGTTATACCCGGCATGGTCAGCAAAGTTCTTCGAAAACGTCATCAAGAAAAAGCGTTCAAAGGAAGAAAATTATATATAGTACACAATATACATACATAAGTTGTAATTATGTATTGTTAGTTTGTGAGAATGTCCTCAACAGACAAGTATATCTTAGATGTATTTTGTTTTTTCAATCCTCATCTTATTTGTCTCATAAAGATAAGTGAATGTAGTTACGTGATACTATTCTGAAAAAAACGTCTAAATTGAACTTAATTTTAGTAGATTGTAGTATTTTCTTATTCGATGATTATTTTTTTATAAATAGACGATGAAATATAAATCAATTGTAGAATTAAATAAGCTAGCATTCAGTTTATTTAAATGACTTGAATGAATGATTCAACAATTACTTTAATAAATTCTAATAACTTTTAAGCTACAATTTTTATTAGGATCAGCTTTTAATGTAACCGGAGTAGCATGAAAAAAGCAGTGATTATTTTTTAATTTTTTAAGTGTTATTCACACACTTAAGAAATTGATAAATATTTTTAGAAAACGTATAAAAATTGAACCGTAGCGGGATTCAAACCCGCACCTATTGAATGTTGTCTAAGCGTCCAAGATGCTAACAACAAAAATAAGTTGTAATAAGCGTATAAGAATTTCGACGCAGCCGCTTAGCGGTCAGAGCGTTTGGTCCAAAAGGCGCGGATTCGAATCTCGCTGTGTTCAAATTTTTATACGTTTTGTAAAAATGATTTTTAGCAAATATTATGTTTAACAATATCTTTCTTCAAATTCCAATATTGTTCATCCGTTCTTTTGGCATGAAACGGTAATCTGTACTATATTAAGTTTTCTCATAATATATATTTACAAGTAAGTGGAACGTAAGTTACTTACTACCCACACTTGAGATTTTGTCTGCCCATTGCGAGTTTTGCTTAAGCCAAGTATAAATGTATTGCAACTTTTCTTATTAAATTGGTTAGGCTTATGATCTGAGGAAATCAAAAATCTCCTTATATGACACAAAAGCGCAAGCACATTCAGACGCACACACACGCACACACATATACACATTACATGCAAGCTTAATTTTATTTAGTATTACAGTTTAATAGAGTAGTAACTTATCTAATAACTAATTTTAAGGTACCCAATGAAAAAAAAGAAATGAATTTTTTTTTTTAAATAACTTTGTAAAATAAAATAACGTTTACGTCTCATCTTTCGGCAAATTAAATTTACGAGAAACATAAAAATCCGTAAAATTAGTAATTTAAATAACCAGTTTAGCTTTTTATTTGTAAGGACTATAGACTATTCCAGAGCTAACTCTTTCATTTGCTTAAGCCGAACAATTTAGATGCGGGCCACGAAACAGTTTGCATAATGACCGCGGGTAAGAACGGCGTCGAGGGAAACAAAAATATTGCAGAACAATGTAAATTAGCTATCTTGTCACCGCCAAATTAGAGTGAAGTATAATTGTATATTGGCCCATTTCTAAACATTTATTCATTATTTGTGTTCGAGCTGTGATTGTTTATAGGAAAGATTTTATTTTGAAAATGGTATGATTTACTTAAAAAATTATTTTCTGGCTAATAACCAAAAACTGTTAATTTTTTACAGTAAAAATCCGCATAGCATTGGTGGTTTCTACAAAACTGACAGAATAGGTCGATATAATTAAATAGAAATTAATATTAGTATCTGTGCACGCTAATATCAGAAACGGCGTAACTGGTTTAAATATCGTTTGCCCTTGACTTGTTGAATTTTGCTGTGGAAACTTCCTTTAACATTTAATGTTTATTTCGTTTCAATCGGTTCATAAATAAAAAAAGTTACAACTTTTTTGATTATAAATTTAAATATAAGCATATAGTTTAGTCGTGTAGTTGCAGTCGCAGGCGACCCCCACACGGGGTCGCCAGTATTATAATAATTTACAAAAATATTTATTTGTCATATTTTTCTATAGTTTTTTTATAGAATAACAAAAAGCACACGTAAAATAAGCGCAAATAAAACATATTAAATAATACAAAGTTTTAATTGTATCATAACAATTAGAATAGTTTAATTTATCTCCAAGTCTATATTCTTATTGAAATTTATAGTTCCTTGGGGCAGTATGATCGTGTTGAATTGTCGTCGTAAATCAATTGCTATTTAATTAGCTTGTAGCTTGAATAGGATATGTTGCCATATACATATATATTGTGATTAAATATTATTGAATAAACTGTAAATAACACTTATCTATTATCAAAACTGTCAGTAATGGTTTTAAATATTAGTTTCTTATCTATCGGACTTGTAGACATAGTTATATAAATTTTACACGTGATGTTTTCATATGCCAAGCTTAATCTAAACTAAAATGTACTTTAACATTTCTAAAGTGTTATTTACACACATAGGACATAAAAACATTTTTATAGGTAATGTATAAAAATTTGAACGCAGCGGGATTTTGATATTTCCGATATTTTATAGATTGTTCTGGCTACATCGAAATTGTTATACACTTATTACAAATTTGCTTGTTGTTAGCATCTCTGTAGTGATTTTTTTACAGATTACTCCCCAAAGATAATTTCTACGTAAAATCGGTGGCAATGGCAAGAGAAAATGCTTGCTTCCATGGTTTATTATTTTCTTCAAAAATAAGTAACCTCAAATGGGGAGGAAACCCACGCCAATACCATTTACAGTCAAACGCTACTCCACTGCTCCACAAAGAGCATACTGCAAACTTCAGTGATTTTTATTTGTTAACGAAAAGTGCCCACTACACTTCAAACTTTAACATTTTTAAATGAATTAATGAACCATTTAGAGGAAAGGTGTACGAGATGATCCTTCGAGGTGAAATTATCTTTTACAATAGCAGTGCAACTACTAACAGTACCTAGCCATTTTTTTGGTTAATGTAGCTCTTTACACCCTCGCACCTCAAATATACAAACAGCCAATATTTTTTTGTGTCAAAAAAAAACAATATTCTGTGACTGCAATCTAAGGTTAGGCCGATTTGAAGTCTATGATACGAGTACTTTTGCTCTAGCTGGTCAATTGCAATGACTGGCATATTGGTGGTAAAGGTATAATACTGTATTTTCGGATTTGCTTTTCACATGCTTACATAATAGTTTTATGTAAGCATGTGAAAAGTGAAACAATGAAATGTATGTGTGGGAAGTGTGTTTTAGGTGTATGAGATGATAGATTGTAGTTCCCGTGGCCCTGGCCAGTGGCGGTGGAGGAGGAGCACCGTGAGGATTTAGTGGGTAAACGGACGGCCCATATCTGCCGGTCCGAATTCCCACATAACAGCGTCCGAGTCCCCAATCGGGCGGGTTATCCGTACAGGATTTCCTCAAGTAAAAAAAAAAAAAGGTGTATGAGATGGATGATCTAGGATTTACTTGCACCTCATGCATGGTGGAACAACTTTTATCATAGAAAACTAGAGGATACATCTATTCTAACTGCCATACTTTGCAAAAGTTTAATGCAATATCATTATATAATTTTTATATTAAAATATATTTAGTTACTTTTTGTTTATTTTTGATCAAAGATTCTTTTTAAATAATTTGAAAACATTAAATTACTAATTTTTATTATATATTATACGATTGATCTCATGTAACTAATGATTATTATTAATAATTTTGAGACTGATTAATTAATAAAAACTATATATTTTTTTACATTTTTTAAAGTGTTATTGGCACACTTAGGAAATTAAACAAAGACATATTTAGAAAAAATTTAACGAAGCGGGATTTGAACCGTTTGAACGGTTTTCAAAAGGCGCTGGTTCAAATACCGTTGCGTTGAAATTTTTATACGTTTTCTAAATATGTCTTTTTTTAATAAAAACTAGTCGTTAATTATAAATAACCTAAGTAGTAAATAACTATTTTTTAGGGATATTCTTAAACGTGCATGAATAAACATGTCAACACTGATAAATAATTGGCTTTTATAACATATTGCCTTTTTTAAATATTTATAGATAAAACAATCTCTCGGATAAGCTCATATATATACCGCGTTACAGTTAGCAAAAGTAAATAATTGTGTAAACTACGAGTATTCTCACTGAAGGAAATCATCACACCCGACCCCTTCTTGTATAGATTAGCTGGTATATCAAGATTCATTGTCAGATTCTCTAATTGTTATGTAGGTCAAAGGAAAATACCTATCACGTTGGCCACATTTTTTTAAGGGAGTTGTTGAACACTTTCACTTATTTCTTTTAGTTTTTCAAACTATTATGATTTTTCGTCAGTTGTTCTGGATCTATATATGACAATTTATAATATTTATATGTCAACGGAAAATTAAAGAATTTACAGTATATTTTTAGTTTAATGTGCTTGTAACCTGAGAACAATGTTATCCTCTATGAAGGTTTTTACTTGTATTCAATTGCATCAGCGTGTCTTAGGACATCTTAAAAGTAATATATTTAAACATTAAATAACCATCTATTTAAGTTTTCTATTTCAATAAATTGTGTGCATTTCCATGCAAAGACTGCAAAACTTATATCAATTTGCTTTCATTGATACAATATACATTTCCATAGCAACTCACAGAACTACATTGCATTCAACTTTAAATGTTATTCAAATATATACTGTAAAAGAAATCTAAGTGCAGCTACAGAGGCAGTACTTTTGAAATGACTTCTGAGTATTTACTTAGAGTAAGATACTTTTGTAAATGATTTGATCCTATATCAATTGACATGAAATATACATTTAATAATACAAGCAATAAGCAGAACGGGGTTAAAATAAAGTGTTCTACCTAACCTCGCTTATTTAAACTAAATTGTATTTCAGTCTACATTATATATTTTTTAATATTTTTCTTTAGCTTGACCTTTTTTTCTGGATGAACTTCAGGATGGGTTGGGTGAGAATACACCAAAAGAAACACGTTTAAAATTATTTTCTTGTTGTTCGTGGTCTTCTTAACAAGAACATTAGGTTCATACTATTTTTACAGGCACATTTTCACATTTATACTTTTTCACATAACATTATTGTTTACTGATATTTTAAATAATGCACATTCTATTTAACCCCCGAAGAACATCTATGAAGAGATTGATGACAGTGGACGAGGCGAAAGAAATATCCAGTGTCTACCCCGTTAGGAACAAAGCGTGAAGCACTGTATTAAAATGAAAATGATTCATCCAATTAAGACAACCAATATACTTAATTTTCAAAAATAAAAGTCCGTATTTATCTTTGTTGCAGTTATTATTAATTATAAGCAAAAAAATTAAACATTTTTATCAGTTCTCATTAAGCAGTATTGAAATCAATTCATAAATATTTTTAATATTTTTTAAAGTGTTAATCACACTTAGGAAATTGAATAACATATATTTAAAAACCGTATAAAAACTATAACGGTTTCCAAGAGACGCGACTTGAAATCCCGCTGCGTTATAATTTTTACACGTTGTCTAAATTTATGTTTTTATTTCATACTTGTTTATATTTTAGTTAGATAAAATAACTTTAAAAAAGCTTTGATTTAAAAAAGTTATTTCGTGAAAATTATTTTAACTCTATAGAAAAAATTAGGTGATATACTTTCCTTCCTTCACTTTACAACAAGTACTAGTTTACTTTACAGAAAAATCTTCTTCTAGTCCATAAATTAAAAATGTTGTAAGAAAATACTTAATTTAACTTGGATCCGACTTGGTGTAAATATAATTTATTACACTCGCCTGCCTTTTTTTATTAAGCGTTCAAAGGAGAGAAAGGAAAAATGAAATTCTTGTGAATACAAAGTTATTACTTTTATAGATCCCAGAGAAATGACGGCACCCGACAAGCACTTTAATATATTATTAAGATTCTTAGTAACAAATATATTTTATATAATATAAAACAGTTTGTACATCAATATTATTCGTGAGTTAATATTTTATTGGCTTATTACATTTTTTATATTATTTAGTTACTAGCTATATAAAGTTAATGAAATAACATTTTGGCACGATTCATTATTTCACACGACACCTGATTTATATACAGGCGTCCATTGTTTCTGCTAAGTATAAATAACGTTTCTAAATATATACAAAATGAACATAAAGACACAGATAAATTATTTAAGATCGCCACACAAGTATCTGTGCGGGTTAGTTAGATAGTGATTAAACAATACAGATTTGAAAATTAAATGTTTTAAAATTGGACGGAGTGCGGAGAGTAATGGCAATAGGTTCTCTCTTCTCTCAAAAACATGATGCGTAAAATAAATCAAAATTAAAGTTTTATATTTAAATAATTTATTATGATCATAAAATTGATGTTACTCCTAATACTAGTTTAACACTTAGGACTCTTAACTAAATGTTTTTTAAAAACGGCATATGGCTAAAACAAATTTAAAAAAATGTGTATTTTTACACTTTATATAGGTATATCTAAAAATACATATATTGAGAAAACATTTAAAAATTTGAACGGATTTGAACCCGCGCCTCGTGAAAACCGTTTAAGCGCTCTGACCGCTAAGCTATGCGTTTGTATTTCCTGTGTTGAATATGAATAACATTTAAAGTAAATGTTAAAAATGTCTAAAAGTCTACTTTAGATATTAACAGCACTTCCCTCGTCGGACAACCAGGCTACTGGCCTAGATAACTGGCTGTTTAGATCACCAGGAGTAAAAAGACTAGAAGAGAGTAGTTGAAAAAAATACAAGCCACGGTTTCAGCTCAAAATTTTTATTTCAGCACAAATAAAAGTTCTTTACGTTTGAACTTAAATATCTAGATTTCAATTTCGTTCAAGTAGTATTATTTATAGGATTTATATATATGTCGTGGTCATATTGTAGAATCATATCACTCGATTTTTTAGGTTAGGTTAAACTTTTTTTTATTTAATTGAACTGTATATCTGGAGGATGAAAGTGTTTTAAGATAAAAAATATCCTTATTATATATAACGAGTTCGTATTACGTTCATATTCTGAATTTATATTAAATATAGATAAACAAAAGACATATTATTTTACGATATGACCAAACGTCGATAATAAAATCGTTAAACGTTGTCAATTCAATGATATGAATGAATTTAGCCATTCAATTGGTCATTTCATAAAATGAGACCATTTAACGATGTCTTCGATGAATTTATGAAATCATCAATCCTACGATATGACCACGACATATTTTTTAAAGCTTTGCTTTTTCCCGCATAGTAGGGTAGTCCGACAGAACCAGAGTGAATGCACTCCGTTCTCCACATTCTGCCTCAACACCGCGCTTTGTCTTAGACACCAGAGGGTCGAAATGAAAATATTTTCAATTTTTTTTTATTCTATGGACAAGGCAAACGAGCGTTCGGGTCACCTGATGCTAAGTGGTCACCGCCACTCACGACCCCGTGTAACACCAGAAGAGCTACAGGGATGTTGCCGGCCTTTAAGGTGGAAAAATCATTCTCCCATTGGTGTGTTTTAGTCAGACGCTGTCCCACTGCGTCACTATGCGATACGATGCGCCATATTCACCACTCAAATATTTATTTACAGCACTTCTAAAGAAAATTGGAATAAACTAAGTGATACCGTATAACTTATTCCGTACTATCATTTAATGTTGAATGGAAGCAAAAAATATTTTTTATCCTTTTTAACTATTTAAATATATTGTGTGTAAAAGAAAAACCTAATGCCACAATTTGATTTATCAGACAAGAGAAACATATGTAGGCTAAGATTTCTCTAATTCAACACTAAATATTTTCAATCCAACGCATCTTGAGCCAACAAGGCTACGAGGGTGTTTCATCTTAACGGAGAGAAACAATATACAACATTTTCGATATTGTTATTTTCGATTGTGGGGTAATGGTACAACGTCTGAATGTAAGCATGATGGCTGTGGGTTCAATCCCCGCTCGGAGGAATATATTTACAGTATTTTTTATCCCCGCTATGGTAAGAAACGCGCAGCGTTGAGTCCCACCAATCAACACGCAATGTATCGAATTCAGGTGGAAAGCTGATCAAGTGTTAAAACACTTAGTTCAAAATGATTATGGAGAGTGGAGTATCGAAAATCAAAATTAAACGACAAGGACTTTCATCTGCTATTTCTAGCGGAATAAATATTGCATTTTCGGAATAAAAATTTGTCCTTTAGCAGATAGTGATTGCCCGCATTTCCCTTGGAGTTTTCGTGGTTACATCTATTTCTGTCTATTAAACGACGTTTTGTTTTAGTTTTAATATAAAATAATGAAATGATCTACATTTTTCTTTAAATCTGCAGTAAAACATTAGCTGATTGCGGTACGTAAGGAAATTATATTTATAAGTAGGTTAAGTTTGTGATTGCGAACTCGCTGTAGATTAAATCACAAGCTGAATGAAATGAAAATAATTTATATTATCACTACCTCGAGTGCGGGTAACAAACCCACAACCGAAGGCGTTTATAATTAGACTCCGTTCCACTGCGCCACAATGGCCTATATAACATATTTTACAGCTTCATATTTATTTATTTCCCCACGTAGCAAGGTAGTCAAAGAGAACCTAGCGTTGAAACACTCGATTCTGCACTTTCGGCCCGAATTCAAGACATTGCACGTTGAGTGGCGGAACTTTGTCTTTATCGCCAAAGAGAATAAATGAAAATTATTTTAATATAATCAGAATATTAATTTTATTTTTTATTTTGCCTTATAAAAAACATTATAGCTGATATATTTTATAAAATATAACGTATTTAAATTGGAAATAAAAAAACTGACAGCTGCAATTTGAGCGCGCATAACACTTATTACTACAGATTCATTAATCAAGCTACTCCAAAATCTCCATACTTAAACTAAATTTTGTATAGACTCTACAAAAGCAATAATAAATTATGATCCATTTCTAAATATCAATTAAGAAAACAAATTTACAAAGCATTCCAAAGAGACTTTGATTAAAACTTTTAATACTAAATTCAGTAATCAACAAGACGTTGTCAAATATAATACAGTACCATTTGTATAACAAGACTTGATTTAATTTTACACTTCGATTAATAATGAGTAAAATACATTTTATTTACAACTCAATTGACGCCTTCACTGCGCAGTTGGGATATGTGTGAATGAATACAAAGGTTGCTCTTTCAAATGCCAATTAGGATATAACATACAATCTTATTTCAGCTTTACGTATTTTCTTACAGAGAAACCTAGTGTCAAGACATTCCGTTGTTCATATATTTATTCTATAGATGTTTTCCGAATTGGTCCGACAAAGCGAGGTTTTGAATTCCGTAGCGTAGATACGGATGGACGGAGATAATACAAGCTTTTCATTAAATATTCTCTTTTCCACAAAATTCAGATATGTGATGATAACACGAGACAACTGACGATTTTTTTTTTTATTATTGGTATAACACTCATTTTTTTCCAGCTTCACGCTCTTTTCCGCATAGGCAGAGAGAACCTAGTGCCAAGGCACTCTGTTCCTCACTTTCTTGTCACCAGAGCAGAGAAGTGAAAATAATTTGAATATAATCATTCCCCCGAGTGGAAATTGAACCCATAATCATCTCGAATATGCTGTCGTATTGCGCCTCGATAGCCTCGATATTACAGTAGATTTTTAAGCAGCTTGTTATTGCCATATTTTTCTTTCAAAATATAGTAGCCATATATTACAGAATAAAGTATAAACTTTACCCTGTAATATACGTTAATAATAACCAACACGATGACAAAAGCATCATTTGATCCAATTTGATCGATGGTATCATCGTTCACTTTTATCAACGGAACTATTTTTTATGTTTAATCGGTAAATGTATATATTATAACCATATAAAGACAAAAATAATGAATATTCAGAATACAGAGGTATGGTAGGTATGAAATTGATTTTACAAAATGCCTATCAGACCTATGGGTGAATTAGAAATAAAAAAAAACTATAAATGTTTTAGTACTTACGTCGTAGCTAAATGGCTTCTTTGTAATTTTTAAGTTGCTACTAATATAATTAAAGATATTTTTTTAAAGCTTTACAGTTTTACCTGCATACAGGGTATACAGGGTAATCAAGAGCTTAGTGACAAGACACTCCGTTCTCCACTTTCAATCCATCGAGGCCATCGTGACAGCCGTTAGACTGCAAACGCGGCGCGGAGTTCCGCCACTCAACACTAAAAGTCGAAATTTAACATATTATCTTGTTCTTTACATTAATCAATGAGCTTCTCCATTGCACATAGGCTACTACCGGTGTAAAATTTAAATAAAAATAGTTGTAGAATCAAGAAAAGAGACACTATAAATAACTAGTTATACAAAGATTTAATTTTTTAACTTTAAATGCTTTTGTGTTAAAACTGAAGTACCAGTAGTAATAAGTGTAGTTGAGTTTATTTTTCCGTTTTTAAGTATTTCATATAATATCACTAGGAGTTTCTAAACTAATATACTTAAGCGTTTGTTCCTGCATCTTCGTACTGCGCTGAGCTGTGGAAAGTAAATATAATCAAAGTTGTATAATAGCAAGAGTGTGTTTACCCACTACATCTTAATGGGAAAGTTTTAATACAAGATAAGATATTTCGATATATATTTAACATACTCACTCTCTATAATGAACATAAAGCTAATTTAATTTACTGCACACACTATTACATACCAGTCATAATATAGCATTTAATTAAAATTTGCAATAAGTTTTCTGCGTTTTCTTCCAAGATAACATTTATGATAGAGTAGAGAAGTTAAATGATGGCGAAAATTTGACATATTATGTTATATTATATTATGTTATATTTGAATATACTTATAATTGTAAAGAAGTTTTTCGTTATTCACTTAACATAGTGCTTGTCAGTTCTTTATATGATTGATTCATTGATGGTATGTACATATATAATTGTACAGAAATAATCACCCAATTCAGCTAATACAATTGTCAGTATGCAAAGCAAAATTTCTTAATTAAACGGCGGCTGAAGGGAAATTAGGAGCCTCGATATTTATAGAGACCATATATAATATACTTGATCCTTAAACTTAATAAAATTAACAATAGAAGTAGATAAAAAAACCTGAAATTTTATATATCATTGCATTCAATAATATTGGTTAAATAGCAGATGTGGCAAACATTTCGTACTTTTATTTTCATACGTAGTCGACTTCTAAGTAGTTGTTTCATATGAGCAAGTCTTTTATGAAATGAAATGAACATAAAATCGTTAAGGATGTACTTTATACAATTTTCAGTTATTAAATTTTGCAACATATTTTTTTTTTGGCACCTTTTTTTTCAAGTAATGAAAGGTAGCAAATACAAATAAAATATATTCTTTATACATTTTACCTAAAAAAAAATACAAACGCGATTGGTTGTGGGTTCAATCCCCACGGAGGAATGGTTATATTTACATTATTTCCATTTCTTTACACTGGCAGAAGACAGAGCGCTGCGTTGAGTTTCGCCACTTATAATACAATGTCTCGAATTGAAGATCGGAAGAAAGGAGTGTCTTGACACTAGGATCTCTCTGACTACCTACTACTACTGTTATGCGGAAAAAGCGCAAAGCTATTACAACAAATGAAATCGTCTTTGTCGAGTATCACACCAGACCAAAAGATTGTAGGTCCGTCGATTTTATTCCATATGTTCATGTGAGTTTTGAACCCACAACCATTATCATTTCGTTATAATATTTTATCTTCTGGATTATTAGCATCAGCTCGAAAGTTTCCAGAACAATTACAACATTTATAGCCAAATGCTATTTGTCCTCCAAAGTAATTGTATTGTTTAATCGTAATCTCGCAATTTTTCATTTGCCTCCGGACCGGGATAAAATACTGTCGTTTTGTCTACTGCTACGACGGCTAAATATTTCAAATAAACGGAATTAAACGTTTACTTTGAGGGCAGGCTTAGTGGAAATGTGAGATAGCAGGTCTGTCAGGACAGGATTCGTTGACTTGACACTAGTATTGAGCGTATATTGTATTGTTATATTCATTACACTAATTGATGGCCGCAACTTCATTTGCGTGGACTTTATGACTTTGTGATATAGGTCCACTACTACCACTATTTACCACCTATTGACATATGAACCCAAGATTATAATAACTTGGCAGGCAAAGGGGACCTAATGGCACTTCGCTCTGTTCTCCGCTTTTCACCTGAAATCGAGTATAATAAAACTCCGATTTTCCGATGTTTATATGTGGAATAAAATTATGTTGGTGCTCACTCAGACAGATATTAATAGTTACGAGTTTCTTGTAAAATTATATTTTAAAATTGAAATTTGACATGTAGTTTGCAGTTGATATGTAGGCTATATTATTCAATCAAAGTTTTGTATAAAAAATCTTACGAATTGCCATTTTCACAAAACATTATTTTTTCTTTGAGAAGTGGCCAGTGCCTGGACACTCCGTTCTCCACTATCCAACCGAACCCCTGACATTAAGTGTTGAGTGGCGGAGAATTCAACGTACAAAAATAATGATTACAAAATATCAGAAAATGCTATGTAGATTTTCTGATATTTTGTAACAATTAATTTGAACATTGGCTTGTATCCCAATCAAAAATAAATTTATATAATAAAATTATACTGCATGTAAACAGCTTTTAATTGATTAATAATGAAATTTATAATTTTATTAATACTATAAAGGTAGTTCAGTCAGCCGCATGTTGAGGTTTTACAGTCTAAAAGTACGATGTACGTAAATGAAGCAATTAAGGGGAACACCAAATTGTTACATCATAAATGTATTGATAATAATTTGTAGCTCATTAAGCAATTTCAGTGTTATTGGGACGCAGTTGTGAAAATTTTTCTGAAGAAAGGAACACACGGTGATTGTGAGTTCGATTCCCAACCAAGGCAATGTTTATATTTAAATTATGATCGTTTTCTTGGTGTGAATGACCATTAATTCCTTCAATGAGCATGGTCACATTAACTAATATTAAGATATTGTTGTCCCTGCGTTTCTTTTAGTACTCTGATATTGACTACAAGCTGGAATAATACTCTGCTCGTTAGCGAGCTACTGCTAGCGAGCTTGTAGCTGATGATTGTAGCTTTAAATCGCCTATAGAGATTTTCAGGTTTGATAAAGTCAAAATGTGAAATACGGTGTTTATCGCCCACCATTCCTATACGCAAACCTAATATAATTAAATAAGTTTTCTCAGCTTACTGTACTAACTCACTAATATATGTATAATATTTGTTAAAAACAAAATTACTATTTATATATATATGTATTTCAAAATAAAATCTTGCGGTAATGGGTCAGTGTTTGAAACCCGATTGGTTTGAAGTAGTTTCCCATTAATCCTAATATACTAAAACCACTAAAATCGTGAAACTGATAAAAACCGATATGAACATACATATAATACCTACGATAAGATTTTTTTTAATGTATGCGCTTTTAAGTGTGTGCTTTGTTTTTAACAAATTTAGCTCCTGAAGTTTAGCTTTTTAGTATGCGAGTTTCCAACACTGGTCAAAGTTAAGCTTAATAAATAAACACGCTGGCAACAAGTTCGCAACTTCGCATACAAGAACAGGGGCGTGTAACTACATATATAGAGATGCAAATTAAGTTAGTAACTTTGTACTGCTTTTAAACTTTTATATATTTACAAACTGACGGCACTCGAGAAAAAAATTATATTTACTACATGTTTTGTTTACAGCCTTCACGGATAAATTCAAAACTTACGTATACTTTCGATTTACAAAATACATTAAAAAATCATTTATTGTATTATATACAACATTGATATATGTAACTGACTGGTTTGAAGTTTAAACTGTAAATTCATATACTCAGCCAACTGGAATAATACTCTGCTTGTTATAAGCCAGGTGAAGGACTCAAATTGAATAATAACATTACATACTGGTAACAGTCAAAGAGAAACATTTTAGTTGTGAAATAGGTTGTCATATTATTGCATATGTTTATAAAATTCGAAATGTAGGAGCTGCGTCATGCTTTTTGCCGGATATCAGATTAGGACCTTTTTTTACGGGAGGAAATCCTTTACGGATACCAGCCCGATTTGGGACTCGGACGTGGTTATGTGGATTTCCAGACTGGCCGATAGGCCGTCCGTATACCTACTGAAACCCCACGGTGCTCCTCCACGACCATCACTAGCCGAGTCCACGGGAACCCCAATCTTCCGGGAAACCCGGCGATAGCTGTAGGACCTAGTAACACTCCATTATACGCTTTCCGCCAAAATTTGAGACATTGCGCGTTGAGTAGCGGAACGCCACGCCGTACTTTTTTTTTGTGTTTGTTTGTTTTATTGTATTAATAACACACTTAAATTTTGTAATTGAAATTATAAATATTTTAGTAAACCTTACTTATCGTATATAACTATGTTGTAATACTTACAAGTAAAGCAAAACTTTCTAAGTTACAAGCACTTCAGAAATATTTAAATACTTATTTTTAATTTGTAATATCACAAAGCAAAAAGAATGCATGTAATAAATGCTTTTTATTACAAATATTAAAAATACTGTCCATAATTATATATTTTTCAAAGTGACATCTATATATCTAAATATGCATATAATAAAAATGTAACTGATCGCTGTCTGTACATTTAATATATGTGAAAAAATATATTATTAGGGGCTTTTATTAATGTAATAGAACTCAAAACAAAGAATTTTAATTTTCCTTTCTGTTTGTCTGTGAGCGCTAGTTGTGTACGCTAATATCAGAAATATCTTAACCGTTTTAAGTGCAGTTATGACTATTCTATTTTAGTAAACTGCCATTACCATTTATTTTTTATTTCATTTCAGACAGTTCATAAATAAAAAAGTTACAATAATTTAAATTAAAGCAATAAATAAATTTAAGCAATATTTGTGATTTAAGTGAAAACGAGGATGTGCGAAAATACGAAATAGTTTATTTATGTGATTTACGCAGGCGAAGCCACAAGCGGGTCGCTAGTATGAAAATAAAAAACTAGATAACTCTTACAAGTGAGGCTTAGAGGGTGACATTTACTGGATTAGATTCGATTTGTTGGGAGTGCCGCAAAATGCGCAGTATTCGGTGGAGTTTTTGAAACTTTTGTATACGTGCCTTTAATATAAATGTCATATTGAGCTCAACGAAGCGACCATTAGAATAATAAATTAAAAGAAACTTTCGTGGAAATTTGGGCAACGTGTTATGTGTAATTACTTAACTAATTAATTTTGATGTACATTAGATTTTATACTAAATGTGTTAAAAGAGTTTCAACATATTTATATATTCGTTTCTTCTCAAATAACAAACTTTGCTTAAATTTATAAATTAAATGGTTGTAACTTTATTATTTATGAAGCGTTAAATGAAATAAGTACTAAATGCTTAGTGAAGTTTACAAAATACAATAGTCAAAATTGAATTTAAATCGGTTTAGTCGTTTCCGAGTTTAGCGTGCACAAACGCACAGGCAAGCAGGAAAGAAAATTAAAAATCATTGTTTTGATTTTTATTATATTCATAAATGGCTCTAATAATGTATTATTTTATATATCTTCCATGTACATAAAGCGATCAGTTACGTTCTAATTATTTGTATAGATATAGATTTAATAAATTTCTAATGCACTATTATCAACAATATTATCTCGTTGTATTATTACTTGAAAAAAGTATCCATAGTTTTCATATAAAATGAATATGAAATTATTATGTAGACGTTACAAAATCTCTGGATAAATAGAAACGATTTGAGTTTTCTGCCTTCTATTCTATTCTACATAACAAAAGACAGTGAATGCGCGAAGAAAAACAAAATCCAGAATTTTATACAAATAAGACAAATGAAAGATTTCATTAGGACGTTTTGAAGTTGCCAGTTGAACATAAATTACTTTATCAATAATTGTAAAAAGTGAAAGGAAAGTAAGGAATAATGGAATTGGCGTTTTACGTACATAATTATACTTTTTTATAAAATATCTAATAAGCTTATTTCATTGTTAAAAAAGGCTATACACTGACATTTATGTTTAAACAGCTTCACGATTTTTTCCGCATGGCAGTGAGAGAAAATCCTAGCATCAATACTCATCGTTCTCCACTTTTTAGCTGAAATTGAGATATAGCGTGTGGAGGAGCGGAACTCAACGCCGCGCTTTATCTTAGGTACCGGAGAGGAGAAATGAAAATATTTCAAGTAATCCCCCGAGCGGGAATCGAACCCACAACAATCGCATTTATACTCAGACGCTGTCCCACTGTGCCACATTTATAAAAGCTTTAGAAAACCCAATGGTACTTTGATCTCTTATCTGTAGCGTCCGGACTCTCGACTACTCACAGTTCCTACTTAGTTCCTTGTTCTCTATCTACACTATTCATTCTAAGAACTGTATACATTTTCAAATGGAAAGTAATCACGACAATTTTAATTATTCACAACATGCTATGTATATTTGTTATTTTAAACCATCTCGTATTTTTTAATGTAAATTGTAAATAAACTACGAGTATTTATAACTAAATATATTCAATATATTTTTTCTAATATACATAAAGTAAGTAATGTGAAATAATGCAACATATAACGAATATACATATAATTTACGAAAATCGATGTTTTTTGTCGATATCTCTTATTTATAGCCGGTATATCGAACAAAATCTGCATAGATAGCGACTCATAAATTACACGTCACAGCTGTTAAAACAGTGATTTTTTCTCAGTAACAAGGGTTGCTCCGATGAATGCCAATGCAAATTTTGCCAGTAAATGGTGGCTGGAATTCATTCAAATTCGAAGATCGTAACTAATAAAATAATTCGACATTTTCTAACATGATTTTAAATTGAGTATATTTGTAATTTTTTTATATATTCTATTTTTGTCCATTTTGTTTACCTGTCTGTTCACAGTGGTGGTGGGTTCAATCTCACTATAGGAATAATTAAATTTATATTCTAGACGATTCTCGTTCACCCACTCTATAATATGTATCTATAGAAAGTTGGAAAACGAAGTGATTTGACTTGATTTTTGTATTTTTTTTCTAACTTGTTTTTCTTAAACAAATGTTTAACTTAATATAGATCGTTTATTATATAGACCCGTATACGGGGAAATAATTTTTTTTAATCCAAGAAAAAGGCAGACGAAAAATAACAATATATTTTATGGCTTCAAGAAATTCTTATCCATTTCAATATTATACAAATTTATCGTCATTATTCACATTGATTATTTATTTCTGAATCAGTAACCTGAAAGCAAAATATAATATTCCTTTATAAATAAAAGCGTATTGAAATATGAAGAGTTGAAGGCAAATTTCGCCCAAAAGCTTCTTCGCTAATTATAACATCAGTTAACGGAAATATTACGGCACCTTTCATTGGAGATCACTTTTACGAGTTTCGTTTTAAAGGTAGCCTTTGTATTTTACTTTCCTCATAAAATTGAATCTAGAAGCTTATTTCTTGAAAAGTTTTCTGTTTCATTTAAATTTTTTTATAAGCAAATTTATATTATTTTTTAATATTAAACGTCATGATTACTAAACGCATTAAGTATTAAAAAAATATGATTTCTATGTTAGGATATTCGAAGTTCTATCATATTGTGTATATGTGAGGCAGGTAGTGACGTCACTCTCTTTTTATTCTCACTATTTTAGAAGTAATGGTTGTTTTGAAAGTAAGCGATTCGATACGGTGGCAATAATAATTAATTATCAAACAAAGTCCTGAAGCCCAAAGAAATCTGAATAACCTTCTCTATGTGATATTTCTTAATGATATATTCAATACATTACTAAACTTTGCCAACTTTGACATACCCTAAATGGGACACAAAGAGCCCGTTCAAGTTAAACGTGTTCCACATGTTTAATTGACAGCCTGATTGAGGCAATGGATGAGGCGGTCGACGTGGCGGGCGGACATCTTCTTCGGGCATCTTCAGAACAGGTCTTGCAGAACCTGTAGAGAAATAAAAGATACATAGCAAAATTTATATTATTTCACTTAATCCAACATTAAATTTAACACTTTATTAGTACATTAGTACCTCACTTACGTAATGCATGAAGCTAAAAGATTCGATTTTCACTCGAGAAATGATTTAGACTTCCCAAATTTCTTGGATAAGACAAATGCGGCTTTAAGTTCCGCTGAGCAACTCACGTGTCGATTTTGGGCGGAAAGTGGAGAACTGAGTGTTTCGTCCTTTCTGACTACCCCACTATACGGAATAAATGAAGAGCTAAATATTGTGAAAAAATAGCTCATTTGACTTGACCTATACTTATAATAATACCTTGACAAAGTTACTTTACATTAAAATATAATACGAAACGAGCTGGGTACATACCAAAAATAAAGATGAGATTTTAGACAGTTTCCTTTCTTGGGTTCGCTTACCAGATGATATATTATGTACCCCTACGGACGTGTTCATCTAAATAACAAGATATTTTAACTTACAGCTTCACGTACTTAAATGATGATAGATGTTACTTTAAGTAGAGTATTCTTATATATTTCTTACTTCCATTTAAAGTATAATACATATTTTATTAGGAAATATCACGAGGGGTAATAAAATCTTTTCAGAATTTACTTTCTCGAATAAACTACCCAATATGGGTGTAATTTTTTTTTATGTCACATTACTTTGGGACTTACCCTAAATAAGTTTGGAATTGATAGCCTTACAGAGTTAGGGCAGAGTTAATAGATTTTGCCTAGAATTCGAGCGTTAGTTGGTTGTTATATTGACCGTTCGTTTGTTGACTGATGATGACAGCATATTTATCTTACAGATTACAGAGCAAAAAAATTAAGGTATTTAAATATAAAATTAAATTAATTAGTAACATGTAATAATAATATATTGCGGTGAAATTAAATTTAATATATATAAGTGACAAAGAGTCCTTATAGCACAATTCCCATCGGATTACGCATAAAAACATGTCCACAATTTATGAATACAATAAATAATAGTATTAAAATATTATTTATACACATTTACACACACAACATTTTATAATGGAGTTATATAATTGCGACTCGAAAAGTACGTAGCAAAAAAAGCCAGTGTGTTAGTTAGCTTCCCTTTTCATATTACCATTCATTAGATTTTCTTCAAGTACTGCAGTAGTAATTTTTTCATAAAGTTTCACTGTTTGGCAAAATCTGCATCCAAACCCAAAACAAGAAACATAAAAGTAGAATATAAATTCGAAATGTAATTACTTAAAACTGAATATTAAAATATTTCATAAGGTTAGGGAAAAAAAATCGATATCCCGGCCATTTGTAGTCCAAAAATGATGCAGTTTCCACCAAAAAACATCCTTATTAGGATAGAATTTTTTCATTAGTTGGTAGGTTGATGAATAAAAAATATAATTGTTCTGGAACGGGCTACCATGGGTTTCACGAAACTTATATAAATTACACAGTGACTTTAACTTTATTGGCTTTGACTTTAAGCAAATATATATTATTAAATAGAACAAATGAAATCATATTATATTATATTTCGATTCCTAGAGTATGTTCTGTAAAGACAAACAAATAACTATGTATTAATAAAGACAGTAGAAAAATAGAAAAGTACTACTAAAACTACTCTACTCTACTAACTAACTAACTACTCTACTCTACTCGCGGGGCTCTTTTGGAGCTTTACGTGTACTAAAAAGTACTCGCAAATCTCAAAAACACTCCGCGGGACACTAGACTGTCGCGCTGTACTCCCTAAGATCCATGATTCTTATTTTGTTCATTGATAATTTACTTTGTAATTGTTTGTTCAAAAATATTATTGTTAACTCAGTTGATAATACAAGGCATTTACTTTTGTACTATATTTGTTTTATTAAATGACTAGATTTTTTTTTTATCATCTGCATATCTATTCATATAATAAAAATGTAACTGTACATGGAAGCTATATGAAAAAGAATATGATTAGGGGTATTTATCAATATAATTGAACCCAAACCTATGATTTTCAATTTTCTTTTCTGTTTGTCTGGTTGTTAGCTTATGTTTATCTATGCCCACTAATCAGAGGAACGGCTTAACCGAAATAAATACAATTTTGACTATTGTACATTTACTTTAATATTTAGTGGTTATTATATTTCAATCGGTTCATAAGCGAAAAAGTTACAACCATGTAAATTATACTATAAGCAAAGATTCTGATTTAAGTTCTCACTTAAATTAGTGTTTTCACCCAACACTTAATAGTTTAATTATATAGTTTACGCTGGCGAAACCGCGAGCGGGTCGCTAGTATAGAAATAAAATATAGGCAACGCACCGCCGAAACTAATAGGCGTAGAAATCTGAAATTTGGCATATTGGTTCTTTACAGAGTGTAGGGGAGAACCTCTAAAGTAAGATTTCGAGAAATTACTACAGAAGCGGGAAACTACAGAACATAGAAACAAAAACAGGATGCCACGGGTATCAAAGTCTTCAAACGGAGTTGCGAGCGACAACTAGTATGTATTATAAGCATAAATTTATATTAATGAGCACTAGCCATTAAAAACCAATTAATTATTATTATAACAATACATGTATGATAGTAATTGATACACAATATTTAAATCATTCAAGAAGAATGAAGAAAACATTAATCATATTTTATATCCATCATTTATTCAGACAAATTTATTTATAGTACAAGTAAAATGCCCGACAAATCTATGACAAACTACTTAAGTATAAAAATTGTTAATAGCAGATTGAATAAAAATAAGACTGCAAGACCGCGTTTTAATTAAAGATGGTCAACAATAAAAGGCTATTCTGCTCAATTTTGTCTCTTCCCTCTTGATTAAGAATCAAGCGATTATATCGTTCATCCATTTACCCTCCATTAAAAATGAGCTCATCAGTTTGTAAGTTTAGAAGATTACATAATTTATTCGATTTGGAACAATCCAGAAATCAGAGCTAAGTGTTTTTCGTCTTTGTATAATTCATCACCTAATTCACTTTTCATTTGTTCTATTATTAATAATAGCGTACTCTCTTGTTAAATATTTATTCTTAGAAATAATCTTTGGATGGTAGAAAGTAAAAATTTCTTTGCTAAACAAAGTGACCTACATATTCATCTTATGTATATGTGTTTTAATAATATATAACTACATAAATAAGAAGCGGCTATATTTTCACTGTAAGCGCGATGGTTGTGGGTTCTATTCCAACTGGCGGTAAAGATTATGCTTAAATGGTTTATGCTTTTTCTTCCATGTAATAAGACAAAGCGTGGCGTTGAGTTCCTTCTCTCAACAGGCAACGTCTGGCATTGGACTGGAAAGCAGAGAACTGAAAGTCTTAACATTAGGTTTTCTGTGGCTACACTTGTATGCGAGAAATTGCGAGAAGAAATTTTTTATACTATATATATATATAAAAAATAAATTTGGCACGCAAGCTCCTTAAGCAAGCACGTAAGTAAGAGAGGATACCTCGAAATTCTTACGACGACGGGATCTTACTTCTTATAGTTCAAGCAAACGAAATTGCGGTCTACAACTTGTATGTATATAATAATGTATCACAATAAAAACTATCATTTATCGTAGTGGATTTCGTGTGTGACGTATCTACTGCACTCACACTTCAAAGTTGATGCAAACCCGTGATAGGCACTTTACGCCAATTATACTGTATAAGTAAATTATTGCCTGATATAATCTGCTTATAAGCGTTTATTACGATAACACAAGTAATAATATTATTATTGGATAACTAGGTTATGTTAATTCTACTAACATTTATAAGTATAGTATGCTGTATAATTTTAATATGTAGGTCATTTTATTTAGCAAAGATTTTTTTACTTTCTACCATCCCAAGATTATTTCTATGAATAAATATTTGGCAGAGAGTACGCTATTATTAAATACCTATTCGACGTGAACAAAAATAAGTCGTAACACTCGTATTAGAATTCTTACATTTTTACTTAAGTGCTACACAGACTTAGGAAATTGAACCAACAGTGATCTAGGGCGGTTTTCGCGAGGTGCGGGTTTGAATCCCACCGCCGTTTAAATTTGGATACGTTTTCTAAAAATGCTACCTTAATAAGAAACGTTTGAAATTTTTCTACGTATTACTTTCCTAATTATTATACGTTTCCAAACACTAATTCTTAGCAGAGTTACTAGTTAATATAAAATTACTAAAAATGTACAACTCAGATTTCTCTGATACCATTGTAGCGCAGTGGGACAGCGTCTGACTGTAATCGCGATTGGTTGTGGGTTCGATTCTCAATCGGTGGAGTGATCATATCATTATTTAAATTTCTCCACTCTCTTGAATAAGAAAAAGCGCATTGAGTTCCACCACTCAACACGCAATGTCTCAAATTAGGGCGTAAAGTGGAGAACAGAATGTATTGACACGAGATTCTCCCTGACTGCTACGCAAAAATAAAACCGGGAAATAAAAAAAAAGTTTCTATAGCCCATGCATAGGTCTTGTTTATCATATCTACTTCACATAATAATGTTGTCTTGTATGTAATATATATTTATATATTATATTTATATATATATATATATATATATATATATATATATGTCGATCTATCTGTTTAGAAATACTCAAATACATTCAATATATTTCATATATTCAATGAACATCGACTCATAGAAAGCTCTTACTTTTATGAACCTATTATTGGCTAATACGTACTACGTATTTAATGGTCAGGTTAAACTTTATATTATTTATTTTATAATTTAAAATATAAGTATGACTCCATACAATTTTTATAATTAATTTTCATTATATAGCAAAAAAAACGATATTAATCATCATTCAGACCTAGTTGGGCTAAGTGACCAAGAGTGCTGTACACGACAGCATGTCCATGCTATCGTTGCAATCACCAGGCACTCGTTCGAATGTATGTATATACTACACGGACGCCGAGGCAAAACAAATTTTGGCAGGCTTATCCAACGAATTTCCTGTGACCGATTTAGTAGAATACGATTTGAAAATGCCAATCTCTCATAGAGACAAAGAGGCGACCGGGAAACTGAGTGAACACGAGAAAATTTACAAAGAGGCTGCACCGCATGGAAAAACGGCCACAACTACTAGAGCTATAACATTATCTTTTAAAACTTCTAGGGAGAGCTTCTTTAGCCCTCCACAATTACTACTATATCAATACAATTACAACTATGCGTAACCGAGTGCGCTCACCGTCCACACGTCATTTTAAATAAAACAGAAAAATTATAAAAAAATACAAATAAAGGAGCAGATAAAAGCATGGATTATCAAATATGATATGTAAAAAATTATATTGATTAATAAGTCCAAAAGCACGACGGAACGTAGCCAGCTTTTAAAACATTAAAGTTGAGTTATTAACTTTCTTTTAGCCCAACACACTTAGGATATGAAAAGTATATTTTAGAAAATGTATAAAAGTTTAAAAATGTATGAAAAAGCAGCAGAAATGCTAACAACACAAATCAGTTGTAATAAGTGTATAAGAATTTCTACGTAACCGGTTGTAGAACGCATGGCTCAGCGGTCAGAGCGCTTGGACGGTTTCCAAAAGGCGCAGGTTCGAATCCAGCTGCGTATATGTACGTAGATCCTATTAGTATACCGTCGAAATAATGAATTTTAAAAGCAAAAAGGATTAATTTAGATAGGTGTCAAGTAAGTTTACGTGAATTATAGCCGATACCGGGGATAAAGTACTCTGATGCGTAACGCAGTGGCGCCTCATTAATCCGACATATTCACCGCTACATTCGTTACGAACGTTTCAGTGCATGCCTTTGATTTACTGGTCTTTTTTATGCTCACGCAATTCCTGTCATTTACACGTTGCAAATTTTGTGAAAGTAAATTAGGAGTCCTCTAGGGTATTTAACTGTTGGTTACATAAGACTAGTGTAGGATAATATTCAAAATATTGTTACATATTTTTTATGTTAGGATACACATCGATGAAATAAAAAAATTCAAAGTTTATAATGAAATATATTACATGAACTTTGCTAAAAGTTCTATTTATTTAATGTAAAATATATCATTACGTGAATGAAGACCTTTCGTTCCTTTTGATGAAAACTATGCGGTCCGAGAAATATGAAATTTGGCACAGTTTATACGGAAAAAAACTATAAATGTCAAAATGTTTCACAATATAATGCATTAAAAATACATAAGATTATTATCTTAAAAATCTTCGATATTAGTTCATCTTCTTCTCTCGTTACACACTTATCAGAGTAGCAGTGGTCATCAGTTAATGGTGGGTGATGCACCAACCTTTAACACAACGACCACGCCTCACGATACATCGCCGTTCTTTGCGGATGACTGCCTTCCTGGTACAAGATGTCCATTTGTAGCAGCCCTCACCTGATCAGTCCATCGTATTGAATTGCAGCTCTGCTACGTGGCCTGTTGCCTTCCACTTTTCGTTCCTGAATTAGTAGGCGTCATCTCCTTGGTGAGAGATGTGTCCGAAGAAAGAATGTGAGCTTTAACGATTTCAGACAGATGCTGTTTAGTTTAGAGGAAAGCGGAGTTTCAGTTTGGGTACTAGTCTTTAGTCGTGCCCGTACATGAAAATGTAGCCCTTGCCCAATTTTCGCAGGTATGTAGGTAGGTAGGGCTATGTGCCTGCGCGCCGTTACGCAGCGACACCCTAGCCGTACCCAGCCTATGCTTTTTGCCGTCCATGGAAGTGGCGAAGAGTGGCTTTAATGGAGCGATTGCCATCAGACCTCCAAAACCCCTTTTTACGGGTAAAACCAGGTAAAAGAGTAGGTGAAAGAGGGAACAAAACTAGGGGGTATAAGGACACCACTTTCATGAATTGGACAGGAGTATGATAGTGATGGGCCGAGGATCCGGGGTCGCGTACCCGTATGCCTAAGACCAAATATCGGGCAGGTACATGGCAGGACACTCTCTGGATTAATTAAATAAGGAAACAATTATTATTTTAAGCCTTAGAATTCACATTTAGTTTTGTAAATTTTTTGAAGCTTACTTTATGCGGACATCGTAGCACAGTGGCCTTGTGGATCAGTGCCAGGTAGAATAAGAAGAAGCTGTTTAGTCCTGAGATTGACTCGCTAATTCTGAATGCTGTTCATGATAAACTGTTTTAGAAAACGTATAAAAATCTGACGCAGCGGGATTCGACCCCGTTTAACGTTTTCTAAAAAAATGTCTTTTAATTTCCTAAGTGTTAAAATAGCACTTTAAAAAATGTTAAAAAGCGGTTCATTATACCCTGCCCGTTTATTTCGTTATTTAATTCACCAAAGGTAATTTAATTAAAAAAATATTCTTCAAATAGTTACAATCTTTTTCTTATATCTAAATGACCTTTTAAGGTGCATACCGCATGCAATGCAGTCCATGGCTTGTGTGTAAATATTACACAAATTACCTTGTTTAAGACGTACATTTTTGTAAATAATGACATACAGTATACATAGTGCTAAAGCCAAATGTATACACGTCAAAGGAGCCACTAGTAAGACTAAATGTCTCTAGCGAACACATTCTGATCTGAACCAATAATTTTAAATTCTATAATCAAATTTTACTATTATTTCTTTTAACTTTTGGTGATTTTAGTTTAATGTCGACGTTACGTTTTCGATGGCTGCAATTCATTAAAACAGAAATTTTCATTACATTTTTCACCGCTTGTTAATGTGAGGTAAGGTATATGGCGAGCATTATTTTAATTGACAATTCCACGTGCATGTGATGAATTCCATTTATTAAACACATAATATAAAATATATATTTAAAAAAAAGAAAATGATACTGCGGCAAAAAATAGCGTAGAACAGTGTAGAATAGCAGCTTTAAAATAAATTATCTTAATATAAGTTTTAATGTTGCAACAATCTGAATATGAAGCTACACGTGACTCAGTGAGACAGCGTATGTGTATATGAGCGCGTATGATGGTATGTTTAATCCCCACGAGGACTTTATTTAAGTTATTCTAATTTCCTCGCTCTGGAACACGAAGACGAAACACGGATTGGAGTAATTACTGGTGGACAGAACAGAAGGAAGAGTTTTGACACTAGCTTCTCTCTGGCGCATAGAAGGGCATGCGTTAAGCTTCTTTTTTTAGTAGTAATGAAAGTATAATATCAAAATATTTTGAAAGTTCACGCATTTGCTGCAATTACCGAAATAAGCAGACAGCATGATGAGTTATTGTGATCTCCATTTCCCATCTATTATGGAGTGCAAGGTCGTCAAAACTGCTAAAAAATAAATTTTGTATAGTATTTAGTCAGGTACCTACCAAATCTACTACGATGAAGAGAGCAATTGGTTTCAAAATACTCCGTTTTCCGTTTTCTTTCTAAAGACATTGCATGTTGAATGGCGAAATTCAACGCCGTGTTCTGTCTTGCACCAGAGCGCAGAACTTAAAATAATTTAACTATACTCATTCCTCCAATTGGGAATCGAATTCCACAATCAATCACATTACCGTCAGACGCTGTACCACTGCCCCAAGATGGCCTCTCTCACGGCGGCCTCTATCATGATGTATTTTTTTAAATATTTTATATTGAAATAATAAACGTTTGGAAAAAAAGCATTTAAATAAAATAAACCTAAATGTCTGTATCAAAACACTATCCGATTTCACTATTTACTCGCTGATCCCAACTTCAATTGTTACTCTAATCGATTTGCTGAGATTGAATTGCGCTAAATCCGTTTTTATATTCTTTCCGATTGTATAAAATAACAATGATGTCAGTTCTGCTCGATGAAGTTATATTTTTATACAACACTATGTATTGATGGTGTTATATTAATGAAATTTGATTTTAAAATATATTATATAAAGGTATTTAAAATTCCTTTCATATTTAGCATCGAATTCTATTATGAAACCTAGCACAGGACTATTTTCTTACTTCTTTTTTCTTTCATTGACGGCATTTCATGTACAATTCTAAGAACAGACGCTCACTTTTATAATATTTAAAATATTTAAATGTATTAAATATATTATAAAAAATATTAATCCTTACTCAAAATGTTCTATGAATAAATTTGATGACCTGAGTTGGTAGCAGGAAATTGAGCATAAAGTTAAGTAGAAAAATCTCAGTATATATCCGTCTATTGAGTCAATAATTAATTCTTGTCATTTTTACAGGTGTACTGTTGTGTTTATTTATTTTTTTAAATCATATTTTTTTTAGCTTATATAGTCTACCAAATATTCTGAATACAAAAATATACGCGATTAGTCCGGCTAAGATACTTTCATTTAAAATGAGTGAGTATAAGATTTGAAAACAGTGAAAACTATAGATAATATTTCATGTTTCATAATGCACACTTCCTAAATTTATTACACTGTCGAAAGAAAAGAAGTTGAAATTCAGTGAACTTCACCAACCCTGAGAACAAAGATTAGACTAAAATGAGAAAGAACAAAACACTTCATTAAAGAATCATTAAAATGAGCGAATGAACTATACCTGAACAACAAGAAATAGAAAACACATAGTTTCTTAAAGGAGCGTATAGTGGAGAATAACATAACCTAAATTAGATTACGTCTGGTTATACTTTAATCAGTGATATATACTATGAAAAAACATAGTCTCACGCTTTTTCCGCATAGCACGGAAGGCAGAGAATACCCAGTTTCATACACTCCGGTTTCTGCCCTCTAAAAGAGACTCGAGACGTTGGCTATTAGGAAGCGAAACTCAACGCCGTACTTTGTTCCTGTTCCACTGTATGGAAAATATTGGAAAATCGATTAAAATCTTCAGTATAATAGTTATTGCAATATAATAGTTTTAATTTATTATAACACGTCTTTGATGTACTATATAAAAAATACTTGTCATGATCAGTGTAAAAAAAACCACTAGTCCAAACTAAGTGTACGTGATTTATATAAAATTAATAAGTATTCAAATCTCGAATCATTCCTAATTACATCCCTGTCTTTGAATGACTTATTATTTAATTATTATTTCACTAGATATATTTATATCCAGAACAAAACAATCACATTCTCTTGATATATTAGAAAATTACAAGCGTCTTGCTCATTTTTTTCAATATTGAAAATTCCATTAATGGAAACCGTCCCCGTGTGCTAGACGTGACTTTACTGGCTGATATTAAAAATTATTACCGTGTAATGACCTCTGAGGAAATAACCAGGTGTTACAAAATTAAACGTTCCCTGAAACGTATCCAAGCGAAATATTATGAGCGCAAATTTAATATTATCCAAGACATTCATAGAACCTTATCATAATTATGCTACAATATTTGTCTTTACAGAATTATTATTAAATTGTCAAATATTTTTAATATTTTCTTTTGTATATATCTTATCTTTTTTCACTTAGCTTATCTCCTTTTTTTTTGATTTTTTAACCAATGAAAAAATGAATAATTGTGGCGCAGAGCAGTGTCCGATTGTAAACGCTAGTGCCGGGTTCGATCTCACTAGGACGAATGACAATATATTTAAATTAAAACTTTTACCCCCCGCTTAGGTAGGACAAAACGTGGCGTTGAGTTCCGCCACTTAAAACAATGTCCCGGTTTTGGGCAAAAACTGGAGTACTACCAAGCTATAAGGGAAAAAGCTTGAAACTGCTAATGTAACCCAAAAAAACCATTTTTATTAGAGAATGTGGTGAGAATACTTATCTATATATCTACCTTACTTATCTATATATCTACGTCATTCCATTCAGAATTTCTCAGCCTAATGCGATAATATTTCTAATACAAAATAAACATAACTGAAATTAATTATTTTAATAACTAAATTGAAAACATGCACATGTTTATGTGCTTACATATATTAGAATATCAGTTAAAAGGTGAACGGTAAAATAAACTTCGATAATTATCAATAATTCAAGTTTTCAACGACGTTAGACCACGTTTTGAGCTACTTTATCTCTTAGTACTAAGTATATAAACCTATGAACTGAACGAACTTTGTAGTTTACATGTGTAATTCACACATGTGAATAGAAAGGAATTTCAAATTCAGTTTTATAGATATCAAATTCAAAAAACTTTGATTTCTTTTTTTTCTGATTTCTTACTTCTTTGAATTCTAAAACATTGGTTGTGATTGAGTTGAAGTTTAAATGAACGCCATTGATTTAAAGTTAATGCATAAACGAATCAATTTGTAAATCAAATTTTTTTAAAATATCTTATTAGCTCTGTATATACGTTTCGTATCGTATTTTCGAGTAAAAATAATTTTCGTGTAGTTACACATTTCGTATATCAAACGTACGTACGTAAATACAATCATAAAAAACAGAGTCGATTATCATGGCCCAAGGGGTTTGGGGTGTTATATTGCTTGATGATCTCTGATTGAAAATATTAATACTTAATACAGAGAAACTGTTTTCTCTGCAATACGACGTATGTGTCACGTGGGAAGTTAATTAAATATGTATACAAAATATACAACCAAAAGCAAGCAGCTCCACGTTTCCTAAAGTCATAATTTAATGAAATTTCATCTTTTGTCTTTGACTGGACACAGTAGGTTAGTACAAACAGCGACATAAATGTGGAACGGAAAGACAATCTTTGTTGTAATAAGGTGCTGTAATAAAACGTGATGAAAATAACAAACATTTTTAAAAAGTTCCTATATTTTCTATGTATTTATATAGTTTTTAATTATTCTTAGCCTTTTGTATAATTTATTTTTATTTTTAAGAACCAGTTTTATTTTATTGTATCTTTGAATTAAATTTTGAACCATGAATAAAGAAAAAATAGAAAAAAAAAGAAAAACATATTATGTAACAATGAATGTAACAAAAGTATTCTACTTAAATGTATTCTTAATATGTCACGTTAGCTTTCTATATTTATAAAAAAAAAATGGTAAATAAGAATAAAACATCTCTTACGACGTCTGCAGAGACGACATTTATTCTGGCACTACCCATTAAATACACAAAAAAAACACTTGCTCCTTAATTATATATAGAATTAGTATGTTAACCACATGGCTAATATTGCTAAATAACTATGTTTATTTCGCCATGGTGGGGCAGTGTTGTCACACTGTAAAAGGAAAAAGAAGACAAAATGAGAGAGAGAGAAGTGTCTTCACACTACGTTCTCTCTGACTCGTAAAACTGGAAAAATATAAATTAAAGCTATATATATATACTAGCCTGTTATTATTTTGGCGGAACAATAGAACATGTTTGGAGAAAATCATTATTATAGTTTTTAAAGCATCACAAACAATTGTCAGTAGAACTTACGTGTATTGTAAATAATAATTTATTAAATGTGTATATAAAAAAGGTACCATTAATAACCAAAACGAAAATAACATGTAAAAGAATAACATCTATGCACCTATATATTAATATGTGTAGTAATAGCGAGCGTAAAATTTAGTATAGTTAAATTTGATATGAAGCAGTTCTGAAAGCCATAATAACCCATTACAAATTCATTAAGCGAGTAAAATCAAAATTACAAACACGTTGCTATAGTAACACGTTCTATGCTTCAACGGGCTCACCAGTATATTAAGTCCACACCACAGTACAGGAAGATACAAAAAGTTAAAATTATTTTCTTTTATTATTAAGTAATTTAGTTTGGTAAATGTCAATTCTACCTAAACAGTTTTACTGAATTTTCGTTTTAAGAAATTCATTGCCTTTACTTAGCCGTCAGTTCTAATATAGTCTATATTTCAGATCTTTTGGGTTGTGAAATTTTCGACCGATTCGACAAGATGTCTTATAAGGTATAAATTTAAAAATATAAGTTGTAATAAGTGTATAAGAATTTCGACGTAGCCGGATGTAGAACGCATGTTATAGCGGTCAGAGCGCTTGAACGGTTTTGAAGAGGCGCGGGTTCTAATCCCGCTGCGTTTTAATTTTCTAATTAGGAAACGTATAAAAATTACACATATTTATGTTTTCAATTTCCCAAGTGTGAAAATACCAATTTCCCAAGTGTGAAAAAATTTAAATAGCAGTAAAATCATGATTTATTGAATACTGAACAGTAAAAATAATGAAAAACATATATAAGCCCGCGTAGTTTTGGCATAACATTTGTTTGTCTAACAATAACTGTTTGTGTTGTTTTAGTTTATATTTTATATATGTACATATTTACTCTTCTCTCCCTTCATTTTCATTTTATTTACAAAAGAAAAACATTTTATTTGAAATGCTTTTCCACTGAAAATAAATTTCCACTGAATTTCCAACAGCTCAAATCATTTATTTACTTTTGTATTCACGTTTGGTGCTTTTAAATAATTTATTGGAAGGCTATGGTTACGCCGTTTACTGCAACTGCACTGATATTCACAAAGTTAGATAACCTAAATATTTATTTCAAGAATCTAGATAAATGCTTAAAGTGCATATTTAAATGTAAATATAGAATAATACATGCAAATATTATAAAATAATGTTTTATTTTATTTCTAGCACGTACTGGCATAAGTACATCTTTTTAAATTTGGTTAGGTAGAATGAGGAGCTCGGATACTGGCAAGCGGTAATGTATTTTAAAGGGGCCCCTTAACCCTACACTTGTGTCGCAAGACCCAGCCACTGCTTCGAGCTCCTCTTTTTGCAATGCAATGGAATTCTAAGCAGTTTCTTCGCTTAAATGAACTAGATCAAATATAGTAAAGAAATTCAAAATAAAAATATAATAAATAAATAATAAAGTTGTAATAAGCGTATAAGAATTTCGACGTAGCTGGATGTAGAACGGCTTAGCAATCTGAGCGCTTGGACAGGGTCCAAGAGGCGTGAGTTCGAATCCCGCTGCGTTAAAAAAATTTATACGGTTTTCCTAAGTGCGTGAATAAAACTTTAAAATGTTAAAATTATAATAATCTATACATAGTAATTAACTAATAGAAGACATCTTTTCAAATTTCACTACATGCGATACAAAATATTTTAATATCTTCTTATATTAATTAATTGCCTAAACTAACTATTTGGTTAAACGTCATTCATGAACAGCAATATTAATTATTTAAAAAGTCGTACTTAATAAAATAATTAGTCGGAATCCTCTATATGTTCGTTCAAGTGCGAAACATTCAATAAAATATAATATAAATACATTTGGATAAATACAAATTAAACATTTATTGTTTTTTCATATTTGTTTTATGCATATTTATTAAAATGTAAACACGTAAAGTAAGTTTAAGTCCTTTTCAATAGTTTGAATAACATTCTACTTCAATTGAGATATACAAGAATTCTTCACACCCGCATACTTCAGTCCACTCAAATCTGCCCAATTATTTCTTTGAATCACTGCAGCACGTTCTCTACAAATTGTTCTTATATCAGATTGTACAAGGCTGGCCTTATAATATAAACTTAAATATTATATCATGCTATTTAGTAAGTGGTGTATATGTTATTTAGTAAGCAAAGAAATTTCATTTAAAAATCGTACTTCATTTTTACATAAACCATTTTTTTTACAAAATCACTCTTTTTCCCGCCCTGCTAAATTGGAGAGAGCCTAGTGTCCTGACACTCCGTTTTCCATCGAATACGACACATTGTGTTTTGAGTAGCGAACCTCACCCTGCGCTTGATCATGAAAAAACCAGAGTGGAGAAATGAAAATAATTTAAATTCTCCCGAGTGAATCGAACCCACAACCATCGTGCATATAATGCAAGTCACACTGCGCCACTAAGTAACGACCTCGCGAACTATTCTGTGAGCTGAATTATAGTAATTTACTTTGAACAAAATTCAAAAGGGTTTTTTTCACAAACGTTCTTGTATAAGTAATTACTTTACCAAACGCTTACAACACGTCTAATAGGATTTTCTATCTCAGATTCAGTTTGAACCTAGGAAACTGGCAGTATCATGCAGTCTTGTAAACGAAGTTATAGACATATTATAGTAAATTAAGTTAAGTGGCAATCAGGTTCTAACCACGTTGCTGCGATGGAAATATATGTTTATAAACAAATATTATATAGAAAAACGATTATTTGTTTGTAGAGTATGTGTACAATATGTTATATGAAAAATTTACATAAGCAAAGTTCTTGCAAAGTTTTTTTTTTAGATTCTAACATTATACGCATTTAGTGAGTGAGCAGAGATAGAGTCCAATTTCGGAACTTGGCATGTCGGATCCATCTTGGAAGATAGAACCCTCAAATTCAAATTCAATATATATTTTATTAAAATAGACTTTTGAATATAAAGCTGAAGAAAAACCGGTGAGAAACAGTAGCTCTTTTTAAATATAAAAATTACAATTTTATAATGTAAAACAGTAGTAGCTAACCTGCACCAAATTCAAATCATATTAATATTCTTCTAAGCTTTTTGTCTTTATAGCGGCTTCAAATTTCTGAAGTTACAAATCTAACATAAGTTGTAGAATCTTATTATATATGCATTTACTCAGACCCATAAAAGACTTATTTACTTTTTGGAGGCGATAACTTGGTGTTACAAGCTTATCTTTATTTCTCGTCGCTATCATATGTGTGTTACTGTTTTTAGCTTAACACTGGATATGTTGTCGAACAAACAAAATCTATATAAATATATAATAAAAGAGTAAAAAAGTCAATTCTGTACATGAATATTTTTAGAAAAATTTCATTTGGGTTCGTTAATATATCGATAACAGAAGCGTAAAATCCAATCAGTACAATTTTTGGCTGTCTGTCTGTCTGTCGGTTAATTTGGGTGTCAATCACGCAAAAACTACTTGACAGAAATGAATGAATTTTGTATGGTAGAAGGTTATAGTCCGGAGGTACATATAGGATATAGTTATTATTTTGACATACGATGTAGTTTTCGTAAAAAAAATAAAAAACTGAAACAATTACATTACTAAAGAGACCGATAAATACTGAATAGAAATAAATGATGCATAAATGTAGCTTAGAGTCTGGAGCAATATACATGATAATTTTGTTCTGAAGTTACATTGAACTTTTTAGTTACCATAGGAAAAAAAATTGTCAACACCCTTAAATTATGTCGATTAATCGCTAATTTCCTTCCAATCTGACTAAGTAATGTATTTATTAGAACATAGAATAATATAAATTTTAGATATATTTCAACGATCCATAAATTAAGTACACGATGCGCCATCAGTTATCGAATAGGTGACAACACGAACATGCCGCCCCATCTGTTATTAAATAGATGTAAGTGTTTCTACAAAAGCAATATTAGTTAAGTCAAATAAAGGTTTATAACGAACGTATACAATACAAAACATTTTTTGAAAACTAAGTTGAAAACCAAGCCATGCAAAAATAGGTTATAATAAGCGTATCAGGCTTGCGGTCAGAGCGCTTGGATTTGTATTTTTCTTCATTTTCAAGAGGCGTGGGTTCGAGCACCGCTGCTTTTAAATTTTTATAAATTTTACAAAAATGTTTTACAATTTCCTAAGTATGTAAATAACACCTTAAAATGTTAAAAATATTTAATAGATAGCATTCTCTCCTGCCAAACGATTGTTCGTTGACTAAGCTTTGGGTAGTAGAAATTTGTGATATGTGGAAAAGCTTTGTGATATGTGAAAAATATACAAAAACAAACACACTAAACACTCAGCTAAGCTCACTCATTGGTATGCGTATCTCGATGAATGATGATATATCTAAACAAAATGCCGAATCATGTATTATATAATATTATTGTACCGTATTAAGGTGTAACAGATATTAAAAAGGATTTAATGTGAAATATATTATACTAGTTATAGCCAGCAACTACGTTTGTGTGGACTATAATGAAAATAATGATAATGGCAAATGATTAATATTAAGAAATAGAAATAAACAAATATAATAATAATAATAAACAAAACAGAAATACATTAATTGAATGTCAATGTTTAATATAAACGTCAATAGATTAAATAAATATAAACGTACGTTATATAACATTGTCACAAGGAAATTTTATTTTTATTATTTAAAAATTCATTAATATAAAAGCCTTTTTTGTCAAAAGATTTATCAAATTATATGTAAATATTATTACGTTATTAAATTTAATTTTATTTAGAGTTTTATTATAATTTTTAGGCGCTATGCATATAGAAGTTTCATTCAACATAGTGCTTTTTCATCTGAACAGAAAAACTTATCATTGATCTGACAGCCTTTGGAATACGGTCACTCAACACAAAATATTTCGGGTTTGGGCAGGAAATGGAGAAGTGTCTTGAAACTTGGTTCACTCTGACTACCCTGCTACTGTGCGGGGAAAAAGCGTAAAGGTCAAATATATATATATACTATATATATATATATAATATAATATTAATATTAATATGAGAGAAGATCTTCGATTTACAGATGACGATAACCAATAACTTGCTTCGTCACGCAGAATAATGGATACGGGTAGGCTTTCAGCGAATGTGATATGGAACAACTTTATCAGGCATTAAACAGGTTGAGAAACAATATTTTATTTTAAATCTCTTTAAATAATTTAAAGCAACATTATGCTTTCGTAATACTAAAAATATCATATATTATAGCCTAAATAAGGGCAAACATACTCAAGTATATTTCTACATATAATTCTTAAGTAAAACTATAAGAAATATTTTATTTTTTATAAAATACTAGCAATGTCCGCGACTTCTACCGCATGAAATTCTCAAACAAAAGCAGCCTAAGTTACTCCTTATTACATCAGCTATCCGCAAAAGTCATCTCATCAAAATCGGCCCATCCATTCTAGAGATAAGCTGGAACAAGCAGACATACGGACAAAATTGTATAAGCTGTCTGCATATACATTTAGTAAAAAGCGGTTATTTTATTATTTAAAACAGACACTTCAAGTTATTTATTTTTATTAAGTACACATACTTGGTATCGCTAAGCGAATATTAAAATACTATAATAGGTTTAGCTAGAATATGCCTACTATCGATAATATCCAAAATTGAAAATGAATTTTCAGTTAATTTCGTACTCATTCCGATTTTGTTTGATACGATAAATGCCATGTTTTCAATAAGTTGATGTTAATGTGTTAAATGTTATGTAGTTAGATTAAACATATTGAGCTATATATAGGTATATGTAGTCTTGCTTCCTTATTTCTTATAATATCGGTAATATATTCTAATATGAGACAGCTAGGCAGGCATAGGTACATTTTTGCACGAGGCGACCGCCCTCATCACGGCCGTTATTGGAAAATTCCAAGCGAAGTTATTCTACGTTTCTAATATATTAGTGGAAGTTGACGCTAGCAAAAATGGTTCCTTCAGTGTTTTTTGTAAAAAGAGTTTCCTCGATGTTTTATAACAATTGAAATATTTTCGTCGCTTATTCCGTCAGTTTGTTTTCCGATGAATGTAAATTGTTGAAGAGATATATTGGGGAAGCCATTTCAATAACTAAAAGTGAGTTGTTAAATGTTTTTGGACTAAAATAACAATAGTGTTTTAGTAAAGTGTGACTAACGTTTATAGACCAACCGGAGTTATTTCAGTCGTTGCGATACTGCATTTTTGGTGCAATATGATACACGGCAATCATAATCAAGATATTCTTTTTTCGAATAGACTAATACAACCACTATCGTTTCGAAGTAGCAAATAATAAAAAAATCTAAATATTTTCAATCCTAGTAAATATTTTCAATCCTAGGAAATCCAGGAAGCTACCACCGGCTTGGAAGGCAGTTCTGCAGAGAAAATCCTTCAAGAAATATCACAATTGGTGTTTTCACAGATAATTTTACAATAAATTTATTACGTAATATTTAAATTTACTAAACCAAAAAATAAAGAAAAATATAACAAAAACGTACTATCGTTAGCCAATTTTCAAATTTCCTTGTCCGTTGTATTAAACTAGTCTCGCCATCATCCATCACGCCAAGTATCGTTGTTGTAATTTATCAACTCGAGACTTTGCTTGATGTCGCCAACTTGGTAACGGATAGATTTTAGCAAGAGTATTGGCTACTTCAGACTTCTGTATTATTTTATTTACTTTCAAGCTAATAATAAAGCAGTTTGTAATAAAACAATGATTACTATTTTAATAAGATCTTTTTATTTTCGCGATTACTAAATATTTTGAAATAAAACTATTTTTAACCGGATTAATCGCCTATAATGAGTCTACCTGTGACCACGGGCTAGTGTCAAGTGTTCGAAACATCGGTTTTCTAAAATGTATTTGAATACCCGATAATATACGCGACCAATCCGGTTAAAAGTAGTTTGACTTCTATTTTGGTTTATTCTCGAAAATCATCGTCATTCATCATCAGTCAGTTTAAAAAATATCTTATCAATACCCAATTCTAATGAGATAAAATACTTGAAAAGAGAAATAATATTCTTAATCAATTAAGCAAACTCCATACAGAGATGATTGATTGAAATCATCCATAGGAAAATATTTGAAATTAGAGGACAGTGCGTTCGTTAGGGTCAACTATCATACGACACTTCAATGTAGACAAAGGAAGAAAGGCCAAGCTACTTGTCACTAGTTTACCTAGAAAAAGAAAACAATTTTAGAACCACAATAAATCATATTTGACATGAAAAGCTCAAATTATTACGATAAAATTGACTTGAAAGTGGAAAGAGCGAGTAAGCGATTTAATGCGAAATACGTTTGAATGCTTGGCCGATACGTGATAAGGGAAGCGCTTCGGTTTATAGACGGTGGTCAATAACTTGCTTCGTCATGCAGAATAATAGCCGCAGACAGGCTTTGTGAATGTGAAATCGAATTAAATCAGCACATATTATATTCCAGAAACAATGCCTTGCTATCAAATTAAAATTGTAATTTGTATGGGCCGAAGTTGTATGTAATTGGATATTTCAGTCGAACGGTCATGCACTGCTCCCAAAAAAATATTTTTTGTTATGTATTTTAAAATTGACAATGGGTGGCTGTGACTTGGTAGCAAACTAAAAGTATGCCTTTTGTTAACACTAATTTATATTATTTTAAACCAGTACTGACACTCTTAAGATTAAAACAATGTTAAAATTAAGTATAAAAGTTTGAACGTTGTAGAATTTAATATGCTGATTTAAATAATACATATAATATATCTAGGTTTCGTGTTCTATTGCTTATAACGCTTTATGAGGATAATTGGTGATAATGTAGAATATGAGTTCAATATAATCTCTACCTAAATTAATGGCGAAGCATATTAGGAATTCACTTCAACAGAATTTCACTTTTCTTTCTATACCTCTTTCATTTATTTTTAGCTTCATGCTCCTCCTCTAGTCAGAGAGAACCTAGTGTCAAGACACAGCGTTTCCACTTTTCGAATTTTCCCGAACTCGAGACATAGCGTGTCGAGTGGAACTAAACGCAGCGCTTTGTTTTCTTTACCAGAGCAAAGAAATGAAAATAATTTCAATATGATTATTCTTCCAGTCAGAAGCTGTCCCACTGCGCCACGATGGCCTCATCATGGTACTTTCATATATCAGGTAAAGTAAATAAATCTATTCAAAGCTTAGCTTCTATAATTTGACATTTTATTCAACTATATAAGTAAATCATTTATTTTCTTATTCCGTTACAAACCTTTAGAAAAAAAGCAATAATATATATTTAAATAGTTATAAATAGATATGGGCCAAGTGTTCTAAGTGATAAAAAAAACGACTGTTACAAACAGTTTATCAAATTTTCAGTGATCCTCAAGGAATCCTTGTTGCGAGTTATAGCTTTGTTACCCCTATATTCCATGTATAGAAAAATATTTTTATTAATTAAAACGGAAGATTTTTTCTGTTAATTATTCTTTACAGGTAAGGTAATTGTGTACCTGTTGTCGTATATTCAACAGGGTTAAATTAATATGAGTGCTAATGAAAGCATCAAGTACAATCGTGCAAGTATGGATACAATCGATTTGTTCGTTCAATTTGGTTATAAATGATGGTATTTGCATTATTTAACTTACAATGGATGCAATGTGAAAATAAAAAATGGCTGCTTTTCTGATAGGCAGCTGTTCCTCACGATTATCGTGGTAGTGAACATTATCTGCCATATTTCTAATTTGCAATAATAAAATGAAGAACTTGCCAAAGACCTATAAATTACCTCCTTTTCAAATTTCATCCTTGCGTGTCTAGGGGGTTTTCGATATTTCATAATGTTTTTCCTTTTATAAATACGAGTATATAGACGATATATGTAGATAATATGAACTTTGTTATCTTTAAACAATTATTTTCTTCTCAAGGCAGTTGAAGAAGTCAAACACATGATATATTCTAGTTTAAAATATCACTAAAGTGTTTATATTATTTTAATTACTATCGTTTCTCCCTACGAGCAAATGGTACTTTTTGTTAAGAATGAATACTTTGTATTATTTCTTTTGTTTTTATTACTAAGTATTTTTTATTTAAAATGTTAATATTTTTTAATAAAAGTTGATTCGGCCTTAATATACACTTTCTCTTGAAATTTTGTTTAGTTAACATGTGTTTAAGTCCCTGGGCTTAATGTAAGACGTGTTGTAACGATACATACTATGCATAAATATAGTATATATTTTTATAAAATAAAATATATTTTATTTCATATTTTTAAAACAATTAAAACTTAAATAACATTTTTATTTTTGTAAAATGTCATGCTGGCTGAATGGGTTACTAGCAGTTGTACATTGTGAAGTTGTAAACAGATAAAAAAGAAAGGGAGCTTAGCGGGAGCATGACCTGAAAGGATTCTAGGAAATATATTGGTATTTAATTTTAAATAATACAAATTAAATACGTGAAAGTGTATATTAATTTAGTAAATTGAACATGAAAAATGCACGGGAATTGAAGTAAAATTGTTTTAGTAGTATTCATAATTGGTAAACTATAAAGCATTTCTTAGTGAGTTCATGTTACAATGTTTTATATAAAAGTCACGTAAAACGATTAACAATTAAATAAAAATTTAATTTTTAAAGGCTTCTTGCCTTTAGAACCTTACATTTAGAATTTACTTCCAATGAGATTTGTAAAATTGGCAATTGAATTGAACTGAAGTATCCGCCGCCATCTTGTAATAGTGATGTATGGACATTTTAGTTTACATTTTCCAGAATATTATGAAATTTATAAAATTCTAGCATAACATATAGTTTATATTTACAAAGAGGATTTAAAATATATAGTTTAAAATGTTAGGTGCGCTAGTTTAAGACCTATTTGAACAACATTCGTAGTTCGACTTTTGTGCGCTAGTGAAGCGCTTTTTTATTAAGTTTAAATGAAAAATATTATTCATGCCATAAAAAGATGAATAGTTAAGCAAAGTACTAAAAGTGAAAACAAAAAAAAAAGGAATTTTATTATAATAAATGAAAAAAATGTTTGAGATATTTTATACTATCAACTAACTAACAAAGGTAGCTTTGATAGAAGAAAGAGCTAAAAATAATAAGAGATTTTTGTGTAAATTCTTTAGTGATGAGATTGAAAACTACAAGGAAAATATTTCCCTTATGTACCTTTTCACAAAAATACAGAGGTCGAAGTTATCAATGTCCTATTGTTGCTTTTTAAGAATATTACATAGCGATTACAAAAGCTTATACTATATAATAGGCTTTTTATTTACGAAATCATACAAAATCTAATTGTTTCTTAGATATTTTTAAGCTGTTACTGCGTAAAAATGAGTAAAAATAAACCAATTTCTTACACTGTATAAATTCTTTCGCTTTCCATTAGCTTTACAAATGGTAATAGGTAAACTCTATAAAGGTAGACCCTTCAGAATCCCTTAGTCCTTATCAGAATGTTTGACTAAATAATAATAAAGCCGCAGAATTAGAATAGTTAAAGCAAAATAAAATTATTTTAAGCAATCCATAATAATAATTATTAGTTATTAAAAGTCAAGATGCTACAACCAGCTCAATCAAAAAAAAAATGTATGTTGCAAACTATGTTCCGGTCTCAAATTGTTAGATTTCTAGTTAGAATTGTATAACAGTAGTAACAAGGTCTAGAAAGCATATATGTGAAATGTCAGAAACGTCATAACTGGTAATTAAGAGTGAAACCCGCCCCGGGGCCAGAGCAAAACGGATGCCTAACAAACTAATCTACTTAGTCTAATCTCATATTATCAACATTAATAAAAACAAGATAAATAAATAATTTTGTAAATAAATAATGTTATGTTATAACAGGCATTTGTGGCGCAGTGGCACGTGCTGCTGAACTATATACGCGATGGTTGTGAGTTCAATCTCTAAGCGGAAGAATTTAAATTGTTCTGGTGAGACCAAAAGCCAACATGCAATGTCTTGAATTCAGGTAGAAAGCGAAGAACGGAGTGTGTTCACATTATTTTTTCTCCTTTTGTAAAAAAATATAGCATTGTTTTATATAAGTATAGTAAAATTGTTTTTCAGAATGCAGCATATTCATGTTTAGATTTCTGTCTTACTTAGAAAATAAAAAGTTTTAAAAAAGAATGGAATTTCCAATTTCTTGTAATTTTTATTCATTTTAGAACGTTGGAATGTTATACGAAATTGTAATTATTTATTTCATGTGAAATTTACTATGAAAAAATCGTAAATATATGACTTACAGTCTTTAAAGTTAGACTCTTTGATTAAAACGTTGAAAAATTGTACCCACAAGATATATATTGAGAAATTGTCCAACAAATATTGGGCGGTAGGATCACGTAGATGCTATTTGTTTTAGGCCGGTATGTAAGGGGTCGGGTATCGCGCGCCGGCATGTGATGCCTTCATAAAGAGAAAATAATGGCTCTCAATATAAGTTTCGGTCAAGTTTAAATAAACTGGGCAATAAGTTAGATCGCTTTACAAATTTACTCTACACACTTAAAGCATTGTTTTTAAGTAAATGATACAAGATGAACTAAAATATAAAATACTTTTCAGGTAAAATGTTTCAAACTACAGAAGAGATATTGCGCAAACATTTTATTTATACCTTTAGGAGTAACAAAATATAAGTAACTCATATATAAGAATGAAGCAACTCATATTTCTCAAGAACACGAGTGGATTCCTTTACTGAGATGGAAATCTAAACGGATGGTTCCATAATACAGAGTGCTAGCAGTGAAATTCATGATGCATCCTGAATTCACTACATAATCCTATCTGTCCTAGGAGTTTATGGTTAGCGTCAGTGAATATATCACATCTTGTCTGGTTTTATGCTATATATTATTTTCATAGTTCTCTCTTGTCTACATTTGTGGTAAGTAAAATTTTAGTTTCGTAGATACTAGTATATAAGACTAGCATTAGTTTGTAAAGCATGCAAAGTGTTAGGTTATCGTTCTGTGTGTGAATATGGTGAATGGAATTGTGAAATGTTTAGAATTCTCCTTTTTATAGTTAGTGCTTACTAGTACTCGTTGATTTACCATCTATTTAGACATTGAAATTTGGACCCTAAATTATAATAACTTTCTTTAAGGTGATTTCTTAAAGTCTTTAAGACATCAAATATTGTAGATGATTATATTTTTATAACTCCTCGCTTTTCTCTTTCAACAGACAAAGAGGACTAAGTAACACTCCATTCTCTGCTTAAACACAAAGCCTAGCTTTGCCTTACCGAAAAAAAAAAATGAAAACTAAATAACTACAACCATTCTCTCTAAAGAAAAACTTATAACCATCGCGCTTACAGTCAGATGAGATGCCACTGAGCTATGATGGTCGCAAAGTTGCACTAATGTGACATTTACTTATTTCTTATAGTTTAGCTGTTCTATCATCGTTTTTCATTAGATTTCCTCTATCACTAATTGCTGTGTAGGCCAATGAAAAATACCTATCATGTTGAACATTTTTGTTAACGGGGCATTTAATTATTTCATATAATTTGGACTATTGTGGTTCTTCGTCAGTTGTTCCAAATCTTTAATTTTTGTGTCAACGGAAAATGCATATCACGCTGAACAATATATTTTATAGCGGGTTTATCCTTTTTCTTGTGAACCCAAGGTTATACAACTAAAACGAGTTTCGTTTTTCATAATTCAACTTGCAATGTTTCAAATAGGAGTGGAAATTAAGGACCTGAGCGTCACTAAGTCTTTTTTCCATTCCGAGAGAGAAAAGCGTGAAGCTAAAAATATTACAATCATCTAGCTTATCTGATGTGAAAGTCTCAGACACAAAAACATTACCACATTAACGAGAGCTTCGGCATAAATTTCAATGTCAAATGTGTATCTACCGATGGGAGTAGTGTATAGTGTTAAATATAACAATTAATTATTTAGGAATTAGAAATATTATTATATTCTACTATATAATACAGGGTAGTCATAGAGAACCTATTGTCAAGACACTCCGTTCGCTACTTTCTGTCAAGTGTTTCTGTCAGATGCCTGAGCGGGGAAATGAAATATTAAATCATTATCTCTCCCCCAAGTGGATAATATGAGTAACTCTAAATAATGACTATATGCAGTGTCATAATTTCTATTGCTTGTTGAATTTATTTGTGTATAACGAAGCTGTGCGTCGAAACATTGAAAGGCTTTACAGCAAATATGTTTGCGTGGCCTTTGAGATTTTAGGGAAACTGACATCTGTTAAATGTGTTCAATACGAATGAATTCCAAGTAATATTATGTTAAAAACATTTTTTATCCATAACGTGCTTATTTGTAAAAGCCATTAAAGTTATTGAGAGTAAATATTATTTTACTTCCATCTACCTCAATATAGGTATTATAATGAATAAGTAAAAAAATATTGACATTATGTACATCTATATTATTTTTAACAGTGCTATAAAAATATTAATTTTCAATAACCGTAAATTATATTTTATTATACTTCGTCATTAACAATTTAATGCAAAAATTAAATGAAATTCGAAAGTCCAATAAGGTTTAAACTATTGAAGTAATCATCATAGTACAGAAAGACAAATAATATTGTGAGCAAATGCTATTTTTACTGTTTTAACAAATATATGGTACTAAATTTTTTTTCTACTTTATTTATATTATAATTACGACCAATTATAGTCTTAGTTATTTATTTCATACCATGTCGACCGAGTTATTGAGCAATTTATTTATTATTCTCGCATAAAACATGCTTAGACAACAGGCAAATTTAACAAGAGTTTTAATCGGAAATGAAATTTGGCTGGTTCCCAGAAATACGGGTGTTTCGTACGTACAGTGGGTATATGACAGAAAAAGCGATGTTTGCAACCATCAGCCTCAGCCGACGCAAACGCCGGGTGCGGAAATGTTGACATTGCGAGTTGACTCGCGGAAATAACGTTCCACTCCCTTTGCGGCCCTTGCATGCCTCCTGTCTGGATAATACAAAATATATATTAAAAGTAACGAAATTGCTTTTAATATTTATTTCTGTTTTATTTACAATTTTTGTTTGTTACAGACAAGTAATAGTGCAATGATGAATAAAGTGATATTATATTATATGCATCAGTGCAATCGCTTACATAAAGACACTTAGTAGATATCCTTTTTTTTTTTTAACGTTAGGAAATCCTTTACGGATACCCGCCCGATTCCGGGGGCTCGGACGCGGTTATGTGGGACTCCGGACCGGCAGATATGGGCCGTCCGTTTACCCACTAAAACCTCACGGTCCTCCTCCACCGCCACTGGCCAGGGCCACGGGGACTATCTTAATCTTCCATGAACCCTGGCGGACTTAGTAGATATCCTAGTAATTTTACGATCACATTAAAATATATTAAACGTTTTTAAGGACAATAGTACATAAATTCCATAATTCAGGTAATTCATGTACTTATTTCTTTATATAAATATAAAGAAATTTATATATATAAAATATATTATCATAAAAACAGTTAAATCTTACGGAACCAAGAGGAAGAAAAGGAAACAGCTTACCACAAATACGTGTGACATTTAGTAAATTACAAAGCTACTGGCCAACTGGCGAGTAGAACTAAATTAACACTAAGTTGTTTTAATGGATGTTTGTTATGACTAATTTTGTGACGTGAAAGCTCTTGTAAATTTAAAAAACGTATCTGTATCTTATTTAACATTGTATGTTTATTAGGTTCAAGCTATATTATAGTTTATATAACTTTAATAAAATTAACACAAATTGAAAACGACTACTTTGATGTTGATTTCACTGTTACACGAGCTACAGCGTCGAAATTCGAAATAGTAGTTTGGGATGACGTATTAACTGTCCTGAAGGTTTATTATCATAATTGCAATTTTAGATTTCTAAGTAATGGCCAGTATGGTATTTATATATACACTTATGAAGCGTACAATAATTTATAAAGTAAACACTACTAATATTTATAATATATTGAATATATCTTAAAAATATATACAGCTTTTCAACTAATAAGATCAAGAATTTCCGTTATTTCTATATTTATATGTATTAACACTGCATCGCTCAGCTCAACAGTCCGCAACTAGCGCTCCTCTAGTATATTTAGTGCATACATTCGTAAATTCAAAGTGTGACTTGTACACGTATATACATCTATAATATGTAATTTGTACAACAATATTCAAATGAAATTATGCTAACAGATAACAAGCCTGTATCTATCACATAGGCTATAAATGAACAAAATTGAACGCCGGACTGCCAGCACTAATTACCTTAGTTGCAATAATAGCTGCGGTTAGGGAAATTATACCGGTGAGTTAAAGCCTACGCCACCAATTAAAGTGCTTCGAAGATATACAGTATTGAATTAAATCCATTTCAATGTATGGCTAGGTAATAATTGCTTTACGTAGCCATAAACTAATTCGATCTCTTTCTGAACCAATGGTGTAGTGACATTAATTACAAAAGGTCGTAAGTTCGTTTTTATTATTCCCAGGTTCGTTTCTATTATTTTATATATTATATGTGTGATGGGCAAGTTTAGATTAATCATATTATAAAGTAATACTTTATAGTCACTGTACTAGGTTGTTTTTTTTTAAACTTAAGATATAAGGTGTTCAATTACAGTAAACATATAAGAGTATTATTTTTGTGTTATTTACATTTTTAGTTTGATTTACAAAAGTAGTAATACAATTATGAAAAAAGTGACATTATATTTTTTTGTTAACATTTTTTAAAGTGTTATTCCCACACTAAGGAAATTGAAAAAAACATATTTAGAAAACGTATAAAAATTTGAACGCAGCGGGATTTGAACCCGCGCCTCTTGAAAACCGTTGAACGGTTTTCTAAATATGTCTTTGACATTATATTTATACACCAGCTACCCGTTCGCGGCTTCGCCCGCGTAAGTTTACACGTGTAGTTGCACGATTATAGCTATTTCGTGTTTACGACCGCCCGCGTTCTCGTTCAAGATATAAGCTTCAAATTCATAATTTCATCGAATTATACACACATATTGATGTATCAATGTATAAGGGAAGTTAAATTGTGGTAGTCAACTTTAGTGTCAATTTTGGAATCCAACAACATAACATTGCAGTCTAAATTAGTTTATTTTAACAAAGCCGTCGTCAGGAAATTATAATTTTGTACCTACACTTTTCATTCAGAAATCATGACAAAATTCTAAAGTAGCGGGAATTGAAGTAACACTTTCAAGCCCTCAATCAAAGTACAAAATTTCTACTTGGTTTAAAAATATATATTAACTTAGAGCTCAGTTCTATTGTGCATTTGATGAGCCAATGGGTGTAAATTTGAATCTGGTGTGTATAACATGCAGTGGAGGCTCGCGGCTTCACCTACGTAAACTATTTCCACTTTTCACCCGCCCGCGTTCTTACTTAAATCACAAACTTTGCTTAAATTTATAATTTAAATGCTTGAAACTTTTTTTATTTATAAACCGATTGAAATGAAATAAATGCAAAAAAATGTTAGGCTTACTACAATACAATAATCAAAATCAATAGTCAAAATGACATTTAAAAACTCTGTAAAGACATTTATAAGATTAGCGTGCACAAACAAACAAACATTAAAAAGAAAATTAAAAATAATTATTTTGGGTTCTTTATCATATACCTTCATGTACAGATAGTGTTCAGTTTTTAACATTTAAGTTTACAACTTAATTAACTTATGTATAAAGTACATTAATAATAATGTTTTTTTCTTAATCTATTATTACCACTAAATAAATACATATTTAGAATTTTTTCAAGGAAGAGGACATAACTGCTTCATTTCTATCTTTAACGGCCATTTTTAGATTGTACTCCACAATGCTTTTCGTTGTTACACTTCTTGCATTCCGAATCAACTATTCCGGTGTGTCGTGTTAAGTGTAGTCTAGTTTAGAGATGGAAGCCTAGTTTTAGTAGAAATAATTATCGCACACAAAGACAATACAAACAATGTACATAAGAATATATAGAATTAGTACAGAGCGTGTAAAGCAAGTGGTATTATTTCTAATAGCAATTTCTAACAGACAACCTTTTGAAAAAAAGACTGGGGGTGAGGGATAGTGCGAAAAATTTAATTATGAACTTATTTCTATGCTTATTGCCAAATATACTAGATATTACTTGAACAGATAATGTTACGACCAAAAAGCAGGCAAACAGAGCTATTTTCGTATTTAAAATATTAGTATGGATATGGATTACTTCCATTTACTACATGCTGACATTGAAACTGATCCAAACTATAATGAATTTCTTTTTATTTTGGTAATTTTTCTTCTTGTGTCTCAGAGTCTTCCACACCAGAATTAGAAAATGAAATCAGAATCAATAAGGGGAACTCAGAAAATTACAGTCGGTAACTTTTTTACAGCTACACCCCACCCGCTCCCGCTCCCGTCCTCTATATTCTCTCTTTTTTGTTATTCTAGCTTCACACAAACCTATATAACTATCAAATTCTAGAACATTATTAATATAATTGTGATAATACGAATTCGAAAATTGTAATAATGGACTTTTGTTGCTGCTGTAAATTTTTCTTTACTCTTCTATACCTATATTTGTTTTCTGATATAAGTAAATCAATTTTTATTTTATTTCTAATTAACGCCTCTCTTATTTGATTTTCATACGGGTCTTAAAAGGTACTTTAAGGGATGTAGTTTTTCTAAACACGCTGTTCCCGTCTTGAGAAAAGTAAAAGATAAATTATTTCAACTTCCCTAGCAATTAGTTTTCAAAGGTAAAATTTATGAGAGAATTTATTTCCGTAACAAAACCTACGATATTGTATATTATGCTATATTAAGTATATAAGTAACTTTGCCCAATACTTGACCCGCGTGAATATAACGTAAATGAAAAATATGTTCCAATCTCCAAATGTTTTGACCTTAGCCTAGGTTACAATGAGAGATGACAATTTTTGGCTTATTTTCCCACTTTTGAATGCTGTGACGTCATACTCTTATGTTATATATTTAATATTCTTACCATTCATCCAACCCCCATGTCTAACGCATATACTATACAAGCACTATTCTCCTGGCTTCTAATGCAATTCATCTGCCTCCGCCTCCGTCTATACTATACTATATACTATTATGCGGGTAAATCAATGGCAGCCTCCCTTATATAGATAGAATAGACCCTTTTAGAGCTCACATAATGTACTTTTATCTAGCGTATCTATCATCAGCATTACAATCTGTATTATGAACTAACAGTATCAACAGCATGTACCAAGCAATTTGCTACACTAATATGTTAAAAAACCAACAGTGTTATTCCAACAAACATTGCAATCAAGTTAATACATGGAAAATGCCGTACTTGCCTCAGGGCACGCTTCGAGTAAACAATCCTCCCAGAGGCCGGAGCTAATCACTTCATTGACTTTATTTACGCCATTGATACCATTTAAGCAGTGACCGCATTTCCGGCGTGTGATGTTGTGTGCTTTTTTAAGATAAATCTTTAGTTTTTTAACTATTTACCTAATGTATCAATAGATTAAAGTTCTTTGAATTCGCGCTCATTCATTACTCTTAAATAGTCAAAGATAATTCAGAGATTATTTTTCTTCAATATTTTTTTCTGCTTCCAGTGTAGTTAGAAATAATTACAATTTCAATTTTCAACATGTATATATTAAGACGTGAAGCAAAAACATTGTAATTTTACGAATGTTTTTAACAATGAAAAAATACAATGTTAATAAAATAAATGTAACACACACTACCAATAATTACAATTCATCGTGATACATACACTTTTATATAAAGCAAGATACTAATGTTGTCAAGGCAACGCGTTGGTTACGCGTCAATGGGGCAGTCTAGTTTTTTTTTAATTTTCCTGTTACAACCATATTATTTCATTAATTTTGTAAGTTTAAACAATCAATACGCTTTCCTTTGTTGCTGAATCAAGTCAATTCAATTTTGCATAAAGAAAAATACTTTCTAAGTTTTCGTGAAAATCATTACACGCCTTTAATCTATTTACACAGCAATTACGGAGTTATACGATTAAAATATATGCTACGAATTTACCTTCAAAATTTCGTTGGAAAATGTAAATGTAAGCGTCGACTGCAAAGATAATAGGCTATTTTAGGTAACATACAACACATCCCGAGGGGTCATTTATTTTACCGTAGCTGATCTAGCTTCCTGAGTCTTAAATGAATATCATATTCATAGTACATTAGGTTGGCTGATAAAATTATAAATTTAATATTTTCTACAAAATTATGCAAGTTATAATTATATTACTAGTTTTGTTCTGTAGCAGGATAGCCATATAGAACCTAGTGTCAAGACACTCCGTTCTCCACTTGCCGCCGACATTGCGTTTTGATTGATGGAACTCAACGCCGCGCTTTTACTTAGGTACCAGCGCGAAGATATGACAATTATTTAAATATAATCATTCCGCCGAGTGCGAATCGAACCAGCAACAAATGTTCTAGTCAGTCCCAAGGCGCCACAATGACCTCATTGAGTATTATTACATTAAATTTCATTTTCACTATTCATTTATATTCATTTCGTTCCTTTAAGACAAATCACGACATTGAGTTCAGGTGTCAAATTCCGGCGTACTGCGGACAACGGAGTGCCTTGACAATAGGTTCTTGAAATTTCACCGAGTATAGTATGAACCAACAATTGTAACTTTCAGCCAGTTATCCCCTGACTTTGTTGTGATGTCGTCAAGTTGAATTGTAAATAAAAAGAAAAAGAATTTTAATATTTACTATACCTGTAAAAATATTGTTTTAGTTTCTGTGTAAAGACAAACAGTCATACATAGCCAAACTTATGGATAACTGTAACAGTTGTCCATAAATTTGGATATGTACCTACCTATATAATAATTTATTCCTTATATAATATAATGATTTAAATCCCACTGTATCTTTGACTTACTTTAAATATTTAGTTGTAATTTACCGATACACAAATTTACCGGGACAATATACCAACGAAGACAAATGATAAATTTATGATTTATTCTTGTAGTACCTCTGACACTGTTGTTGACCTTAGATAGCATGAACTAAAACATAATTGCAATATAGAATATTCCCGAAATTCATATTTTATTACTAAGCTAAAAAAAAGAAAAAAAACTTATTCTACTAACTACTAAAGAATTTTTCTTTTAAGAATAATGCAGAGGACGTAGCGCGTTGCTCTTACAGTAAATGTTTGCGGTGAGCGTTTATATTTAAAACACCGGTTAGAATAGAAAAATGTTAAAGTATCTAGAACAAAATGTGAATTTAAGAATTTCATTGTATAACTAGGTACCTACTTTATTTTATTACAGTTGTGTTAATAACACTAAGAAAAGATACTAAGTGATTCATAATACATACATGTGTATTTTTACAAAGATGTAGTTTTTGATTTTTGGCAGTGTGCTCTACTCTGAAGGAATGCTTTACACTAAACTTACACCTAGTCAAGCCAGAAAAAGTATCAGTAAGGCTTACCTTACTGATATATTATTATATAGTCGAAATAAAACATTGCTTTTGAGAAGTTCAACAGAAGCTAGCTGTATGAGTATTCAAATCAACAAATCATTAGCCAAAGCCAAGATACAATTTATACGATGCCACGGAAAACATTGATATCGTATAAAATTTACGTAATAGTCCCTTGTCCTCATAACTTTATCCATAAATGCACGTTGATTTTTCCAAAGATCCTTACAGATGAGAATGTTTTTTATCAAGGTTTAGGTCTGCTACAAATCTATATAAGCTGGCGTTTTTTATTGGTTGCAGTTAAGGTTGCTTAGTTATAGTTAAGCTTCTACTTGTTTGCAAAACCTATAATATTACTTCAAACCAAAAAAATAATAATACTTATACATACAAATTATAATTTTAAACACTTTTGATCTTTTTAAAACATTTTAATAGTTTTAGCACTCGGCACTCGGGGGAATATTTGAAATATTCTTATTTCTTTGGTCTAGTAACGCTCTGGAATTGACTTTTAACACGCAATGTCTCAAAACGTGTACACAGTAAAGACTGGAGTGTTTGGTCTCAAAGCTTTCTCTGCCTATTCTGCTATATGGGAAAAAGTTATATTTTTAACAATGTTACAAACAAATCGATAAAAACCAAATTATTATACTAAAACGCACCAATAACCAAGAATATACAAGTTATGGACATGTCATAGGATATGGTCCAAATTTTACCAAGATAAAGGTTATAATACCATTTTTCTGTAATATTATACAATATTTATTTCCTCGGAGTACCCTCTGAAATAAATTCCTTAAGTATCGAATTTTCAAAATATCGTTCTTAATATTAAAATTAAGAACGATATTTTGACATTATATTTTAATGTACACATTTGTTTTCTGAATTAATTAATTAATAATATAAAATAAAAGTTAAAGCAGCTATTCTAAGCCACGAAGCGTTATTAGCTATGCTAAAATATATTTTTCCATTGTAAAGCTTATTCAAATTTGAGGTAAATAAATAATATTATTGTTTATATTTAAATAATAACAATCAGTGAAAACTATGTAACGTTTTAAACCCGTTATTGTAAAAAAGTATAAATTGATCAAAAGTATAAATCATAATACGATGCTTTGGCACCTGGAAACTTGAACATACTTGAGTGTTTATTTGTGGGTGGGTGTTTATCTAGTTTCTAACGGATTATTAAAAAAAATGGCTCACTACCTTTCTTCTCCATATATTCATACTTATGCCAAATATATTCATACTCGGACGTGGATGGAGCTAAATTCATGTGGGTATTTTAAATGTGCACAATTTTAAACTTACTATAAAATTCAAAATGTAATTCTTATAATGTGCTAAATTTGAAGTGAACAAAATACATTATATATACACATACATATGCAATTTTTATGTATATTACATATAATGTAATATATCCAGAGGTTCAAAAGAAAAAACTAGGTCATAGTTCAATAATATAACTTCTAACACCCAATATTCCACTGGGACATATAGCACTGAGATCTTTCTTGTTGTTTTTTATTTCAACCATTATTATCTTCACACATTTCCCATACTTTAAAGAGTAGGCAGGTAATGGTAACTTCTTTAATGTTTAATTTAAAATATATTGCTATTTTATTTTCAGAAATTCGCATTAAGTCTTTTGGTGCCATTTTCAGCAGATTACACCTGAAGACTCTATGGTCTACCATAATACATATAGTCTACTATTACACTAAGCTGCTGCTGCTTATTGTTGTGTAAATAGATGAAAGGCATGTAATGATTTTCACGAAAACTTAGAAAGTATTTTTCTTTATGCAAAATTGAATTGACTTGATTCAGCAACAAAGGAAAGCGTATTGATTGTTTAAACTTAGAAAATTAATTAAATAATATGATTGTAATAGGAAAATTAATAAAACTAGACTGCCCCATTGACGCGTAAGCAACGTGTTGCCTTGACAACGTGTATGTTACTTTGTATAAACGTGTATTCCAAAGAATTGGTAGTGTGTGTTACATTTATTTTATTAACGATGTATTTTTTTTCATTGTTAAAAAAAACATTCGTAAAAAGGGGTACAATGTTTTTACTTCACGTCTTAATATATATACATGTTGAAAATTGAATTTGTAATTATTTCTAATACACTGGAAACTTGTAGAAAATTCAATAACTACGAATTTAATACTGTTTGACACGTATCTAACTAATGCACCAACTGATATATGATATATTTTATGGACTCACAACAAAATTCATATTTCATCTTATATTGAAGAAAAATAAATCTCTAGATTAGCTTTGATTATTTAAGGAGTAATGAATGACGCAAGATACAAAAAAGAACTTCAATCTGATACATTAGGTAAATAGTTAAAGAACTAAAGATATTGCATTTGGAAGAACATTGAGAAAAATAAACATTAATTTTTATTATCTTAAAAGCACACAACATCACACGCCGGAAATACGGTCACAGCTTAAATGAGTATCAATGGCGTAAATAAAATTAATGAAGTGATTAGCTCCGGCCTCTGGGAGGATTGTTTACTCGAAGCGTGCCCTGAGGCAAAGAATTACGGCATTTTCCATGTATTAACTTGATTGCAATGTTTGTTGGAATAGCAACACTGTTGTTTTTTAAATATTATTTCGTTAAAGTATAAAGCTCAAATTTGTTATGTTTTCTTCGAAATGATATTAGAAATTACCTTACCCAATGACAATGACACTTAGGACAGTTGCAACCCCTTGCCAGACACCCTTAATTAAAAAAATATATGATTATACTTTTGTTTTATTATTAAATCTCATATTTAAATATGTTACTTATATATCAGATTTAATAAAAATTACAGTTTTGATGGTTTCTTTATCTTCTCAGGAACAAAGTGGCTATAGGGGCGATCTTGATTCGGACCAACTGTTCAAACAAGTGTAAGTGAGCAGAACGTTGTCAAATTTTGTAAATTATTTTGTAGTCAGTCGTAACTAATATTAGATATAGGTAATAGCTTATTTTACATAAAATCTAGTTATATTGCATATTATCGATATTAATTCTTTTCGAATTTACTTTCGATTCATATTCAAATATGCCTTTTTTGGTTTTGGTACAAATTATATAAAATTAAAGACTAATAAATAATAAAAGAGAATTAAAGAATAATTTCGTGAAATGAATAATGTTCGTGTCGAATTAATAATATGATATGATTTAAAAAAAAAAAAATTCTAAAAGTTATTGTTCATTTTGCGTAATTTAGGTATTTTCGTGTATATTTTAAACATTATAAACTTGTTTTTTTTTAACTAAATGGATGGAGAAAGTGTTGTTGACGATCATCAAGCCACAATCTTCCTTTTGTGCTTTATAGTTAGTTTCTTTACAATAGCCATACTTATAATTCATGTAGCTATATACTATATTACTCAATGAAATGAAATTTAAATGAAAATTAACTACTAGAACAGTCGTAATACCTCCTCCTTCCCGCCGTAATACCTCCTCCTTACTTTACGTCTTAGTAAGTTAGTATAACACTAAAGTTTTATTGGCTGAATTGCTGAAAGCTTTCAATTTTTATACATAACCTCCAAATAGTATATGAAAACCCGTCCGTAATCGGAAATCAAGGAGAACTGCATCTCAAGCTGAATATAACTTCCAGTTAGACTGGCAATTCTATTTTAAAGATTCAAAATCTGAAATAAAAATAAAAAAACAAAAAAAAGCCAGTTCAAGTTAACTTCTGAATATTAATTGGAGTTAGGAAGCTATTGTCAAATTTAATCATAATCACTTCAGATTATCATAGATACCAATCAAGCGTGCATCTAGCTTTCAATTAGCCAATATTAAATAATTATTGAATTGTTATATTTAGTGTATAGATATTTGATTAGCAATATATTATATACTGCGTAAACTACATGACTAAACTATGTAGATTTTTCGCCCGCCCGCGTTCTCACTCAAATCACAAGTTTCGCTTAAATTTATAGTTTAAATGGTTGCAACTTTTTTGTTTATGAACTGATTAAAATGAAATAAACACTAAATGTTAACGGAAGTTTACCACAATACAATAATACATGCAATAAATTGCATGTAAATCGGATGATCCATTTCTGAGATAAGCTTGTACAAACAAACAGACAAACAGAAAATAAAATTAAAAATCATTGTTTTCGGTTTTACTATATTGATAAATACCTGCAATAATGTTATTTTTCATATATCTTGCATGCACAGACAGCGATTAGTTACATTTTTATTATATGTTTAAATTATTTTTTCTTATCCCGTAAAACATATGCCTTAAAATGGAAAGTAAAATACTTTGTTGTTTCTACCCATTTACAATCATGCAAGTTTTTATATTTATAAAATATATTGTTAATTTGTTAATAAGATTAAATGAAAAACAAAATTATTATTATAATTTTTTTATGTTATTTTTCAAATTTAACTTTAAACATATACAGTATCAGAAGTTATTTATTTTCATAACACTGAAAAAAACGTAGAAACCATTATTTTTCTAAATATATAAACAATGTGTAATAGCCTCTGTTTACCGTTTGTGAATCGTTCCACCGCTGACGATCAACGTACAAAGCTTACCACAGTGGGAAATGTTTTCTACCAAATTTACCAAGCGAAGTTACAGCCGTGAGACAGATTAAGTGCTTTTGACACGCGTCTATCATCTCTTACGAGTTTCGAGTATATATTGAGACGAGGGTGTTTATCTACGCATTTGTTTATTCTTTTGTAAATATTTCAAGTTAATTTTACATATAAATATATGTGATGAAAAAATGTATTAAAAAGTGAAATTTTTGTATATTTTAAGTTCAAATTATCATTGGTGTAACCTTAAAGGTAAATATTTATTTAACAAAATTTAGATACTATAGATATATTCATTTTTTAATTCTTTATAAGCACTTACATAAGAAATACGATTAAACTACATATAGAAGTAAACAACCTATTAGTAATACGTTTGAAAGATAATACAATTTTTCGACGTTTTTCACAAAGTGTTTATCTTAAAAGGTCCATTCTTTCTATCTTTCTTTTACTATCTAATATAACAAAGATGTAATTTAAATGAAATTGTTTAGTCACAAAATTTTACTAAGCTGCTTATTTAACCATTTTCTACCAAATTGAAGGTCTTTTATTTCTTCAAAATATAATAACCTCAATGTATTTTTGTAAAGTTGCTCTATTTATCACTACACCATATAAAAGCATCAATAAAGCTGGCTTCAAAACCAGCCTCGAACGAAAAATCGAATGCCATAACATTTCACCCTAAATTCTAAATGCTTTGCCAATATTTGGACGATGCTTAAAATAGAATTTTTAATTTTGAGCTGACCTAATTTTTCATAGGCTGTGTTCTGATCAAATAAAAACTTTAATCGAAATCTGATTTAGATGGAGTTATTCTCAATTTTTTATTAGGACTATCGTGTTTTATTGTTAAGCAAATGGGAGGGAGGAAACTTTTTAAGGTTTATATATCATAAAGTATATATAGGATATATACATATATGAATGTATTATGTTAAGTGCCAAGTTTTCGCCATTTTCCTTATTGGATAACGGAACGCAATGCTACATTTCTTCTGCTTGTATTAGAAAATCTTCTGTATTTTATATTTAAATATTCCTGCTAAATGAGATTTTAATATATCAATATTTACTGACAGTACAATTGTATTATACAAAATATTTTTTAACCAGTTTTTCATAGAAGCATAGGTGGTGAACCTAGTGTCGAGACACTCCACTTTCCGTCTGAAATGGAGACATGCGTGTTGAGTGGACAAATTCGGTGCCGCACTTTGCCAGAGCGGAAAAATGAAAATAATATAAATATTACCTATTGCCCGCGTAGGAATAGAACTCACAACTAATTGATAATTTATTTACAGTCAGACGCTTTGACACTGCGCCATGGTGCCATGATCTTAAAAAGAAAATAAGTATTTTAATAAAGTTGGGTTCAATAGTGATTACAATCAAAGACAAAAGAAAATGTTCATGGTGGTGATAAAACTTGAGGAAAATCTTTTAGTAAATAAAAAGAAAGATCTGACAGTAATACTTTACAGTCTACAACTAAACAAGCCGAAGTTATTTTGCGCTGTGTACTGAGAAGTTCACTGGGGACATTACAATCGGTCAAGTTATTTCTGAAGCTAAGTTTTAAACGAACCTAGATTTCAGACAAAAGCCAGATACTCTACGAAAATACTTTTAGAAAGAAGCGGAGAATGGTTCAGAGTTCATGAGATATTATTTATTTTTATTATGAAAGGACAATAAAATTGGAGATCCATACATTAAAATGTATAAATATATTACTATACATTTGTTACGCAATCGCTGCGCATCTGCGGAAGTACTTTTGTTGCGCGCGGCACAAAACGCAAACTCAGCTGCACGTGCAACGATTTAACGTCCATCATTAGTATATTAAGGGACCTTATTTATTGAATAAGTTTAGTTATAGTTCATGACCCTTTCGATACATCGTGAGTAAGGTTCAGTTTGAATTTAATTAACTGAATATTAAATAAATTTAAGTACAAAGTAATTAATTACTAAATAGTTATTATATATCTATCAACATATTGATATGTAATGCACAAACTTTGTGCGTATTTTTATGAAAATTAAACGAATAGAGGAGTTTAAATTATGAAAAAATTGCAGTTATCCCTATTTTTTTATCATAATAAATTATTGAATTAATAAAATACATGTGTAGCCACACTTAGCAATGTGGCTAAGGCAACGTGTATTGTACGCGGAAGGGGATCTTCTAGTTTCAGCATAATTAAAATTAAATAACACAAGCTTTTTAGACGAAAACTTATTTAAGTTAAAAAAGAAAGCTTTTATTAATAGGTCTCGTACGTTGATCCCGAAGCTTACAAGTGTGTTAAAAATGTATGTGAAAACTGGTGATTTTTTTAATAAATCCATTATAAAAAAATGTGATAAAACTTAGAATATAACATATTTTTACCTTCTGCTAAATAATATTCACCTTATAAGAGAAACACTAGACAAACCTGATTTTATGAGTACAGACATGGCGCCTTTGTTTTAATCTTTTAAGACATTTAAAAAATCTAAAAGAATGTTTATTCCAAAAAAAAAATCCGTGCTACAATATACATATGAAGTTCATACTGAGCCACAATGACGTCAAATCCTTTATAGGATTTGACGTCATTGTGGCTCAGTACGACAAGTCTCGGGTTCTCAGTAAGGCACAATGTCTCGGGTTCGTTCGGAAATTGAATAACGGAGTGCCTCTTAACCTTGCCTGTTATGCGAAAAAATGTATGGAGCCCCAAAAACTAAAATATATTACACTTTGACATTCCCTTACACTTTCAATAGCATAAATAATATACCTAATATCTTTTGAAACAAAGTGCTTTTAATGAAACATGATATTTTAAGAAATAGCCGCTTAATAATTAAACAAGACACCGACGGAGAGTAATATCGATGTTTGTGTTTCTAAAATATGCCAAATTGAGGCAGCTTTTGAAGCTTATAAAAGCTTTAAGAAGTTTTTACTGCGTCTAATTGTAGTATAAACTAAACTAAATAATATGCTTTTATTAAATGCTTTAAATTAAATAATATGCATTTATCTATCCATTATTATATCTATCTTGGTTGGTACAAAACTATTTTTGAATTAAATTAGTTCTGCTTAGTGGGCTTTTTGCTTTTGGCTGCAAAGGAAATTGTTCGCTCAGCAAAGCGTTCCCATGTCTAGACGCTATCGGACGTTTCAAATAGATAGGATCACGTAAGATACATTCATAGACACATTTCCTTTGAATAAAAGTCCAATAATGGAATGTATTGGTAAATATAAATATTGTGGCAATCATTTTGAAGGTAAAGTGCTTTTATTTTTGTTATTAGCATATCTAATTATAAATATAATAAAAAAGTTGTAATAAAGCGTATAAGAATTTCAACGTAGTGGGATGTAGAACGCATGACTTAGCGGTGAGAGCGCTTGGACGGTTTCCTAGCGGGTTCGAATCCCGCTGCGTTTAAGTTCACGTTTTCTAAATATGTTTTTCAATTTCCTAAGTGTGTGAATTTTACAAATGACTTTGAAAATGTTAGAAATATTTAATACATTTTCTAAAAATGTTTTACATATCCTAAGTTTGAATAAGCATCCTAAAGTCCTTTACTTTTTAAATCCTATTTCACTTTAAGACATTAAGGACAATAATAATAAATATCAAGTAGTCAAGTAAGATACTTGACGCCATCGTGACGCCCTCAATTGGCATGTACTTGAATGAACGCGATGATGGTTGTCAGTTCAATTCTAAGTGGAAAAATTTATGTTTATAATATAATATAGGACTATACCTCTATATACTCGTGGGTTCTCTGGAGCAGTATGACTAATTCGATTTTGTTTCGCCAATCAAGACGCAATCTCAACAAACGGACGGAAAGTGGAGAAAAGAGAACAGTACATTCTAGATTTCTACCTCACGGACAGTTGGCTGTAGAAAAAGGAACCTAGCACAATTGTCATCTCTATTTAATGCACTAATCGCCAAAATAAAGATGATGATAGAAAATACTTAATACGTAACGTTTATTGTTATTGTAATTTACTATTATGCCTTTCTGCGCTTTCTCTACATACAAATTATATGTATACACAAAATTTCATACTACACTGTCCGCATATTTCCTGTATGGGAGAGTTTCGTGTATGGGGGAGGAAAGTTTTCTTCATATACCGCGAAGAAAAATTGACTTACATACTTATCTATACACAGATAAATATGTTACTGATCCTACTCTTCAAAAGGTAGGAGGCACTTTAAAAGAATTGTTCTTGAACGTGAAGCAGACGCGACACCATTTGTCAATACTTATTGCTATTTTAATCACCATCTCTTGAGGGATGTGGCATATCGATTGACCTACTTATACCATTCTGGCCCGTTTTACGTCTCCTCACAACTCTATTCGTGCCACCTTATCACGGGATTGAGCTTTTTTGTCAAATAGTAATAAAATGTTCTCAAAAAAAATTAAAATTTAATGAAAGTTTTGAACATTTTCAACTGTTATTAACACACTAAGAAACGTATACGTTTAAATTACAAAAATATGTAATAAGCATATAATTATTTCAATATAAACAAATAACAGACGGGTATAGAACGCATGGACGGTGTCCAAGAGGCGTGGGTTCGAATCCCGCTGCGTTCAAATTATACGTTGTATTTTTAAAAATGTTACTCTGAATCAAAGTTTTTTTTCTACAAATTCTGTTTTATTATATGAAAAAAAATATTTAGCTGAGATTGTTCCAGTTCATGAAAAACCACTTCGATTCATTTAACGCACTGTTTGTGTCAAAAACAAAAAAAAACCTTAAAATATAATAACATTATTTAATTCTAATTCCAATTCGTAACATAATTTTATTTATTTTGTAAATTCTTATCATCGTCCTTTCTATCAAGTCATTTACAGTGATCTAAGAAAATTAATATTTAGTAAAACGAACTAGATAATAATAAATAGGTCATTTTAATTGCCTATTTATTAGTTTAGCCGTTGGTATTAGTAGATTTAATTCCCGTAAAGTATACATATAATTCATATAGCCCTATGTACTTTTTCTCAGATTTTATACTATTAGGTTAAGTATATATACGAGTAAAAGTATATATTTGATGGTGCTCTATTTCCTTCGTTACTTCCTCAAAGGAAAGCAGGTTCAAACCTACCTAATTTAAAACAATTCTTTACCATTGTGTCTCAGTGGGCCAGGGTCTGACTGTAAACCTGTGACCTTTGGTTATGGGTTCAATTCCCACACGTGGAAATCATCATTATTTTTAAAATATTAAATATTTATTATATGTATAGATTTTCATTTCTCACCTAAGACAAAGCGTGGCGTTCAGTTCTGTCTCACAACAAATAGACGGAAGGTGAAGAAAAGGGGCAAATCATTACATTCTAGATTTCTAATTTACAGACAGAAATAATTGTATGACGATAGAAAAAAGAACCTAGCAACATTACCATTTCTATTGAATGCACTAAACTCTAAATTCTTCGCTCAGGGACTTAACACATAGCGCGGCATTGAGTTCCGCCTCTCAACATGGAAAGTGGAAACGGAGTGTCCAGTCTCTCTCTGACTCCCCTGCTATGCGGGCCAAAGTTTGAACCTGTTTTTTAAACTTAATTATTTTACTAAAATGTTTACTTTCAGAGTTCTTTTAAATAAAGCACAGTATTTTATTCACTACATATTAAAAATTTAAGTACACATTAAGTTTCTGCTGGCTGGGACTAACCTCCGAACAACTTTAGCTATTGTCTTACATATTGCATGTTGAAAGATATAGGAAATTTCCAAGAAAGCTATACATTTTAAATTTAAATATCACATTTGAAGAAAAGAACTGCTGACTTATATGATGATAATTGTGATAACAAGTGAAAGTCGTTGTAGCTAGCCAACTAAAAAAGATTCCTTGCTGTCACTACTAAATAAAAAGTAAGTATTATACATATTAATATGTTTTATAGTGTTATTCGCACACTTACGAAATTGTAAAATACATATTTAGAAATTGTATAAAAATTTTAACGCAGCAGGATTTGAATTCGCGCATCTTGTAAACCGTTTACAACTAAATATGTTCTAAAAATAAACGTTTTAGTAAATGTTATACAAATCGAATTCAATTGTGTTAAATAAAACACAAAAGCGGGTAATTTATGCTGTATTCCCTTTTCCTTATCAAATAACGTGTAAGTACCATGAAAAAACGCGTAGCAACCGAACTCCCAAAGGAGCTGATAAGGAAAAATAGTGAAAATTCATCATTCTTGTTTCGTTCTTTGTGGGAATAAATAAATATGTTATTTATTTATTACAGCTTCAGATATTTTTCCGCATAGCAGGGTTGAGAGAACCTAGTGTTAAGACCGTTTTCCACTTTCCGCCCTATCCGAGACATCTGATCCGAGATCTCGTCTGCGATATTGTTAAGTGGCGGATCTCAACCGCGCTTTGGCAGTAAGACGTTGTCACACTCCGCTATGACGAATACAGACAAGTTAAAATCTCGAAATAATATATCCCCATTTAATTGTTACTTTCAAATATTTTTTTTGGTTTGAAAGGAATAATTAAATGAGGATATATTTTTTTTATTATATTTCTTTCTTTTTTAAACTCAAAACCCTAAATTGAATCGTAGACTAGATTCAAGTTTTCTTTAAAGTTGAAGGTTTTTAAACAATTATAAAAAAACTAAGTTTATTATGTATTAGAAAGTAACAGTCGTGATTTTCAATTCAGACAGTTATATTATACTTAACGCTTATAATATAGGTACGCGACAGCGTTTCCAGCCAAAGAGGGAACTGGTGACGCAGCTGCATAGTGTAATATTACAGGAACCTTTTCGATTTACTTTTGAATGCTCATAGCTTACATTTTATTCAAAATATATATATATATATGAAAATCACAAAAAATAAATTGACTAAAATTTCAGTTGAGATATTAAGGATCAAAAATGTATCGATACTTTATCCACTTACTGACCAAGATATACCAAGTATGTTCCTAGAATAAAAAAATGGAAATATTAAATGTCCATTGATATACTTCTATGGTCGTTTCATAGGACATGTAATAGGCTTAGGCTATAATTGATTTTGAAGAGCGACACATTTAATGTTAAAGTCGTAATAGACCATCAATACTATAAGATTGCTCATTTACGATTTTTTTAGAGTGATGGGTATTTTGGTGTGATGGGTCATTAAGTCCATGCAAACGAAGTTGCGGGCAGGTACTAGTTGTTAATTAAACGTAAGGTTACATACCTATGTACCATATATAAGGGTGTATATATAGGAATAAAGATTTATCAATTTCATACAATGGAGCTGTAGAAAAGAAAATAAAAAAAAGCTTATTGTTTTTTAATTGGCTTGTGATTGTTGGATGAGAATTTTCAATTACGCGTTTTCCAATAATGAGATAGCGATAGATAAAACTTTTATAAAGCACAATTGGTATTGAAATTTCTTACCCATAAAATTAATTGATTATAAATACTCATTGAACGACGAAAAAGTAGAGTTGTATAAAAGTATATAAGTACTCTATTTCTCTTTTGAAACCTAGTATAGGTGTGTTAAGTTATTAATTAAATTACTTTCAACATAAAGCTTCAAACATGGTAAGCATAAAGAACCTAGTGTTAAGACACTCCGTTCTCCACTTTCTGCCCTAATTAGACACATTTCCGCGCTCTTGTCAGAGCGGAAAAATAACAGAAAATTATTAAACTATAATCATTCGTCGATTCGATTTTATTCTTCGATCGATTCCTTAATTATTCGAGTTGGAATGAACCCAGAATCAATCGTTCAGACTAGCGATGAGTTACGAACCTTAGCCACTATGGCCTATTTGTATTGAAATTGTAAGTGAAGAAGAAATGTATAAAAAATTCACAGTGACGCATAAAACATAATATTAGGATTTAGGAATAGTTAAAGCGCTAGGTTTTATATACTATTCTTGTTTTTAGTTTTATATATGAAATTGTAATACATTCACATTCTAAAGTGTGAGACTGGATAATTAAAATACAAAATCTATAGTTATTGGCTAGAAATTAATATATTGTACAATATTTATTATGTTATATTCTATTTCTTGTCAAATTTCACTTAATAGAATATTTTTACACAAAGGGTATTTAAGAATATATTTAAGAAGCTGCCAATCATAAGGCTCTTTGCTACGCACTTTTGTGCTTCCACCAAATTCATAATTCAGAAAATTCAGGGCAATAGAACAACAAAGGCGTTTCAAATAATAGCTAATGAACCCCACTCAAGTCATTTCAATAGACCGCCTAATGCCCAAGTTAAAATGGTCGGGTTTGCTACCTACAAAGTTTATAAGTTATTGAGAAAACTTGAAAGTTTAACAGCTTGACAATTCACAAAGGGTGTGTAATTACTAAATGTTTACCTAATTTAGGTAGAATGTTTTATTAATAATGTAATTAATTTTTAAGTGCCTACTTTATGTGCTTAATTATTATCTTTAACATTTTGGTTTATATAGAAATGAGCTGACTGACCAACCCTTTTTTTATTATATGGTAAGAATATAAATACAGATTAATAAAAATATAGATGTTGTATTCCAAATTCTATAAACAAACAAATTATTAAACTACTTACTTAAGCAACTAAACTAACTTTACTGATAATTAATTTTAAGAACGTCGATGTACTAAAATATATTAATAGGATAATTAAAAGCCTGTCATTATAGTTCCTAATGAATATTAAGAACCATAAGAAGGTAAAATAACTAAATTAAAGAAAAATGTAATGGAAACTGAACGCATCGAGAATTTTTATATTTTTTGTACGTGCATCAATGACTGACCGTTCGGGTAAGCGTAGCTTGAGAGATGCACTCCCTCCGCATCACCGCACGTGTACCAGAAACATATGTAACGGAAATAAAGTACTGGGATTTTGATCATTTATCGTATTAGGATTATTTCGATGTATTTTTTTGTATGTAAATTTAATAAAATATTTTAACGTTGAATCATTAAATAGTGTCTTATGGCTTTAATCCTTGGTATCAACTATATGTATACAAAAATTCATTACAATCGGTTAAGCGATTAAAATTTTTAATAAAACTTTTTATTCCCTATTTCAGTCACTAAGGGCTTATGAAAATATTAGTAGCCTGTGATTGAATTTTGTGTCATCAACAGTCTTCCTAAGAAAATTCATCGATATCGGTCAAGCGGTTTAGATTATTAATACAAGCTTTAACCCCTTATTGAAATAATTTAGGGTTGATTTTTGAACAATAAAGTAGCCCTGTTTTATCAACTATATTAATGTAAAAAATTATCAAATTCGGTTAAGCGGTTTAAGCTTTTCAAATATATTTTAATCTCATATTTCAGCCACTAAGGCAGCATAAGGCAGCAGCATTCAGCATTGAATAAAAAATGGTACCCTAACTTGCGTCATCAACTATTTTCTTGAGAAAATTCACCGAAGTCACTAAATCGGCTTAAATTTTTCATACAAACTAACATAGGACTATTTTAATCCTTTAAGGTTATATTTATGAGAAAAAAGTAGCCCATGTTGGACTCCAGATCTTTAACTATTTTCATTCTAAATTCCATCCAAATCGGGCCGGTGGCTTAGACAGACGGACAGGCAGACTTTCGCATTATATTAGTATATGAGTATAGATTTTATATATTTTAATAATGTTAATATTAATTGGATTGAAAAAGAATCAGGATAATAAGAATAAGATAATAGATGCTAAAAACGGTCGCGTTTTCAAACTGTTAACACTCTGTTAAATCAATTTAATATAGTATTGAGCTAATAAAAATTTCACTCTCATTTTATTTGTAATGGATAAATTGTGGCACATTCCGTTCTCCGCTTTTTGCCTGAATTCGAGACATTGCGTGTTGAGTGGCGGAATTCAACGCCGCTTTGCACCTTTTTATATCAATTCCCCGATGGAACCCACAAACATCGCGTTTAGTCGCACGCTGTGCCACTGCGCTACTATGGCTTCAATACTAATAGAATAAATGTGTCAAAGATAATAATTACAAAGCTTTTATTAAAGTTACTTGTAGAGTTACTAAAATTATTAGGAATGACCGTATATAAAAATATGAAAGAAAAAAATTATCGAAAGCTCTTCAATACGATACAAGGGTATTACAATAATAAATAACAGCACATATTAGGTTTCGATTAACATTTATTTGTACATAACTAAACTAATACAGAAGCTAATTAAAATAAAATCGATCAAATTTGAACAAGAAGCAAAGTTTAAACATCGATAATTGCGAATTGAATAGTTTATTTATACAATTTCAAAATTCCAAAAGTGGTACAAAAACACAACTCAAAGTACAAAAGATATTAAAAATAATATATTTTTAATCCACAAAATATATCATGTAAATTTTAATTGTAGTTTTGGTTTATGTTAATACTATCTTCCCACGGTATAATCCTCGCCAAACTTTATAACCGTTCTGAATACTTTCATTATAATATATTAATCCATGAGCGAGCTTACAATAAGGTCAATAACCTTTATATGTCTATAAAGCAAGTATAATTTTACGATTATTATTATTAAACAAAAGAATCAATTCAATTACGTCCACAAAAATCAATTACGTTTTGAATGAACTGGCAATAATATGCATACTATTTGTAAATAAGTACCCCCTAATTGTTTTTTTTATTTTAAGTGCGGAATATTTTATGTATTTTTTTGTGATTGATATAATCTACGTTTATTATTATTCTATACATGTTTTTCTATTTCTTCCTCATACTTCAAGGCGTTCAGAACAATCGTAAGTTACAATATAAGGCGAGGCTTACATACAATTTACACGAGATCCATTTAATTGAGAACGAATTTAAATTTAAGCTATAGAAATTGATTTTATATTTAAAAGTAAATCAAAAAATATTTACAGCTTCACGCATTTTTCATATAGCAGCGTACAAAAGGGTAGGCAGAGACAACCTAGTGACAAGACAGTGTTCTCCATTTTCCACCCAAAATTAAATTGCTTGTTGAGAGCGGAACTCACCGCCGCACTTTGTATTCTTACCAGCGCGGAAGAAGCAATATTTTGTATTTCGAAACATGTTTACAATAAATTTTATTTTAAATATTTGAAACAACCAACACGGATCTCGTGTAAAGTGTGTGGAAATTGTTTTGACTAATTGCTATTAATAAATATAATATATTTATTGACTAACAATAGACCACTAAGCCTATTATAAATATTCTACGTAACATATTATTATATATCCTTTATTGCACTTAAAAAAAGATAAAATACATGATAAAGAAACAAAAAGTACAAAGGTTGTTTTCGTTTCTTTAAACTTTAAATTATAGCTCCTGTATATAAGTCACTGTAAAAGCAATTGTTTCAATACACTTTAGATTTTACTTGTAATTATTAATAATTTACAAATCGAAACGGAAAATTTGATTTGAAGAAAGAATTTTATTTTTATCATTCGGAATAAGCTATTTTTTTCCAACGATTGTTTGTATATATATAACACTTTCAAGTGTCTATCTATGTATCATATACCACTTGTATGTTGTAAAAGTTATGCTATAATTATTTAAAAACGAACTGTAAACACATATTTTTATTTTACAACTTATTACTTGATTAACATTCGATTCTTTTAATTATTTCCAAAATCTAAATTATTGTCTGTATGTTCTCGTAATATTGAATAAAAAAATACAATAATGAAAAAATAAATAAAAAAGACGGTTTCAAATCCGCCACATGTTACATAGAATATTTATAAATATGTCATACCAATTATAGTGTAAAATAATTATGCTTGTCATATAATGACATCGTCCATAATGTCATAAGAATATACATCAACCTTTCAATTACAAAAGTTTTCTTTTTCACATAAAATTTGAAATGTTAATTAGGGATGCTTAGTAACAATTATTTTTCAACGGTCAGATTCAACAAAATAACCCAAATCAATCATTTAAAATCAAATGATAAGTCAAGTTTTAACGTACATTGTAGTATTTAATAAATAATAATAGAATATAGAATTTTATTTTGTTTTGATTCACAATTGACATACAAAAATAAAGTAGGCAAAAAAATATATACACATCTAAGTGAGGATCAATAATAATTTAGATTAAAACTGTGAACAAACACAAAATAAAACCTGTATTAAGATTTTTTTAATAAATACTCAAAACAGCCACAAAAGCAATTTTACAAAATCATACATATATTCAAAATAAAAACTTAACCAAACATTTCCATTATCCATGAAAACTAAACTCTAATACTAAACTCTAATCATATATCTCACTATCATTGATATAATCGTTATGTTACTTTAAATATTTAAATGCAAAACTGATAAACACAATTTTTTTTGCAGTTTCAATCTCTTCCCCGCATAGCAGGATAGGACGTGTTGAGAGTGAAGAAAGATTATATATAAGAAATATTATAAGAAATATTATAAGAAATATTATAAATATATAAGAAATATTATAAGAAATATTATAAATATAACCACTCCCCCAAGTGGGAATCGAACCCGCAATCCAAACGCGTTTACAGTCGAACGCTGTCCCACTGTGCCACGATGGCCTCAATATGGGTAAACACAATGACCAGTTCTATAAGAAATTCCATTCAAATATTTTAATAACGACAAGTCTTATATCAGAATACACCAATATACATTCAAAAGATTCGAAACCACTATCTAACTAGGCAACTATTTTATTTTAACAAGTATGCCGGTTTCACTGCATTATTCATCGTGTTCAAAATTAAACAGAGCACAGATTATATTGTCTTTTTTTAAAAAAATATATTGGCACAGACCAACAATCATAATATGCAAAGTATTAAAAAAAATACGCAACAAACGCGTACGCTTAGTTAATATAAAAACTATCTAAGAATACCTAGTTTATAAATATAATTTTATAAATTAGCGTAAAAACGTATTAAATGCTTTAGTGAAAAGCCAAAACACTTCACAAACTAGCATGCATAAATCACAAAAAAAACACAAACGCTCTGAACTGGGCAAAAAATAGAGACCACAAAGCGATAAAATATTTAAAAATAGAAAGGATCGTATTAGGGAAACGCTACCATATAATTAGTTTCTAGAACATTCCATGAACTCGTTCGAAACGATTACTATTGTAAATGTATAACAATGTTATATTAATCATACAGTTGGAATGACCGAACGTGTTATTCATTTACATTCGTTCAATAAAATAGTTAACTTTTGTAACCATTTCACTCAATATTACTTAGAAAGTGAATGAAAGATCCGTAATCGTTCACATTCGTTCAAACAGTAAATGCCTAATCTAAGTGCTCGGTAAAAAAAGGGACCACTAAAACGAAGCGAAAAAACAAAAAAAAACCAAACGAGGTAAGTGCATCACGTCAATTATAATAAAGAACCGATATCTACTTATTTATTTTTTACTTTTTATAGTTTTTTTTTCGTGTAATCTAAAAAGTGTTTCTATTTTACAGTTTACTAGATGATTATACTTTTTTTTTTGTTGAGTTTTGGAACGCTCCCATGTCCGAACTGATTCGTCATTTGAGTATTCCAATTCTCTTTATATTATCTATTTAAATATCAAGTATCAGCTGACATGAATTACGCACTTTCAGCAAAGAAAAATATGTCAAAACACTACAAACTTTTTTTTCGACTTGCGACTAGTGAAATCAACTCTACTGGACCATTAATTGATTAGTAGTCTTCAAAACCCCCTTTTTACCCGGAACGCACTATTTAGTCGTACCTCTATATCCCAAGACACTTCTACATTTGGCTTCGTTATATCGTATCGCTTGTATACGACAAAGAAGTGTGCAAACGTGTCTACAGATTATAAATCCCTGTTTTTTTTCTGTACCTCTACAAAAAACCCTTAATTAGCCAATTTTCTAAAAGTAAATGTTTATTTTTTTACCATATAATCGCAAATTTCCCTATCGCTATTTTCTATTAGGTATTACTGAAATAGAGACGTGATTTTATTTGATATATATCTATATATTAAGTATGAGACTCGTTTAAAGAAAATGTACAATTTTTCAAATATATACGAAACACGCGTACAAATAACATTCATCTTGAATTATAGAATAATCATAAAAAATATTAGTCATTAAAAAAACACCTACATTTATCCGAATAATATATATTTACAAGGTTTTAAACCCATATAAGGATATCTTAAAACACACAGTAAAAAAATAACCCTGCCAAAGTTGAATGTCATTTAAACAAATCCACAGACTAAAAATTCTGACCATTACAATTTAGCTATATAATACGTAACACAAATTATTAATGTCAAATAATTGAACACATATCAATGTAGTTAATATGTCGCACAGTTTACAGTTTAAAAAAAATGTTTAAAACGATGTCTAAATTTGAAAAAAAAAAAACGTTTAAAAACGCCTATAAATGTTAAAAACATGTTACATGGTGTTATTAAAATTGTGTAGCGAATACTAATGCGACATATTTATACACTCTTATCCAGTTCTTTCAATTATTATAAAAATATATCAATATTGACATTATATGTAATTACGAAAAACACATTCCATCGTTCGCATTTTTCTTATATATTTAAATAATTAATATACACAAAATAATCATTAATATCTGAACATATCTGCATCAGGCGTGAATAGACTAGCATATATAACTTTTAAACTATTAATAGACATTTGGATTTCATTTATTCAAATGACGGAATAAAAAATAAATAGATATCAACAAACTCTTAGATATAATTTAAACTTAAAAATGGCTGCACGGAAAAGATTTTCGATTTATAAATTTATTCACGCCGTATACGGATATAATAATAATGCAGGGATGTTATGGTTGTAACATTTCGGTTCTGAATACGGTTACGGATATCGGTTTCGGAACATTCGTTAACTTCGGAATATTTCGGTTACGGTTATAACATTTTTGAGGCATGTAATTAAATTTCGGCCACTAATAATTTCTTTTTGTTCCATATCTCTTTGAGTATTTGTATAGTATTTTTATTTCGGACATCCGCTATTTTCGGTTACAGCAACGGAGTTCCATAACATCTCTGATATATATATTTTATGTATGTATATTTTATTATAACATCACGTCTCTGTAAAGTCGGTAATGGTTAGAGTTGACATCCCGTTCCGTGGCGCTATTCTGCGTCAGTGTCCTCACTGATTGTCTCGCTTGCTTTCTCTTGGGAAATGTTTTGACCTGGAAATTATTTTCAAGTTATTACTCTAAAACGTTTTATACTTGAAAAATTAGCCCAACAAATTAAAATTTAGACTTAATAAAATAGTTAAACTTAAATTATATGTGCAATGGCGGCCTTACTGCAATAAGCAATATTACACTTACTTAAATATAATAAAATCGACATTAGCAGACAGACAGAAGAAATATACTTACATAGAATCATATATACTCACATATATACATACATACATATATACCTACATACATACATAGATACATTAATACATACACAAAATATACATTGAGAGTCAAACGTATTGTTTAAGATAGAGCTTTTTAAGACGTCGCTTAAATATCGCAACCGACTGGGACTGTCTTACTATCACTGGCAGCGCATTTCATAATTTTACTGACTTGACAGTAAAACAGTCACCATAGCATTTCGTACGGTACAAAGGAACTTCTAGGTAATTTTTACAGGAACGGAGGAGGTTTTTTTGGGTGTGAGAGTGTTCGACCCCAAGAACATGACCCGTTCCTTGAGGTACGAAGGAGTAATTGGATGGTAAAGGATGGTATAAAGGAGAGTGAATGTAAATGGCGTCTGTGTTTTATTTCAGCCATTTTAGTTGAGCACAACATGGCTGTACTTTCTCAGTCCGAAAATAAATCTTATTATAAGATTTTGTAAGCGCTCGAGCTTATTAACTACTTGCAGAGACAAATCTAAATAACTAGAATCCGCATAATCTAGGATGCAAAGGAGAGATAGAAAGGAGAGTGTGGGCTAGGGATATTTTGGTTTTTAAGGGTTAGAGATTCTTCCATCTTCTCAATCTATCTATGGCTGAAAAAATCTTACGACTAAGCTCAGCAACGTGAGGAACCAGGATAATGTGCCATCCAACCTGATTCCCAAATTCTTAACACTCGCACTAAACTTCAAACTAACATTATCAAGTGAAACTAACGGTAGAGATGAATATATTATTAACAGTTGCTTAGGGTTACCAAATATTTTACATCACCCAAAGGATTTAAATCACATACTTATTAATTGTAAATCGAAATTAATCTTTGCGACCGCACTAGAGATGTTATTTGCGGCTGTATAAATTTGTAAGTCATCTGCGTAAAGGTGGTAAGAGTTGTGTGTTGAGTGAGAGTGTTAATGAAGATGGAAAAAAGTAAAGGGGAAAGCACACTACCCAGTGGGAACCCATCGTTGATTTCGCTTAGCAAAGATTTCCTGCCGTCCAGTTTAATATTTTGTTTGCGACCGTGAAGGTACGTAGAAAACCATTAACCAGTAGCATTAGAGGAAAATATTGGTAGAATTTAAAATTGCTAGAAGTATATCAAAGTGTACTGTATTGAAAGCGTTGGCAAAATCTAACAGAACCAGCAAAGTGACTTACTGGTTGTCAACACCGAATCTAATGTCATCGCAAACTTTATTAAGAGCTGTGACGGTGCTGTGCCAAAGACGGAAACCAGATTGGAAAGGGGGACATGATATTATTATTATACAAAAACATTACATACATTACATTACAAACAGTACATTTGCTCATGGATGTTGGATTGGATACTTTAGGAATAGGGATCACAAGCGCATGGCACTTCATTAGAGGAAAGGGAGAAATTAAAGATATGACACAAGACAGGAACAACAGTGTTAACAGATAACATAATCATACGACGACTTATATTATCATTGCCAATAGCATCCGGGTTGATAGCCATCACATGATTACGTCCATCTGGTGATATAGCCGGTGCGAAAAGGAAGGGGACAGTTGAAGGATGAGAAACTAGTGATAATGAATGGCGTGTTTTAATTTTAATGCTGTCAGTCATTAAATTGAAATCCGTACAGTTTCTTAAGGTTGATGTATAGGCTATATATGGTAATTTATTTTTTATAACATTGTCGATTAAAGCCACAGTGGCGCAGTGGGACAGAGTCTACCTGTACACGCAGTAATAGCGGGTTTCTTAAACGCGTTTATTACTGTTGCAGGGCAATTAATATAAAAAAAAAAAACATTATCATACTAAGACAAAAAAAGAGTGAAAAGCGGAGCCATCCTGCTTTATAGACTGCGTGAAGCTACTCACATAAAATATTAACCCTAAAAATATGTATAAAATAAAATATAAACGAAAAAGAAGAAACGACAAAATATAACAGAAACGCAAGTATATACTAAGAGAAAACATCACCCTTTTTCGCTGATGAAAGTATGCACTTCTTGCAGCTTATGAAGAAAAAGGAGACACATTGGAGTTTGGCGTGGAGGGCATCAGGTCCATCGTCTTGCACACCCACCCCGCTATGTCCGCCTTCTCCGCGTCCGCCTGCCGGATCCACTCATGGTTCTGTACGGAGAAATACATGCATATATACATATGTGCCTTACCATATGCCACGTAATAAAAATTTTGAACTCAAACTATGGCCAATTATCAAAGATCAAATTTAAAAAAAAACGCAATTAAAAAATACATAAAAAAGAATTATACTTTAAAATATTAAAAACCACGCTTTTATAGTTCATGAAACTAAAATGTCAAAAATAATTCTTAGTATGAGAATAAAATGTTTGTCATTTACAAAATATTTAAACGAATTTTGCATTTCGGAACAAAATTAGTAACTCACAACAATTGATGTCAAGCACTCACTTAGGACATGAAAAACATTTACGGAAAAACTATAGAAACTTAAACGGTTCTAAGAGGCACGGGTTCATATACCGATGCGTTAATTAATACTCTTTTACGTTTTCTAAAAAAATTTAAGTAACATTAATTTTTGTCTATCATTTTAGTTTTGCAAATTATAAATTATCGATCGATTGGGCGCAGTAGTCGTGCTTAAAGAACGAAGTCTCCTTAAAACATTACGTTCAAATTTGTATAGATATTTTCCGATCTAATAAAGTAAATAAAAATTTCGTAATTCGTCAATAGGTTAGATCTAGCTTCCCCATTAAACTCAATAGAATTTGACATACATACATACATACACGCATACTAAATAAAATTCATTGATAATTTTAATTTTAATGTACTTTCACAAAATAATATACACTGTTTGAATCCTAAAACAAACTAAATAAACCTAACTACTGAAATAATTGAATAATCTCATAATACCATAAGCGTCTTCAAATCCGCTCTTTCATCAGGATTTTTCTTCAAACAGCGGTCGACAAAGTCTTTGAACTCATCTGAAAATATCCCCGGCGGTAGTTCGGGGGGTGGCTCGTTCACTATATAGTCGAGTAATTCAAATATAGCCATTGGACGTGGCGAGTTGGGTGCCTGAAACAAAATGAATAGTTAAAAAATATATTTAAGAACAAAAGGCGCCTTTTGTAATTTGTCTTGGCGCTCCAGCTAATTTAAGCTCTACCTTCTTATCGAACTACGAAAACCCATATACGTCTCGTTATCGTTACAACTCAATTTCACTGCTAATATAAAAGTTTTTCTAAAATATTTTTATCATCGGCAGTAAGACTTTTCTGTCGTTGACTCCATTCTAGTTTTTGGTGAGTTAAATTATACGAAAACATCTGTACGCCTATCCGTTTGTAAGTATTAAAAAAATACTAATCTACAAAACTAATTGAAATATTAGAATATTTAAAATTAGGTAATTTGTAATATTATTAAAAGCCTATATTTAATATCTTATATTAAAAGATATCTCTTTTACTTCAAATCTATTTAAAATATACTAATCAAAATTTGTATATAAATATCGTATTACAATACTTTAATACAATCTGTAATTAACTTATTCAAGTTTCCGATACTAATGAAAATGCCAAATTTCATTAGTATCGTATCTTGTAATTTGATGACATACAAATATCTGAGCTAACAAAATTGTTGAGATAGAATGTTTAGAAGTTTTTATCTTTTAAGAAATTAAAAAATTTCAATTTATATTTATTATTAACTTAGAATAAATGTGAAATGGCGGCCTTATTCCTGTAAGCTTATCTCTTCCAGGCATCCAATCATAACGGATTTACTTCAAAAAAACGCAGAAAGGTGCAGAAGCTATTATTGATGGATATTGTATATCCGTGTACTAAGCGTGAATAAGTGGATAAATCGATAATGACAACTTTTCAGGACAGCTATTTTAAAATTGTTATTTTTTCGTAAATGTTTTATGTAGTTTAAATATTTTTTACGTTAAATTGTTTGATTTGTTTCAAATATTTTGATAAAAGAATTTATTCACCCTATAATAAAAGTAAATTCTAATGCCTGCTAATATTTAAAAAAATGTATATGCAATTCGACTTACGCCTGGTAACAGATATTAAATATTAAAAAAAAAAAACAATTAAGCATAGTAATAAAGTATACTTATAGTTAAACAGAAGAATGTAGTAATTTTATGTACCACTTAAGAGATAGAAGTGTTTAGACAAATCAAGTCAACCCAATGGTTGAAGCCACAGTGGCACAGTGGAAAGGTCTGAAACTTCTGAAGAAGATGTGGGTTCTATCTCCAATCGAGGAAAATATTAATTATATTTAAATTATTTTCATTCTTACGCTCTGGTAAGACGAATCGCGGCGTTCCGTTTCACGCTGAATACAAAACGACTCGATATGAAGCCGAAATTGGAGAACAGTCTCTAGACACTAGGTTCTCTCTGATTAACGCTAGAAGCTGTATTACTATTACTTAACTAATATCAAATTCACAACACATCATATTCACGCAGTTAGGATATGAAAAAACCGTATAAAAATTTGAAAAGTTTCGAGCCGCCCTACATCGGGCTACGTCCAAAATTCTTATACGCTTATTACACTTAATGTACGATACTCTTACGATAGTTTTGACAACAATACAAGAATAGTTAAATAAAAATTACGACTTGAAAGCAGAAAGCGGGGAACGGAGTGTCTTGACACTAGATCTCTGACTACCCTGCTATTCGGGTAAAAGCGTGAAAGCTTGAACATATTAAAGTAAGCAAAGATTTTTAAAAAAAAGTGTTAATCACACACTTAGGAAATTTTAAATATATTTTTTGTAATCAAAGATTACAATTAAAAAAATTTCGTATAAACATTTGAAAGATATAAGCTCGCAAAAATTGAACACATTACAACACTCACTTGTCCCGGAGAATGGTCTTCATTGTGGCCACCAAAAATGGCAGCCAACGTTTTCGGATCAGGCGGAGGAATGGGATACATGCCGATCGCCATTTCCACTAAGGACAGACCGAGAGACCAAATGTCAGATTGGACCGAATAATGGGTTCCTTGAAGACGCTCTGGCTGAAAATTAAAAAAAATATGTATGTAAATTAATAGTAGCGCATCGTAGCGCAGTGTGACATCGTGTGATTTGAAACGCGATTGGTTGTGGGTTCGATTTCCACTTGGGGGGAAAGATTATACTTCAAAAAAATTTCATTATATCCTACCTTAGTGAGTTGAGTGCAGTCTCGATTTCGAGCAGAAAGTGGAGGATGGTGGAGTTTTGACACTAGGCTATCTCTGAATACATTGCTATGCGAAAAAAGAACGCGCACAAGTATACAAGAAAAGATCTAGTGTCAAGACACTCCGTTCCCCGTTTATCGGTTAATTTCAAGTCACCGCAAATCGTCTTACCACATAACAGATATTAACATAATTTAAATATGATGCTCTCGCCATAGAGGAATCGAAACCTCAACATCTCGTATACATTCAGACGCTATGCCACTGTGCTACAATGAGCTTAACGTTACATACAATATAATAAATCAAACGGTTAATCTTTATATATATTTGCCAATGCCATTAAGATGATATGTATTTAATGGTTACGAGATAACGCTACTTTTATCACAATATATTTTTATACTGAACTGTAAAAGCCTAAAACACGTAATACTAGTAGAACAAACATTCCAAAAGACCATAATTTAAAAGTAAGTAAGCAAGTACTTCATACCAACCAACGAACTGACCCAGAATAGGTTTAGAGTTCATTTATATGTAGTAAAACTCACCCGTACGGTGAGGTGGAGAGGAGGAGGCATCTAATATCTAATAGTAACTTACTTGTATATAAAATAAATTGTTTTTTTTACACTTTTTAGTGTTATTTACACACTTATTAAATTGAATAGCATATATTTAGAAAACATAAAATTTTGAACGCAGCGGGATTTGAACCAGCGCCGTTGCACCGGAAACCGTTCAAGCGCTCAGACCGCTTATTACAACTTATAATTCATAGTTAAATAAAAACTAACCGACATATAACTTCTAGTTCCAACAAATGAATTGGCCATAGAATCAATTAGTTGTCCAGAAACCCCAAAATCGCATATTTTTATCTCTCCATTACTATTCACTAGAATGTTCGACGGTTTAACATCTCTATGCATTATTGCATGTTTATCACGCAAGTAACTCAAGCCTTTTAAAACAGCTGATGTTATTGTTCCTGTAAATAATTATATTTTAAGCTTCAAATTATAGTTATATAAGCAAAATATAACTAAACTAAGGCATGCATTTATAAAGGCGATAATGTCATATTGAAGGATTTTTGCATTTCTATGATTACATTAAGGTTAAGTGGAAATGAATAACAAATAAAAACCCATATTTTTCACTGTTTGATAAAGAAACTTTCTTTTATATTTTTTTAAGTCCTATATTGCAACAGCAAAATTTTATTATTATTATTATCAAGTTTGAAGTATTATCTAACAACACTTAAGAATTCAACTCAACTTTCCCCAAATTCATAATTCAAAATATATGAACTACATTCATGCATTCTAATGACAAGTCACAATTTTTTTTATTTCTGCGCTCTGTAAATGAGCTAGATGTGAAAAAACAGGTTATATCAATTTAAAAAACTCTTCATCAATGATAGTTCAAGGAGTGTTAAAAGACACAATAGCTTTGGTTACAAATTACATACAAATAGATTACAAATATCTTTAAATGTCCACAGTAATTCAACATACTAGTTGTAAGAATAACACAAAAAAATATATAATGTTTGTACATGTTTATACTTGTATATTATATAATGGTTTCCTTTAAGAAAGACAGTAAAAAGAAGCATATAGTCAGCAATTTATAATTAACACTGCAAATTTTTTATAATTAATTTCTGTCAAAAATATATTAAAAATATAAATGTACCTAAAATTGACTCAGGAATCCTTCCAGCTTTTTTCAATATCAGATCTAATGACCCACCATCCATATACTCCATACAGATTGAAATTTCTCCATCGCTGTAAAAGGCTCCATAGAAACCCACAATATGAGCAAAATTGCACTCATGAAGCACTTTTAATTCTCTTATAATTTGTTTTTTAATCGCAGGTTTTACTTCCAAATGTATAAGCTTTCTAGCCATAATTAAGCCTGTGGACTTGTGCCGGACTTTCATTACAACTCCACCATTGCCTTGACCTATTTAAATATTGATTTAAATAATTATTTATTTATTTCAATTAATAATCATAATATCATTGTTGGATGAGAAAATAAGGTTTATTAAATTAATATTAAAACACTTAAAAGACAGCAAATTAACTTTAGTTCCAGTATGATATAATTACAAAAAGCCTTATGCAGTATGTGTGAATTCAGGAGGCCCATATCACACATGGTAATGATCTATCTTCAATTACATTTAATATTTTAAGAAATATTTTAAAACAAAAATATTGTGTTCCATAACATACCTAATTCACCTAACTTCTCAAAATCATCATCACTAAGCTCCCCAATCTTTTCCTTTTGACACAGAAATACCTCTATTCTGCGTCGCTGTGTATCATCCATTTCAATTTGCTCTAACCTTTCTGTAAGGGCTTCAATACTAGTCTTTGACTTCCCAGCTAAACCCTGCCGCCTAAATTAATAACAAAGAAATATAACTATCTATGAAATAATGCTGAATGATAAGTGTGTAATTTTTTTTTTTAATATTAAACTGTTATAAAAAATTTGAATTAACATAAACCTTGTAAAAACATTGTCTCCATTGTTTCATTTTAAGCAAGACAAGTTTATTTTTTTTTAGTTTTAATTATATAATGATGGTTTGAGCATGGTATATGAAGAATGCCAATGGAGCATTATAATATACCTTATATTATATCAGTGTTTAAATTAGTCATAACTTTATAAGCAGAGAACTTAATACATACAACAATCAAGATTAATGTATTAGATAACTAAATAGATTTTGTTGAGGGCACTCCTGTAAATGGTATCAAGGGCAAAGTAAAATATTTCTTACTCTGAAGCGGTTGCAGATTTCAGCTGAGGGGTCATATTAGACGGAGTAACTGCCGGAGCCGTGTCTATAGACCCCGGTGGGAGTGTCAAGTTTAATTTATTCTTCGACATTTTGCTCATTTTTAATAAACTTTTATCAAGGCATTTAAACGGGCAATTGACGGCTTACTCACTAACAAAATACCGCACTAGTGATTCACTTTATACAAAAAAATATAAATTAAAACACAGTAACGTTCGCAAACACCCAATGTTAATTATTCGTACAGTCGGATAATCGTTGGAGACAATGACAGCTTGACTGACATTTGTATCTTTGACGTCACTTTATTTTCATTCGCTCGTTCTTTTTGGTACAATTAGTAAAAAAAGTAAAAAGTAATGATTTAGGGAATACTTCTGTGGGTAAATTATTTTATTGATTTTTCTACTTAACATGACATATTATTTTGCACTTGTTACAAAATCAGGCCATTAAAATATATATATATATTATTTCAATAAAAATGCGTTAATCTTATAACCTAAGTTTATTTATGTAAACAAAAATTATATACATTTCATTATTTACAGATTTTCTAGCAAAATTTATGAAATTATACACAAGCAGACTAAAGTCTGAGAAGCATTTCACTAAAATTAAAACTCACTTGTATTGCAATATTTAGCAGTAAGAAAACAACTGATGAATTTTAATAAAACCACATGTTCATTCACAATTCATATACATACATTGAAACAAAAAGTATGCTTAACATTATTTAATTAATAGAATACAAAAAATACTATAGGTATCAAACCTTAATTAAAATGAATAAACTTAAATATAGAAAATTCACTTTAAGATAAAATTTAAATTTATTTTTATTAACATCAATTAATAAATAAGATTAAGAAGTCTTTAATTTTGTTAAAAACGAATTTATTCCAGGTTGATTTTTCTTTTCTGGCACCTTCTTGTTATCTACTTTAGATTTTTTGCCATCTTTCTCATCAAGCTTTTTTTTCTTTTTCTCATTTTTAGGGCTTTGTTCTTCTCCTTCAGGGATTTTCTTCTTTTTTACTTTTTTCTTTTCTGGTTCTTCACTTTCAGTTGATGGTCGCAGTAATGGAGTTGGATCATCCATAATCATAGCTAATTTTCTAAAATAATTCCATAAAGCATCAACACACTTTTCAGGTTTGCCATTCGGAGTTTCCCATAACAATCCATATAGCCTTGGCTTTAACTTTTCCATTGGCTTTTTCATTTGCGATTCAAATTCGTCTTCTAAATTCTTTAACCTTGCTTTCTGTGTTTCAGGTGACAGTGACAATACATCATCACCATCCATAGTTGCTTCCTGAAAAAGGTGTTTTATTAGAAGTTGATGCCAAATTTTTGACTTCACATTATGGTTGTAGGTTTTGATTCCAACTTGAGGAAATTTGGAATATTTTCCTTCCTCAGTTTCTACAGGATCCTAGGATCACTACTATAAAATATAATAATTTAATTTTAGCGCATGATTTAATATAAACTAGTAACCCTGTTGACCTGGAAAAGATGCCTTAGCAAAGTTCGACAAGTACGTCACTTCATCATACTTTCGTCAAAAGGTTTAAAAGTTCATTAGCCACATAGAACATGTTTATTTATTGTTTTTTTTCACTATCACAATTTTCTTTGAATAACAGTGTAGCGAATAGTGTAGAGAATTTTGTGTCGTAACACTCCATTCCACTTTTCGCCCGACATCGAGACAGTGTTTAAAGTGGTAAAACTACGACTTGCTTTGTCTTCGGTGCCAGAGTGGAAAAATGAAAATAATTTAAATTTAATTTTCAAAAATAATTTAAAAATAATAAGTGGGAATCGAACTCAGAACTAGTCGCGGTCAGAATTTATAGATGTAAAAATAAATTTTAGTTAAAAAGTTTTAACATCAACATTTTACAATATTAGTTTTAAGACTATAGAAATAAATACATTTTACTCAAGTAACCTCATCACTCAAATATCCATGTGGCACAAACACTTCATTATCAACTTCATATTCATCATTTTCCAACTCTTCATCACTATTGGCAACACTGCCGTCTATACTCTCACCATCTTGTTCTTCTTCCCATTCTTCATCGCTGTCCCCTTCATAATCTAAATATTTCTGCAATATGACAAAAGAAATATAATATTATTAAATATTAAATAAAATAAATTATTAAATATAATATAAATGAAAATGATTTTTTAATTGTCCAACAATCATTTTAGATAATCAAAGTTTTATCCATCAATAAAGACAACATTATCTCACTATTAAATTAAAAAAATCCTTTTATAATAATCTTTCTATAATAATGGTAATATTGTTTTAAAAAATTTCAAAAAATTCTAAGTTTTTAAAACAATATTTAAAAACTTAGAATTTTTTGAAATTTTTACAAAATACTTTGAACATATTTTTTCGAAATTTGTATTTGACTGACTAATACCTACATTCTACTAATACAAGCATATCTTCAATTTTTAAAGGCAAAAACATAAAACATTAAAAATTTAGTTGTACTAATTTCATACTACATGTTTTGATGATTATACAAATATAGTATAGGAAAGTATACCTGGTCAGTTTTAAAAGGTTGTCTAGGATTGATACTAGAACTTTTCTTTCGCCATGTACCCCAGTATGGTGGGCGCCTGTTTTCATGAAACGCAAGAAGTTTAGGTCTAAGCTTTTCACGATTTGTTGTATCACAGTTTATTATTTCTCCCGCACCATCCCCTGGAGGTAGTTCATCTTCTGAAATTGAATTATAGTATAGTTAATATAATTAAAAAATATATATTTTATAATAAAATTGATAAATATATTTATAAAACAAAAAAGAACCATATTCATATGTTTTTCAGGCAGTAAGCACGTTAAAAAGTTTTAAGTGAGTTTTTTTTTTTTAAATGTTTGTTAAGTATGTAGTTAGACATATCTAAGTCGTAAACTTACCCACTATCATAACATCATCATCTCTATCACTCAAAGGCCAAGTTTTACCATTGCCCAAAGGTTTCTGTACACCACTTTTCAAATTTTTTATATACAATAAACTTTCCGGAGCATTTTGTTCTTTCAAATGATCATCTAAAACTTTCCTGTTGTCATCATCTAAATTCACTCTAGTTGCTGGAGCCAATCTCATATCAGACTTTAATGTAAAACTTGATAGTAAATTATTCTTGCTGACTGGTCCTAGAGTAATTTGATCTTTGTCACCTTTCTGTTTTGGAACAAAGAAACTGACAAAAGCTTCTGCAGCTTTTTTCTTTTTGTGTTCCTGTTCAAGCTTCTCCTGTTCTACAGCTTCCTGCTTCTTTCTCTTCTCTTCTTCTCTTGCTTCTTTCTCTTTCTTTTTTTGTTCCTCCTTCTCTTCTCTTTCTTTACGCTTTTGTTCTTCTTTTTCTTCTTTAAGCTCTGTAATTTGAAAATGTTTTTATTAATAATTACTAACTTAACATATAATTAACAAGTAATTTCATATATATTATACACTAAAATTTATATCAATTTATACTCTTTAATGAAAAAAATAATATTGTTTTAACTTGGTTTAATGTAGGATTTGTGGTAAAAAAAGTTTAAAGTATAAAATATAATTGCTGACTTTTCTCTAGTTCCTTCTGTTTTTCCTTTTCTTCCTTTTCTTTTCTTTTCTGTTCTTCTTTTCTCTTTTCTTCCTTTTCTATTCTTCTAGCTTCTTCTTTTTCTTCCCGTTCTCGTTTCTTCTGATCTTCCTTTTCCTGTCTCTGTTTAGCCCTACTTCAATACTTTTTTCTTGCTGTCTCTTTTTTTCTCTTTCTGTTCTTTCTTTATCTCGTTCATCTTTCTTTTTAGCAGATTCTAATTTCTTTTGGAGCTATAATTTACAATTAATAGTTTTTTTAGTAAATATTTTAAACATATATGCAGTGTACACTTAGCATTGTAGCAGATATAAAAACCAAAATAAATTTTTTTTTTTATTGTGACTTTTATCAATTTATATTATTAGTTTGTTGATTTTGTAAATATATAATAACACACACTTATGTATAACATGTATATAAATCATAAGCATTTCATAGCTCAAATAAATCTATATAACAACAACATTAAAGTCAATCTTGGAATCAGTTAAGCTGGAAAAGCTATGAGAGTAATAATAATATAAATTACTTTCATACCCTCTATGTATACATGTATAAATTGAGTGTACTTTTCCTTTATGTATGGCAATATATACAATATAAATTATTTAAATATTGTTTTATTAAAATAAATAAATAGAGAAATACTTTAAATATAATTATTTTATGAAGCTATGCAAAATTAAAAATAATTACATATACATAAGTATAAACTGTGTTGTAGAAGTAAGTGACTTCCTCATTTTAGTTATATAATAAAAAGATAAAAAAAAACGAAAAATAGGAAAATCTAATCTGATTATTACCAATACTTGCCTGATATGTAATGTAAAATATACAAAACATATTATTAAATCATTATCATTATATTAGTAAATCAAAAATTTACACATTTAAGAATTTTACATACCCGAATATAATTTAAGGCCCTTGGAGGGTGATGTTAAAATTTTTAAACATTTTCTAAAAATCTCTGTGCACAGCATTGTTATTTAAAAAAGGGCAACAATAACTTACTTGCTTAGGTGTTAAATTGGTATTTGTGGATTCATTTAATGAGACATCACCCTGGCTGTTAGTGATAGATACATTTCTTGCTGAGCGACGTGGTGTAGATGGACTGGAGTTAAATGATTCATCACAGTTACTTACTAAAGAAGTATTTAAGTGTTTATCATCAGTCTTAGATTTAATTCTATCACTTCTTTTAGGTGTAACTGCATTTTCTTGTTTAATATGCTCTTTCAACTCGCAGTCATTCTGACTATTAAGTCCCTCTTCAACCACTTCCGCAGATTCTGAAAACGATTCAGAATCTGAAACTTTGCCAGTTGAAATTATATCTTTATTTTTATCTTCTTCTGTCTTTTCGCTTTCATCCTCACCATCAGATATTTCATCAGATTTTTTTGATTTTGTGGGTTTATTGGTTGAACTTGTTCCTGAACAATTAGAATCTTCAAGCACTATAATATAAGTATCCACTTCATTCTTGTTATCTTTTAAATCTTCACTTTTGTCAGCAGCCTTTTCCTCATTAGAGTCAACACATTGTGTTTCCTCAGTTTCATCAACTTCCATTTCTTCTACACTTTCAACATCCTTATCCCTGTTTTCAATTGCTGAAGGAGTCTCATTATTTTCAATAGATCCATTATTTTTCTTTGAGAGCTTGCTATTTTTTCTTTTCTTTGCAGCTTTGGACTTTTGTAGTTTTTTTTTCCAAGCAGTATCAACAAGTTTCACAAAGGGATTAAGCTGCTTGTCTGTTTTATTATCTTGCGGAGCATCTTTACTATCGTCGTCATATACACGAAGGGCTTCGTCAAGTCTTTCTTTTATTTATCTTTCCAACTTTTGTGACCTCAGCTCGGCTCTGGAGGCAGATAACTTCGTTTGTCTGAGGGAAGCCGATTTTGGTGAAATACATCTACTACTCAATTACTGCTGCAAGGAAGACGAGCTTGTTTAAGAACTTTCTTTGAAGGAGTTACTTCTTCACTATCCGAAGATTTTTGTGTCTTCGCTCAACTGTTTAATAAATATAACACGTATACAGTAAACTTAACGCTCATATAATATTAACAATATTGATGAAAACAAATCATTGCAAATGTAAAGTTTCCTAAAAGTTTGACAGTAACAAGAAAACCTTGGGAGTTTATAACACACGTTCAGATTTACAAATGCTCATATTTAGTTTAAAAGTCAAAAAAATTTTAATATATTTAATTACATTTTTACATAATAAAATGCATATAAAAGAATAAATACACAAAATCAATTAAAATGTAATCTAGGATACATAAGCATAAAAGTTGTGTCTGAAGAAAACTAGACTATTAATATTACTCTCAGTAATTCTTGTGGTTAATTTATGTTGTTTATCGCAGTTCACAGATCACAAATATGTCACACGTTCTAATCATTGCTCTTTCACAAGAGTGTACACTATAAAACGTATCACTAATTTCTCAAAAGGCATCTAAATATTGGAGAACAAGTTATATAACAACGAAAAATACCAAATTAAATAAAAAATGCATTTTGTTGTATTGTTTTGATTGTTTTGTATGCTGTACTTTACTTTAAATAACAACAAATTTAAAAATAAAACTATGACCTATTTAAAAACTGGAAACGGTGTATACTATTTTTTTTTGAAATGGTTCTATAACAAATATTTCTTATACATACTTTTTATATATGTATGGAATAAAAAAATAGACTCTGTACAAGATGTCCACACTCCAGTACATTTATTTAAAAAAATATAATAGAATGCAGGATGCTTTGGAAATGCTCTTCAAAAAAATATTATAGACAGATATCTGTATATTCTGCTGTTTTGACTCAATAAGGTTGTATAAGCATCAGTTAAATTTTTTGTGCTGATAATACTGAAAATAAATGTTAAGAAAAGAATCCTTTAAAAAAATAAAAATAAATTATGAACGAAATTTGTCATATTCAATAATTTTCAGTAATACATTTTTATTATTACTAATTCTAATTGATAGCAGACAGCAAGGGCACAATTAATTACAAATACATAATAATATTTTTTTAAATATTTTCTTTTTGGATAAAATTCAACATGACATATTCTTCACTACTTACAAAGTAAAAAAGTACTTATGCCAACTTGTCAATTCACAATGTGTAATAGAAAATATTTACACCGAAAAAACATATGCCGAATCTATGAATCTATGAGTGTTATGCTAGTATGTTTAGAAAAATAAATAGTGACTGAGCATATTAGTTATATTAAATATATATATTTTTTTAATATTTTAAATATATATTTTAATATTTTGTATTTAATGTTTAATATTTAGTAATATAGCATTTAAAAAACAACTTTTTTTTCTGAATGTTTCTCTTTTTGAAATAACCATTTTTTTCAGTTTTAATATTTTGAAAGTTCTAATTGAACGAAGTTCATTAGAGACCGAATATATTGAAGTTCTTATTTAAAAGTATTAAACAAAAAAAAGAATAAATAAATGTCGAAAACAAAAATAAAATTTAGGGATGTTTCTTATGGTTTACAAAAATTGAGAGATTTTCTTCTCGGAAGAAAACACACCCTACACGGTCGTTTTCCACCAATGGTAGCTCCTCGGACTTTACCACCAGCTGATGTTCCGCGTGGTCCTGACACCAAGTATTCTGATAATTACTATTTCCGAAGAAGTGCTTTCAATTCGGTTCATCCTCCAGTTATAGCGCCAGTGGCTGGAGGACCGCCGTTAATAAAACATGAAAGAAAAGGTGCCCCTCGCGGTGCTATACCAGCTGATGCTGTAAGTGTCTTTATTTTATAAAAATGTTTAAAAAAGTAAAATAGTGACGTGGCTACATACTACTGAGTTATTAATTGTAATTGACAGAAGTACTATGTATAATTTTTTTAGACAAGATTCTTTGCAGTAGGTACATTTGTGTATTTTTTATGTTAACGTACCTATTCGATGTTTTTGAGCTAGATATGGAGAAGCTATTGATATGAGAATCCTTCTCCATTATATGCCCGTTAAGGGACTATGTGCTACGAGCTGAGTTTCAACGCAGTACTTTTTTTATTTAAATAAAGCCATATGACCGGAATTTTCTTTTTTGTCCAAAAAAATATAGGTAGTTCTTCGTTACATACAATAGAATGATGATACTAGGAAAACGTAGGTACCTACTTATAACGTGCACACCACGTGGTAAACATTTGGTATTTAATGTATTCGTTCATTTTTAATTTAATGCAAGGAATTAATACATTATTCTATAAATTGTCTTTTGAGGGTCAAAAGTTGATGTACTTATATATATGTATGTTTTTTATTTAGATTTGTTTCAATTTTGCACCAACTCCCGGTCCAGCATGGTGGTGGGACGGGCATTGTTACTATGAAGAAGTAATAGAACCTCCACCTCCAATACAGCCCCAACAAGAGGATGATCTCTGCCCTAAGCAGGATCAGTAATAATGTAATAGTTAAAATAATATTATATATAACTAACTTTATTTTTTTTATTTATTTCTTGTATAAAATCATCAAAAATATTAAACATTTTATTTATCACAATAATCTCGTTCATAATAAATGAACGAGATTATTGTGATAAATAAAATGTTTAATATTTTTTAACATTATTTAAAGTGTTAATGGCACACTCCTTAAAGTGTTAATGGCAAATCCTCAAGAACGGTTTTCACGCGGGTTCAAATCCGTTTAAATTTTTATACGTTTTCTAAATATGTATTTTTCAAATGTTTATCTTTAAGCACTTGTATTCATTATATATTAGCTGTGCCCACGCTTCGTCCGCATGGAATTCTAAAATAAACGTTACTCTTTATTACATCAGCTATTTGCTAGTGAAAGTTCTGTCAAAATTGATCCAGCCGTTCCAGACGTTAGCCAGACTTTTCTTTGTATATGATACGTCATAAAAACATTAAAGTTTTAGCTTGGACTAGCGTATTCGGCAGACACCTCAACCCTATTTAGAGACAAAAATAGTTATGAGTTGAGATTAAAGAAACCATCAGTGCTCTATAAATAAAAAAGAATTGCCCAAATATGTATTCTGGGAAAATCACAATATGATGATATTGTTACACCACTTTCTAAAGACCAAAGTGCCCTAGAGCTGGAGTCGAGACTTTAATTTCATATTAAATTTATTATAGGAGCACAATCGAGTAAAATAGTGCTAGGATCGAATAGAAAATTACAAGAAATAGACATTATAAAATATTTTATTCGGATAGACGAGGATGATGATAAATTTAAAGTGCACGGAATGGGCTTAGAAATATAGGAGAGATATATAGAAGAGTTTTGTATTTCATTAGCTTATAAATGGCGCCCCCTTATTCATGATTGGTCAACAGCACTGTTAAAATTCTACCTGAATGGTTGGTAGTGTGTAGGATACTAGATAGCGGTCAATACTCGCATCGCCATCATAAGGTGTTGGAATCCATACGTGAAGCGCTTAAGAGCGCGGAGAAATATAATAACCAACAAACTAGTAATCGAATTTCTAAAAAAAGGCTTGTCTACAAAATCCACACAAAAACCTTACTCAATCTTAGAATAATATATTTTATTTAGGCCGCCAGGAAATCGGAGCTTTTTCTACATTCGTTTTTTCTATAAATAGTAAACTTTAAAAAACATAAGTAGATATTGCTATCATGTGATGTTAAACATACCTAGGTAACTATAATTTAATATATTTATCTGACGTGCTAACGAAAACAGTCACGTTTGGCCTCAATTTTTTTTTATGTTAGCTAATAAAATTAGACCGTTGAGTTTTGATAGCTTAATTAGGTGTCTACGAACGTACTTACCAGGTTACAGAAGTATTGAAAGCTTCTTCTTCTTAAAATTAGCATTAATTTAGAGAAACTTTGAATACTAGCTATGAATTACAAAACAAACTAAAAAATAGGAAGCTAGATATTCCTCTTGTTCTCGCAAAAATGTCAGGATCATGAATTTTGTATAACAATTTTAATTTTTTTTTAATTTTCAAATAAATCTTTTTGGCATAAAGTGGGGTACAATGGCGTATTATGATTTTTTTACATAGGTTGATGGGTAAAGATAATAACTTTATGTATACTTTATACCATTTTAATGAAACATTCTGAAACTATGATCCTATAGGCGTACTGGTTCTTAAAAAAAATAAAAATATGTCCATTAAAGATTTTTAACACTTGTTTTTCCCACAAGTATTATCTGTTATTTGGAGATATATGATATAGTAAAATTTACCATCTCTTATCTATATAGTCTTTGCCTAAAAGTAAATGTAAAATAACAGTAACAAAATGGCTCAAAACATGTGACTATGTAACTATACGGAGAAGTTATTGTTAATTCCTAAATAACGTAAATACACATTGTCACACACACATACACACACACTCATACACACACATACACACACACACTATAATGTATTTACTGCTTTACCTGTTAGGTCCATATGTTTTTATGTTTTTATATTTCTATTTGCAACAAAATATAATGTACCTTAAGCAGTGGCGGATTTACCAGCAGGCTGAGTAGGCTTAAGCCAAGGGCGGCAGATTTTTGGGACGGCAAATTTTCGGACCAATTTTTTCTGCTACCTTATAAGCTACATACACATTTCCTATATTACGGTTTTTTAATATCTTAAGAATCTCTTATCAGTGATTAAATAATGAAATAACTTTCAAGTTTTTGCCATCACTGGGCCAAAAATATGGTTATATATTTGATACCATTACTACAGAATTAAGAAGCTTAGGTTTAAATATTAAAGACTTGTCATGAATAATCGTATGATAATGCCATAAATGTGTCTGGTGTATATACACCATTTTAAGCCATTGTACATATGTACAATGTCTTAAAATTAAACCTCGATCATCGATTGCTTTTTACATTCCTTGCCCCCATTCATTAAATTTAGTGGCAACTGTGACTTGTCGGTGAAATATGTTGCTTCAAGAAATATAATTTCTTTGAGTTTGACACAACGCAGGTCAAAAATTACAACACTAAAGAGAGTATATCTTATACGTTGATTTACTAAACAGGTTCATGTAGATATTTGAGAAATTCTTAGCATGAAGTCCAAGTTTGATAACAGTCATAGATGATTTTGTCCAAGGACCTGTCACAGGAAACGAAGTAACAGGAATTCTTACAAAATGAGATAAATGGTTGTGTGTGAAATGTTTTATGGAAATGAATAAACAAAGCAAATAGTCAATGCACTACATCAAAGACGGACGAACCAAACCCTAGAAAAAAAATTATGAAACATACGATGAAGAAAGGGCTTACACATTTTTCGTCATCGTTGATAGACTCTTCACTGAATTAAAAAAACGACAGAAATCTTATAACAAGATCTCATTTCGGACTAAAATGAGCCAATAATTGTCATTATCAACACTAACATAAAACGATTTTTCCAAAAAAAAAAAATGTATTCTAATGATTTAGGAATTAATTTACTTCAAGAATGCATATATTTTAAAAGTCCCATTTCTACCTAAAGAATTTTGGTAATATGCACCAGAATTTTCAAAACGTTTATTCTAACTTGGGCTCTTTACATATGAAATGACACAAATAATTTGTCGCTGATATGCATAACTGTCGGTTTCTAGTCCTTTATAAAAGAGTGAAACCTGTTTAGGTCTGGCCAAATAAAAAAAATAAACGGAATTAATAAATATAAGTATTTATGGTGATGTCGTCGATGAAAACTCGCACAGGAAGATAGTGTAACGGACTTTTTGTTATCGAATTCACATTTTTTGGAATTTGGATTGAATTAGATTGTATAATTATTTTTTTATACTCCTAGTATACTGAGAATGGTGAAGTTGTGAAGTTAAGGGCGGCTAAAACTTAAGAGCCTATTTCTTGAAAGTATGTAAATCCGCCACTGACCTTAAATGTATTTACAGAGTATAGACACCAGTCTTATATATATAGACCAAGCTTAATGAGAACAAATAAAAATATATATTATCATTAATATAAATTGCCTACACCATGATTTTAATTTCACTGATAGCTTGTGTTCCACAATTGTGTATCATCAATCATCAATCGAAAGTGCCTACGTTTGCGCAGCGCCTAAAAGTACAAATATTTTATAGTGAGACAATTCACGAATACAACACGATAGCGTTAAAAATCGTATTCTTTATGTCGATATAAAACATAACGTAAATATAAAACATTCACAGACTGTACGTAAAAAGTTTTAAAGCAATTTCATTATAAATTAATAAAAAACAGACGACTGTAAACTACTTTACAAATATTACTACAAGTACCCTCTGATTGAATTTTACGCCGTAGATGGTTTGTAGGCAACTACTGGGTTGTGGATTATCCTCCCCTCACCCTATTTCGTTGCAATGAATCTTAGGGAACAATATAGGCTTGCGACTAAATACGTATATATTTTTTAAAATTGGTGGCTTAAAATATTATTTGTAAATACAGCATAATATTACTTTAATACCTCTTATAAATACATCTTATTCATAGTTTTTGCTTTTGTCTTTACTAATAAATCTTTTAGAGCATCAGATTCTATTACTTTTTTTTTATTTTGACCTTGAGACCTAATATAACTTATCACTCGTATTGATAGTTTTATTTTGTAATTATTGATTTTAACCACGATCTGCCACTCGTACCATACACTCTCGTACGCACACGCATACACCCTACTGTAGCTAGCACTCGATACTCTGTATTGAGTATCGGATTGCTATCGGAGTATCGAACTAGAAATTGAAATAAAATCAAAAAAATATTTTTGTACATGGAAATACAATATATATGCATAGTATTCACGAACTTCATTTGCATAAACGGCATCCATTTCGCAATGACGTTAGCGTCTTCTGGAGCATCTGACGCGACGTTTTATAAGAGGCAAGAGTATTTTATTTTTAATCTATGGTCGAGTATATTGGCGGGAAATTTAATAATTGTGCTTCATTAAGAAGATTTACGATTAAGAAGAACGATAAAGAGCTATAACATTTTATGTCAATTATAATTATATAACAATATAATATGTAAAAATATATTGCTAAGTGCATTTAAATACGTCCCTCTATAACTCCAACCAGTTCCGTGCAGCGTCTAAGGTAATAATTAATATATATAATAAGAAAAAAAAATTAACTAACGATTATTATTGATCATATTAGATATAATAAATAGAAAAGTATATAGTGTCATACATATAAAAATATGATTTGCGATGTAAATAACATATCTCATTTATTTATTAAAATAATTGTAATTAAAGAGAAATATGAAATAAATGTTAATAAATGTATTACGAAGCTGACTGTCTCTTCAACTATGAAACATTTCATCAATATAGTTTAAATTTTAACTTATTAACAGTTTATTCAGTATTAGATGCTACGTATTTATCTATACTAAATATACGGTAACGTAATTTTTCATACAATACATAGGCAAATGTTTTATTCATATTCCCTCACGTGGTCGCTGTGTCAAGGAAAATTGTGTAAGACAAACTCAGACATGCACTTGAATTATTTATTAAGTATTTTCGTCATATATTGAACATCCATTTAAGGTAGCATATAATATAGAAACAAGAACGTATAACATATTGTAATAATTTAATTGTGTTAAATATTATTATTATATATTTTAGTATTTTTTAAATGTTATTTACATACTTAGGAACTCTCTAAACATATAAATATAATTTACTAGCAAACTTCCTATGGAATTGATAAGCGTTAAAAATAATAATTGCGACAAGACAATTCTTCTACGAAGAAATTGACGTGCCTTCACTACGATGCTTCCAATTTTGATAGATAATACTAATTATGTTTCGTCATAATGTTTTGAATTCAGGCGAAAAGCAGAAAACTCTTGATACAAGCTGTGTGAGTAAAAAATACGATATAAGGTAATGTTCCATATTTCGGCTTGTTAACGTAAAACAAATTTATTGTTAAGATTAGAACAAAAAATTATGAAAGTAAGAAATTTAAAATTAAAACTAAGCTCAACACGCTGGTTGGGTGGATCCCACGACTTAGGATATTTTGAATTTTATTTTATACCTAAAATTGAATTGAATTTTATACCTAAAATTTCTTTGATATATTTTTTTAATTTACCTAATAATGTTAGGTTAGGTTAGGTACTTTATATGACTTTAAAGCCTTTTATGCCATCATTTCGCCATTCTTTACCGATACCAAAGCGTAGTTAAAATTTTTATAAAATTTTTGTAGTGCATTTTGTACTTTGTATTTCCCTAGACGATAAAAAGAACTGATCTTTTAGTAAATTATTAACAAGAAAGTTAAGATAGTAGTAACCTATTTTAATATCAATATAAACAAACATAATTGTATTGATACTACCTATGCGAATTTACCTTAAAAATATCAAATCAGGTCACCCTTTAAATAGTGTATTATGAAAATGGTAGTGAACAAACATTTTTAATGATGTAAACATAATTCACTATACCTATAAATTATTATTTTAATACTTTAATTTCAAATAATATCTAATTTGTATTAAAAAATCACTAAGTTGGCTATTTTAGTTCTAGGTAAAACGTATCATAAATTATAGATTTTACCGTATTTTACCAAACTATCCTATAATAGACATTTATTCCGGTTTAAAGGCGTTTTGACTACCTTTTAACATTTAAACAGAGTAGCGCTTATTAGATTTTAGATCGGAGTGCCCTACAACGATTATGGTTAGTGATTATGGTTAATCTGAAGTCTCTATAATATCTAGCTATTACCGCGCAGTGCGTGCAACTCTCGTCAGCGCATGAGCGAGAACGCGAAGACGGCCCAGTCAGTTAGTACCTCCGGAAACACTGTAGTTAGCATACGTATCGGTAAACGTTAGAGCGGCTGAAAATCAGTTATGACTGATTCCTTTGAATTCCCGCCGAGGCTCTAAGAAGTGGCCGCTTCCAAAAATATTCCAAAAGCCAAAACTCGTCCGATGTTATGTGTACAAAACGTTTAAGCTCTTGTGACGTCTGCGGTCTATCGCCGTTGTGAATAGAACCACCTGTGAGACATTTTTACTACATAGTAAACCCATAAAAATGAGAGAGGATTCGGAGACGGCTGTTCTGAATGAAAGGATAGAGGAGTTCAGGAGTGACCCAGAAAAATTGCGTCAGACCTCCGAGTTCGTGGATGAACTCATACAACAAGCAAAAAAAGAGGCTGAGTTAAAACTGAAAGAGAAAGAGAAAAGCAAATTCGTAAGTATTAATGTATATTTAACCCGGTAAGGAAACAATATGTGGAATTGATAGGGCGGTAAGTGTTATTATAGGTGTAGAGCTGCTATAGAGTGCAAAATAGCTTCTTCGATAGCAACGCTGTCATTTTAAATTATCTTCAACACAATATCGAAACACCTTGCATGCTTATCACTTTTTTTGAATTTTCTACGACTATAGTATTTTAAGGCCAATTTTTTGGGAATTACTTTACAATTTTATTTTAAGTATTATGAATTTATCTAAACATATTCGGACAGCACATACGTACTTAAGTCTATTTCAGTTTCAAAGGTTTTCTACTGTTTCTCTGCACTTCATCTTTCTAGTAGATATCTCTAGCATATGACAATTTTTTATCGTTATTTTCACACTCAATAAACAATATTTAGTTAAGCAGGAAAATTTGATATTTTCGAGATTAGTGAGCAATTGGCTTACGTTTATCAGATAAAATTATTTTTCAAATAACAGTATGTGACACATAGACGTTTGATCGATAATTCTGACTTCACTTTACATTTTAGGGCTTTGAAAAGCTTGTTCACGTATATGCAGCGGTTATATACTGTGACATATTTAAGTTATCGATGTTTTGATATCGAAATAGTTTTTATTATTTAACCTTGCACGTTCATTTGTACTCGTATAATAAAAGAAGACGTAATTGACGTAGTTTGACGTTGAATACAATTTTTTTTAAATAAATACATAAATGGCACATCATGAACGCTCCCGTGTTATGCAGAATGTCACAATATTGCATTGATCGTCGGTTCAAATTTCATGTAGGTCAAATTAAGATCTCAAAATACGAATATTAAAAAAGAAAAAGATGACATGCTACATATATACTACATTAAACATAATATTATGACTAAATATTAATATGGTTAATTTTCAATTTAAAAATGGGCTATCTACAATTTATAGGGACCATATCCATTTAACACTGTATTTGAATATGTTCCTTTTTATATTCGAATTTGTGTCGAAGTTACAATACGCTTGTCTAAACGCGATGATTGTGAGTCCTAGAGAGTAGAGAGTAGAGTCCTATGAGAGTAGTCCTTCTAATTGTTCATGGTACTACTTATATAATAAGTAAAGATGTTTTCTCGGTTTAATGATCCCCTTGTAATATGATTTGAGTTTGGTGCAGGTTAACTACCACTGTATTAAATGATAAAATTATAACTTTTATATTTGAATGGAACAACTGTTGAGGTTCTCGCTCTGATCAGCAGAACTGCCTTCCGAACCGGTGGTAGCTTTATGTTCCTTCAACGATTCAAAAGTACTTGCAAAAGTCTATTTGAGTAAAGGATATTTTGATTTGATTTGATTCGAATGGGATAGAGTGTGTCGTTGTTAGCATTTGAGACGTGGCTAGCAATGTTTTTAAATGATTGAAACTGCATAATAGAGTGACTTTTCGCTAGGATAAGAATATACAATGTAATGCTATTTCTGGCATATACATTCACTTTAAAAAAAAATATTAAAATATTTGTTAAAATTTACACTTTGATCCAGGCAATGAGCCATCGTGGCTTAGAGTCCGCTTAGCGTCTGATTAAATACACGATGGTTGTGGGTTTCATGTCCACTCAGACGAATGATTATTTCTGAAGAAAAAGTGTTGCGTTAAGTTCCTATGCTGCTCTTCATTGGATGGAAAGTGGAGAACGGAGTGCCTTGACACTGGGTTCTCTCTGACTAGCAGGGTTGCTATGCTGTTATACAACATGATGATATGCCATATATTTCGTCACTATCCTTTCATATGAAATATTGAACCATTTGGAAGCTCAATGGAGGTTTTTATGCCATCTAATGTATTCATATGTATAAAACGATTATTGTCGATTATATTTTATTTATAATACTAAAAGTTATATGTTACGGCAAATACCAAAAATAGCACTTCTATTTAGCGATAACTTGATTAATCACTCAGGCGAACTTGCCTTAATACCCTCTACAAGACGTAATTATCTTCAAATCCCTCGACGAAAATCTATTAGATTCCTTTTATGGTTGACAACAACTTATTATCTCGGATTTGGAGATCAAATATTAATATTTGATTTGGTTTTACGCGACAAGTTTAAGAAGGTTTTAGTTAAAATTAAAAATATATAATTGTTATTCAGTTTTACATATAAATAAATAAACGACAATAAGGTATAGTAATATTCATTTAGTCGCCGGATATAAAACAAGTTTATTAAAAAAATTTAAAGAAGTCTAAAATTTATTGTTATCTCATTATTTGCGATGTACTTTAAATTTGTAAGCTTAAATATATGCAATATTAAATTCTACTGGTAGTTACATATACATATAGATTAGCATGAAACTCCTGCACTATGATAATGAAATACATGAAATTTTTGATAATGATAAGAAATATACAGACAAAAAACAATACATTTTTTTAATAAATCCAACGAATTAATATATACTATATCAATTATATTTCGATTGATTTAGTGTCAAATAGAACACAAAGATTCGAATGCTTTTATAATTTAATTTCTGATTAATAGTTCATCATCTTACGGGCAATATACATTTTTTTACGTATACACATAAAACAAGTATTTTGGTAAAAAAAAAACATATTAGACGAATTTCAAATACGCAGATTAAATATACATTTAAAAAAACAGAAGGTTCATCGATTATATACGTAAGTATATTTCAAAAAGTGACATATTTTGTGTAAAAGTGTTATTAGAGTTGAACTGAACTGAACTTATTAGAGTAACAACAATGTACATATAATATAATAATACAACAAGTATCGTCGCCTCATTTGTTTCTGTAATTATAAATTGCCGGCTTTGCGTAATAAGAGCGTTCATTTTGTGAAATGATGCTGTAGACGCTGATTTTCATTTGCATTTTCTTTGTTGCAGGAATCTCAAGACGCGGGTGTGGGTGAGTATTAAAAAAAAATGTTCATATATAAAGCCTAAAGCTTTGCTTCTTTAAAAGTTCTTAGATATTTTCATAAATTACACAGCCTTCATTAGAATATACTGACCTAAAACTATACTTAAACTTATTAGGAAGAATATGTTTAAAAATGTAATTATAACAAATGTAAATTATTCTAACTTTGTACACTTTACAGATGTTTTGATATTGATATATAATCTTTTACTTGGGAGAATATTTATAACGATAAAATGTAACAATATCCACAGTCTGTTTTGACACTCCAGTAGGTGTGTAGAGTATGACAGAGTGACGCACAAGTGGGTTGTATCTACTTGCCTAGAGTTTAACAACTACCAAGATTCTAAGTGAAGATATAAAAATCTTTATGATATAAAGAGGAATTATATTTATTTAAATCTAATGTAAAAATAAACCGCTTTATAACATCTTGCTATCCAACTACAAACACACATGAAGTAAATCTTTTTCCAGTACAATGAGTAATACGAAGATAATGACGGAAATTATTCATACTGACGAATAGCGTGTAATTTCCCATTGAACAACGTTGTAGGCAGTAAATTGTACTAAACTAAACCCACATTAGCGATGTTCGTACGCTCCAGTAGACATCTCTGATCTCCTGTGGTTGCTCAGAGTATTTTGTAAGACCTTTTATACAAGAGTATTAGTTGTTAAAAGTAGCAGGAATATAGACGAGGAAGAATTGCAATATAAATTTACCGAGACAAAGAGTCTCTTTGACCACAATGCTATGGAGAAAAAAAATACCTTTCAAAATGTCCTATTATCTTTGTTAAAAATATCACCATATAACTGATTAATTGGCGAATCCTGAAATTGATGAAGTCATTAGTGCTCATCTGGCAAGCTCGAAACGCCATAAAGAAAGAACTGAATATATTTTAAAATATACAGTAATTATTATACCTATGTAGGCATTTTCCGAGATATTATTTAACATTTTATTTAATATAATAATGTCGTATTTTATTTTTCCATACAAGGATCCATTAATGTATAATAATAGTACTTAAAGCCATATTTATATATAAGTTTCTATTTAAAGAACATTTGCGCGCCCGAACGGATTACACGTGTTCCGAGTACCTTAGAAGAATGTTTGGTATAATTTTGTTACATTTTTATAATTACTTTACTGAAGTGTACTACTTCACTAAGCATTGGCTATATTAGTTCGTTGCACTTTGAACGTGCTAATGATATAAGGCTCGTTAGTTCTATGAGCGGAAATTGTGCTTTTCCGTGCAGACACCTCACAGCGCTTGCCGTGATAAGTTTTACATTTATTGCTTCCGTCTCCTTTTTGATTAAAAAGGATTCGTCTAATTATTAAACAACTTATTTAACAACAAAAATAATTTTAAAATGAAAGAGCCTTGATTTTGTATAGTACAATTTTTAGTTTGTCCATCCACTTGTCTTTATATACATATATATATACATATATATATATACATATGTATGTATTTATGTTAAGGCTATTGTGGCGCAATGGGACGGCGGTCGAAGTGAATGATTAAATTTAATTTATCTCGCTGTTTTTTAAGAAAAACCGCGGCATTGAGTTCCGCCACTAATGGCATTGTCTCGATTTCGGACGGAAAATGGAGAATGTGGTGTCTTAAAACTAGGGTAGCTTTTCATATTTATTTTGGCAATTTAGTATTCCAATTTCGTCAAATTTATTTACTTAAATCTCTCTCAACACAAATATTACTAGCTTAAATATATAACAAACATAGGTGATCAAATAAGTACCCTGAAAGTAAAATATGATTTAAAAGTTGTTACTTTTAATCATTAAAAACTTTGACATAAATTGCCATTTTAAAAAAATAACTGCAATATTTTTTTCTATCTACAGACTACGGACATCCGACAACAAATGAATATAAAATATTAATGTTACAGAATAACTTCTCACAAAACCGAAGTCGAAGTATAAGTGAACTTGTTAAAATTAATAATTTCGGAATATACTAATTACTTTCATTTCATACAAATCCACTGTTTCTAGTAAGTTTTTTAGACATAATAATAAAGTTTTAGTATGATGTAGGTGTTTAATATAAGATGATTATGAAATAAGACTACGAGCAAGTAAACAGCTAGCTAATAGGCCACTAATACCATATAATTCTCTATGAACATAGAATATTCTCTTTGGGTTAGTTAATCGTATAAAGTAGGTGCGGTGTGATCAAGTCAAGCTTATATATTTTGTTAACATTTTTTAAAGTGTTATTCCCACACTTAGGAAATTGAAAAAGACATTTTTATACGTTTTCTAAATATGTCTTTTTCAATTTCCTAAGTGTGGGAATAACACTTTAAAAAATGTTAACAAAATATATATTTAATAAATAGCATTCTCTCTTGCCAGACGATTGTTCGTAGAATAATCTTTGGGTAGCAGAAATTTGTAAAAATCTCTCTACAGAGATGCTAACAACAAATATAAGTTGTAATAAGCGTATAAGAATTTCAACGTAGCTGGAGGTGGGACGCATGGCTTAGCGGTCAGAGCGCTTGAACGGTTTTCAAGAGGCGTGGGTTCAAGTCAAGCTTATATTCGAAATAGTACTTATAGCCGAAATAGTACTTTATACTGTGACTTTTTAGGTAGTTTTCTTAGTTTTACACATTTCGTCACGAATATGGTAGCAGAGTGAATTATGGCCGTGTGAAGACAAAAAAAATGGTTATTCTGTTTACTATTTTTTTTATAAACTTATAACTATATTTATATAAACATACTATATTTATATACTATTAAATTAGTTTAAATAAAATAAAATCTATTAGTATAATATACTCGTACTGTTCTAAGGTGCATATGTTAGAACGTTCATAAAAAATTGTATGACATATTTAATTAATTTAAAAATATGTAAATGGTTAATTGTATACGTAATTAATGCTTTTAACGCTTATTAGTCAGCCGGGAACCGTGACGTGTATGCAAAAGCCCTATAGGTATACTTTAGCCATAGGCCGCAAATGCTTGTTAAAATATCTTAGTCTAGTCAACAAGTTCAAAAACTTAAGCTATACTTAATAAGTTCTTTGATTTTCACGATTATTACACATTTTGAAATGAAACTATTTCCGGATTAATCGCGTATAATTTTGGTATTTGAAAATACATTTTAGAGCCCGACGTTTCGAACACTTTACAGTAGTCCGTGGTCATAGGTAGAGTTAATTTTTAATTTACCTTATTTTATTTATATACCTAACTAGCTGTTCCCGCGACTTCGTTCGCGGAAATAACGCAACAACAAGTTTATTGTCTGAAGCAATGTATTAAAAATATGCAATGGTAAAAACGTTTGATCGATCTTATTAAAATAAAGACTATACAAGAATTTTAAATACGCATTATAAATATTTTATCAACTTTTGAACTTAACGCAGCTTCAGTTTTGATTTGATAAGTGTACAACAGTCAAACGACAGACAGAAATATGTTATAAAATTGCCTTTAGTGTCACCCGTGTTAATTTATGAAAAAATAAATTTAATAATTATATTACATTACTTCAAAAATATTGCTATAGATAATTAGATAGTCCTTTGCCTAATTATAGAAGCTATTTTAGGTATATACGCTGTAATCAGTTCACATACTTTAATAATAGTGTTTCGGCGTTCTTTTAAAACCACTTAACTGATATCTCCTAAAATATTCATCGAAATAAAATGATGTATATTTTGGTTCAAATTAAATACTTGTAACGTATTTATTTGAGTAAGGATTAAAATTATGTTTATAAAAACACCTTCGCAAATAATGACTAAACTAAAATTTTAAAACAAATTTAATTATCTTAAAAAGGGTATACTGAGTCAAACTTAAAAAAAAACAGTCACATGCTGTCGCGGTTTTTTTTTTGAACTTTAAGAGGAGAACCATTCTATCATACAAGATTTTTACGTAACTTTAACCGTTTAAGTTCACAGCTTACATAAAACATAATTATTTTAAAAATATCTTCTTAATAATTTTAAAACTTCTTGTCTATGGCTTTTGTATATAATGAATTATATTTATATAATTTGGTAATTATTAGTATGTTATTAGATTAAATTTTAAATATCTAACAAAGTTAATAGAAAGCAATATAAATACAATACAAAACCAAGCAATATCATTTCCGTCGCAAACAATGGCGTAATAATTTTCTTTATAGCGTTTTATTATAATTTATTATATGAAATTTTCTTCATACCTTTATATTAATATGTGAAGGAAAAATTACATCGAAACAAGAAAGTTATGCAAATGATAAAAAATAAAATAGTTAAACGTTAAAGATATATAGATAACCAATACTTTTCATAACAACGCATTAGAAATACATAATGTGTTTCACCTGTACTTTTACTCGTATATAAAATGGCATACAAGTTTCTAAACCAAAAATTTAACATTAAAGGAAAATAATCTAACTTGAGCCTGTATATAAAAGCATAATATTCAAAATACATTGATTATTCCAACAAACAAATATCGTCTTCCTTTCAAATAAAACAAATATGTGCCACAATCTTATCACGAAAAATCTTTTAGGTAGGTACGTTCTTGACAGGAGCGCAAACAAGGTTATATCTCAGCAAAACACAGATAACATTATGTTAATATGTGAAAAGGTTATGTAAATATTACATATTCATATTAGAGTTCATTTATTTACAATTTATGACTGTCAACTGACTAAGAATATAAATGGTTATGACTTGGAAGATCAACAATGACAACCTGCTTTTCTAGCATAAGACGTAATTGTGGTGTAATTCAGAAATGTTGAACTTGATAAGGACATGGTTCTAAGTTTAAATTCCAATAGCGGAAATGTTTTTTTGAAAAATGTGTACCAATTCCTAGTCTAAATAGGCATTCCCTACTTTTGACTTCTTTAAATGTACATTTTATGGAAATCTGGGGATCACAGTAGACGTGTTAAAAGAAAAATATAGATGTTAAGCACTAATTATTCTCTTGCGTCACTCTCATAGTCAAATAGTTATACTGGCTACCTTATTATGATGAAAACGTTTGTTTTCCTTTAAATATATCGAAGGAACGATTATAATTAAACTATTTTCATTGTTTTGGTAAGAAATAGCACATTGATTTCCATCCTTCGAGACGCAATGCCTCAATGCAAATGGACGTAAAGATGACAACGGAGAATATTGATACTAGATTCGCTCTGCCTTCCGTGCTATGCGGGAAAAAACAATCTGACGTTTCAAACGCTTTACATTTGTCCGTGATCACAGATATATAATATGTAATATTAAATAATTTTATAATAAATATTATGTAAACAAAATAAACACAAAATATATAGTAACAAATTTGCTCAAGCGAAATGTTTCGTCTGCTTATAAATAATAATTTTAAAACAAATGCTACAACTCAAAACCTTTTCAGATATTAATTACTCACGCTGTTACAGACATCATTTTTAATACTAATTAATCCAATAAATCTGCGCCTGCGGCATTTAAACCTTGGAAACCAATGATCAATTTCAGTACAATACATTTTTTATTTGATGACTTGTATTATGATAATTTTAACCCTAAATTCGTTTTGGTTTTTTGAAGTTTATTTACTTTATGGAGCTGGGCGAGCAAAGCTTTTTGCAGGTCTACTCAATCAAACTTTGCTATCTCATCCTAAACTATTACTGCTAGAGAGCACCAAACTTGGTATGCTTACAGAGATTTGTCTATACTATGTCTACTTTAGTTTTAAGACGTTATATAATTAGTGTGATCAATCAGACCAAAAAATTTAACTTTACTTCTGTATCGACCATTATTAATAAAATATGACTCTCCCCATAATTCCAAATCAAAAAGTGAAAGATTAAAAGTAAGGGCTCGCAGATGTTTTTTTTTATTTTTCACTGGTGGAAATTCCGTCAAACAGTAGTTTGACTGAGTTTTATAATAAAAATTGTTTGCCCAATAATTGTAGATCACAGAATTACGTACAAAATATATCTTTCAATAAAATTCACCGTTTTAGATATATAGCGATTTAAAGTTGTTTTTCATAATATGCCGAAGAAATTTTTTTTTTTTGGTCTTTAGTGCTCAAGGACGTTTCAGTACCATGTTACACCACTCTTACGATACTCAAAGACGTACTAGTACACACTTGGAGTACTAAAGAAGGCATCTGTATTAGTACAAACATATACTCGGAGCACTCAGGTACTAGTGTATAACCACTGAGAGCACTTAAGGATGCAACAGTACTAAGGTACACAAAATTATAAAGCTCAAGGAAAACGCACTAATACTAGTGAACATACACTCAGAATACTCGAGAACGCACAAGCACGAGTGCACGCATACTCAGAGCGCTTAAATACTAGTATATAAGCACTTTGAGCAGTTAAAGATGTACATATGCCAGTGCATTTACACTCAGGAATAGTACATACAGACTCAGAGTACTCAAGAGAGTTTCAGTGCCAATGGACACGGACTAGTATATTTTAGTACAATTAGTACTAGTATACATTGACTCGATGTACTTAAGAAAGTACGGTAAGGGTAACAAGTACTACTGTACCGTGGAAGAGCCTTACGGGAAAATAATTTTGTAGAATGGTTATACCGAAGAACTAACTCGAAGGATAAAAATTGTAGATAGAGGTAATTGCACAATTACTCTCTGGATTGTAATTTAGCCAAAATAATAAAAACAACGAATATACCATATTTGTGAACTTGATGTTCAATGTCGGAACATTTTTTTGTACACCTAGAAAGGATGTTAGCAAAATGTTAATCGACATTTTATTCCTATTGTATTTAAGTATTAAAAAATCTTTAGTCTCTTACTTACTTTAATAACTCTTACTTATTTCATGTGAAGCGCTTTCAAGGAATCAAGCATATATATACACATAAACTTGAATTTGAGGAATAATTATTTTTTAGCTTCTCTCAAAAAAGTTGGGTAAAGTGTTTTATAAATGTTTTTTATTATTATTTTAATGTCAGTCAATTTTATTATTTATTTGTAGTTTTTATACAATAAACATGGTCTCTTCTGTTGAAAAATGACAGAGACAGCTCATATAACTTTCAAAACAAAATTATTGCCTATAGCGAGCAATTGTGATTTATATGTTAATTTGTTAGTAAACTATTGATTTACTAATGTACCTCGTCTCAATTAACATATTAATAAGGGCCCATAAGTTAAAGTGGTTTGAGGTTTTATATATGAATATTACTAGGGTGGTATTTTATATAGCTAGTTCTAAAAATATTAAATGTAAAATAGGCGCATTAAAATATTAAATGTAATATAGGAGTACACTAAGAATTACATATTTAACGTGGATAAATCAGAGGAAAATAAATAATTTCTGCTTTTTTTAATTTCCAGTGACTTAGATATAAGAAGTCACATTGATATGCCATTTATTGCAATTGAATTTTTTTTACACTAGTGAGTGCTAGAAATTATGTTTGCTTGCACTAAAAAGTAATTTGCAATGTTATTTATGACATATTGCTTCCATTAACATAAAAAAAATACACGTTGGCATTGAAATTCACCCAAAATTGTAATGAATCTCTTTATAGTGGTAATTTTCTTGTCTCCAAGTTTTCCAGATAAGACCAAAGAGGACCTAGACACTCCGTTTTCAGCTTTCCATCGGAATTCGAGGCGTTTGATATTGGATATCAAAACTCTTTTTTGGACTCAACGCCCGTTTTGTCTTACCGGAGGGAAAAAAATAAAACAGTATAAATTTAACCATTCGATAGAGTGGGAATCGAATCCACAATTATCGCGTTTACAGTCCTGACGCTAACTTACTGCGCTATGATGTCCGCAAAGTAAATGATTTTATTTGTAACGAAAACTGCCCACCACACTGAACAACTTTTATAAAACTAATGCAGCATTAGTATAGTTTAACTGGTCTGTCGTGGTTCTTTGTCAAATTTCTCAGATCTTTAATTATTATATGACAATGGAAAATGCCTATCACGTTGAACAGTTTTTGTTAAGATGGCATTTGCTTATTTCTAATAGTTTAGCTTTACTATAATAGTTCTGCATAAGCAGTTCCGTGTCTTGAATTTTTCATATTTCAACGGCAAATGTGCATCACGCTGATAAAATTTTGCTAACGTGACATTTGGTTCTTATATGGTTCATCATCAGATGTTCCAGATTTTTTATTTTTGTAAGATGTCAGCGGACAATGTTCAGCACGCTACACAACATTTCTGAAGGTTTAATTTCTTATTTCTTATCGTACATCAGGTCTATTATAGTACTACGTCAGGTGCTTTTGTTCCGCTCTTTGTTTCTCCTTAAATTCTTTATACCCTAATTATACCCTAAGCCCTGACAAGTCTTAAAAGGTATATAACAAAAAAAGTATTCAAATCTAGTCCATTCAGTCCAGTAAATATGCGGGTACAGACAGTCTAAAATTTTAAAAATCATGTATTTATATTCTATTACTGATTTTGTATACCCCTAAATTATTTTTTCGGTAATTATATTCAATGTACAGAATCCATAGATTACATATAAAGTAAGATAGATAACATGAATAAAAAAGTCGGTACGATTGCAATTTTTATATTAAGAATTCTCTTTATTCATCTTGATATAAATGAGGCGGATTGACTTTGTACACACAGGAGGCAATCTTTGAAAGTTCGATAGGTAGCTCTATCTTTCCCGAGGCGGATTTTAAACCAGCCATGACTTTACAGTATTGAGTTGTGAGTCCTGGTATTCAGCTTTGTTTAGTATAGACGGTCTGCAATTTTTGAAGTGCGACAAGCCTACAGCGGCTCGCCCTAACGGTAGACGACACCCTGGAACAACCACGCCAGCTTTATAGACTAGAGCCACCCTCTTCCCTCTTAAATTAATATTACTGTAAAGTTGGGCCAATGGAATTATCTTTTAAATAAGAAAAATAGGAGTTGGGATGGAACGTATTTATGTAGAAGTATCTTAGAAATATATTGATAAATATTTTTTTCTTACAAAACGTATAATAATTTGAACACTGCGGGATTCAAACCCACGCGTCTTGGAAACCGTCCAAGTGCTCCGACCGCTAAGCCATGCGTCCTATATCCGTCTGCGTTGAAATTATCTAAAAAAGTTTTTCATCATCCTAAGTGTGTGAATAACACTTTAACATGTTAAAACTATTTTATATTTCCTTTTATTTCGAGACATTACGTATTGTGTAATACAGATCTAGACTAGTTCTTTAGTGTTGTTTTTTGACGTAGTTGCTCATAAAGAAACATGAAAGCTTCTTTCTTCAGCTGTTTTTTTTAATTTTCGCCTTTACATTCCACTTTAAGTACAACTATAGGATTCATCACTTTTCTAAATTTCCTTTTACGTGGTATTTCTCTGTAATAACTGTTAAACAATTAATTAAAAAAACAATATATATAATATATACAAATAATTTGCTAATTATTTTTTGTGTTTATAATCATAATTAAATGGTCCTTACTTACCTAGTTTCTCTTAATATTTCTTCATTTTCAAGAAAACTTGCGTTTATAACATTATACAAAGGAGTATGTTCCTACAGTGGCTGTGTTTGCATTGTGGAGGCTTTATTATTTAAATAATTTAAGAATATTGGAAAAGCACAAAGGAACTATAAAAACACAAAGTTATGACAAAAACACTACAATTACTCTTAAAACTACAATTTAATACGTTACAAATGTTTTCTAACCGACAAATGTCAAGTGAAAATATTTCGATAATTCGCGATAGCTAGCCTTCAAGACTTACTTTACATCGTACATCAAAACAGCCAATTTTTGTTTATATGTCACAAATTTCGATACTATACACAATGACTATACGAATGCTACCAAAAGCTAGTTCCTTGTACAAACGGTAGGGGTGCTTTTCAACTCCTATACAAATTGCATTCAATAACGACAGGCAAGAATACTTTTTTGCAAGTTTTTCGTGCTCGCCTTACACATTACGTTACTTTACCATAACTAGGTTTTAAACCCTGAGATGGCACATGTTTTAATGATAAAGCTTCTTAAACTTAAAAAATTATAAAAAAATACAATATTTTACTTACTTACTTACTTTTCTTATATTTTTTTAACATTTTTTAAGTGTTATTCGCACACTTAGGAAATTGAAAAAGACATATTTAGAAAACGTATAAAAATTTGAACGCCATGCTTTCCACGGCTTAGCGGTCAGAGCGCTTAAACGGTTTTCAATTAGCGCGGGTTCAAATCACGCTGCGTTAAAATTTTTACACGTTTTCTAAATATGTCTTTTATTTTTTCTTGTTTTGAACCACAGGACCTCAATGCCGCATTTTATCTTACCAGAGCGGCACAATCATATTTTTATTTAAATAAAATGTAATTAAATGCATCTATACGACGAATATATTTTTTAATGGGCAATATTATAAAAAGATATGAGTAAAATAATAATTTTCACATTTTCATTCCAGCTGGGCTGTATGAAGTCAGATATACAGTTCATGACTTTATTTCGCATTTTGTCACGATCACATTACTTTGTGCACGTACTTTGAAAGTTAGTTGTGGATTTTCGTCATGTTTACTTCTTTTAATAAAAACCAAACATTTTAAATTTTTGCAATTTATTAGATTACTAGTTGTTAGTATTTCCTACTAGTTGCACCTATCTGCGACTAACTTTTTGTTTAGCTTAAATTACATCTTAAACTAAATGTCTCTCATTTCTACAATTTCTATTCATTAAATACACCTCTGTAACCTATGAACCTATGACTGGACATGAGTGTAAAGTCTGAAGATGTGTAGAGTTTGGTTCAGCCGTTCTCGTACATCAGAGCATATGTTATTTACACACTATAAAAGAATAATTAGTCCCATAATATAGCAATATTATATAGCTTTTTAATAATAACATGCTTGTAATATATTTTCCTTTGGTTCATTTAATTGAATTAAGAACATAGGTAACTATTAAAACTTAGTAAAACTATTTTATTCATACTTCCATATTATACTTATTAATATTATAAATTTTAATGTGTGTGTTGGTCCGTCATCTCTATCATACCGCAACTAAGTTATGCTGCAGCGATTTGAAAATCTTTTTACTGCCGGAAAAAATCTCATGAATCACTCCATACTAAAAGTAACAATGTGTTAGTCTCTCTTAAACTACGTAAAGGATTCGTAAAAAAGGAACGTAGAAGATCTATAGATTCATATAAATTATTGATTAGACTTCCTTTTCGTTTCTATATTTTGAATGGACATAATAATATTGAAGCATCGTGGCTCAGTGGTTGTAGGTTCACATCTCACGCGAAAGAATTATTATATATAGCTATATTCTTTTATTTTTGTTCTAACAATTTTGTTTCTAAAAACGAAAGCCTTTTGTCCAAAATCTGGCTTTCGTTTTTTCGATTTGGTTTTGTTCTTTAGAATATACAATATTTCTGGATTTACAAAAAATAAATTTTTCCCTTATATTTGTTTCGCCAATTGGCTTTGTTGTTTTGGTTTAAAAATAATGTTCTAAAGAAATACTGAATTTCCTAGATTTTAAAACTCCTAGATTTTAAAAGTCATATATGTAAAGATATTGATCTTTTTACGCGAAAGTACAATTGAAGCACCTAAAAACAGTGTTGTAAATAAAATAATTTCAGAAAAATAGAGTTAATTAGCCGGAGATATACGTAACAGAGTATTTGTCAGAAGACATAGTTTTGGATACAGAACAGCCCATGTTATATCCCATTGAGTTTCTAAATGCAGATCTATTTCGAGTTTCTAAATCAATTAAAATTAGGCGTCCCAGTCATGCTTATACGAAACTTAGATGTTCCTGAATTATCTAACGGCACGAGAATTAGTGTCACGTAATTTGAATGGCACATAATTACTGCCACCATCATAACAGGAGAAGGAAAGGGAAAATGTAATTCCCAAATAGGAAGACGCATAATAATCGTTTACACATAGGTGTTCCAAGTTCTCTCTACATAAAAAATTCACACCTATTTTACGACAATTACACTTATATGCGCTCTCCATTTGAAAGTTGGCTGTATACACCGACAAGATGCACGAGATGTTGAGGTTGAAGCTACATTGTGTACATACACTTTGTCTGCGGTCAGCGTTACCTTGGGCTCCTGTTAATATATTTTAATTGTAAAGGTGTTACCTAATCATCCATTCACCAGGAAGGCACTATACTCATGTGTTATGTACAATGAAATTATTGTTATATTCCATCGACAAAGCGAGTGAAGCCGCGGGTAAATGCTAGTAAATATATAAAAAATATCAAACGTACTATTTTATGAAAAAAACGACCATACTCGTATAAACGAATCATGCAAAAAAGGTGTAAGAGTTCCCACTCCTATAAACTGTACAGTCGGTCGATCACAAGTCTGGGCTTTTGTCTGGCGTTGGAGGATCAATAATCACTCTCTCTATAATATAGTCGCTTAAATAGGGTTGCCAGTTTATAAATGCAGTGTTAGTCAAATGATATTAGACTTTAGTTTTATAATTTGAACATAGGTTGCTTGTATTGAATGAAATATTATAAATCGATAATAATCGGTCAAATCTTTAATCTACCTAGAATACTATGAGTTTCATAATATATTATACATTTATTACAACTAGATGTCCCGTTGACGCGTAAACAACGCGTTGCCTTGCGTAAGCAACGTGTATGTTAAACACATAGTGCTGTGGGTGATATTTATTTTATTAATCTAATGTATTTCTGATGCATTACTACAAACAAGTAAAGCATTTTAACTCTTTAGCTATCCCAAATTTCATACTCTTACGTTTCCAAAATTTTTCGTAAAAACGAGGTCCAAAATGTTTCTTTTATTTATATTAATATAATGATTTTATTGGGAAATACAGCGCAGCGTCAGTATTCGCCCCCTAACATACGTACACTGCCCCTAAGTTAGCAGAAAGTGATAAATGTTGTCACTCAATATTCACTATTCTACATATACTCCGTAAAGAAATGGAAAGGGAAAACATATGATTTGAAAATAAGGCGTAGACAATCCTAGCTCTCTTGAAATAAGACAAGTGATGAAAGGAGCCACCGCTACGGCGACGGCGAATAATGATGAAAATGCAGGTAGACACGACAACCTCGCATTACTTTTGTCAAAAGAAAATATGTCCCTATGTTCATAGTCAACCTTTGCATTTATTAGAAAGCCTTGATTGTACGTTTCGTTGGGTTTTCTAAGCATTTTTCCAGTTCTTTGTAGCTATGAATATTTGTACAATGGCTAAAGCTTTTTCAGTGATATTACACGGGTGTGGCTAACATGACTTTTTCATTCTTATATATTTACAAAATTCTTTTGATATTTTACTACAATATATATATGGTTATTATTTAGATGTAACTGTTTGACATTCTTACATCTGATGATTTTTTGAAATTAGTTTTTGATTTTATTTTCAAATCGGCTATACATCACCATCATTATCAATGGTTGTACAGCCCTCTGTGGGCCCTAGCCTCCTCGAACGCTCCATCCCTCTCTGTTTAGCGCCGCCCTTTTCCAATTTTTGAAGCCTAGAGTCTTGGGGTCTTTTGTAACTCCATCTTGATGGAGTAACAAAAGCCACCTTAGGTCTACCAATCAATCAAATGGGTTCGATTCAAGCAAATGTTTGGACGGTCTGTTATTATTAATTCGAAGTACGATTAATTCGAAGTTCGAAGTACGTGACCAAGCCAAGATAATCTACTTATTATAAAGACTTGTTTGATTTTATGGTCTTAGTACAGGTCTATAGGTGGTATCGGATATACCCGTCGGATATATCGGTATGTAATACATTGTCTTAATAGTATTTAGGCACGGAATATTTAAGTAATGTATTTATTTTCGAATAATATTCTGTTAAAGTAGGCACTTTCTACGTCTTATTCCGCAAACCAAGAAACTAATGAGATAATCCACCATCAAATTAAAGACCGTATTTTAATCAAAGTTTAATTGTCCTAAAATCAAAGAAATAGGTTTTGATTTAAATTACGATGTAAGAAAAAATCTATTAGCGTTTATTATATAATTGCTTTATTAAAATTTTCATTTGTATCATTTTTATACAAAAAGCTAAAACGAATATTTTGTTACAGGTAACATAAAGAGGCGGCTCGGGAGGGCGCGCGGCTTCGTTCTACGCATGTTCGATGCCCTATGCAACTGTACGCAGACGGCGGCGGCGGCGGCGCGCACCACCGCTCGCAATGCCAATAACCCATTTACAAAACGTTAAAGTTACTTTCAAATATTCCATACTGGCGTGATATAAAAACATATTGGTTTAAGCTTTCGCTTTTTAATATTTTACTTATTTCACCTTAAAAAACATCACTTTGTCCGGAAATAGTTTAATTTTTCTTTTTTTTTTCAATTAATAGTCATGCCAGTATATTATAATTTTCACCCATTGAATGATCGGTATAAGTCAATATTTTGTTATAACGACTCGTGTCGGCATTATGAACATCAACAGTACCCACAATGTGTAAGATCGCCAATCATTATGTCTGAATCTACTATGCATTTAGTTTTTTTTTAATTTTATTTGTTAATAAAAATATTATTGGCTCGCTCAATTTTATGTACATTTAAAATGAATGCTATACTATTAAGTAATGAAAAAACAGTTTTCATTCATCTTTAAGTACTAACAGCAAGCCATTGTCATTATAATATTGGGTATTATAAAAGTAAGCTAATCATATCGCTACTGAGAGAGAACTGTATCCACAAGCTGATTATTTCTAACAGTACAAGCCTTTTGTTTCAAGTTAATGGTGTTGATTTTTGAACTTCATTGGAGAAGTTTAAAATATACATTTTAACTTATTTTAGTACCGTATTGTAGGCAAATGCACAAATGTATACCAAAGCTATGATTAATGTATTATGTTATACTTAATACGATACCATTTTTATTGTATTGTAGTATATTTACATATCTATCTAGATTAGTTTCATACTTCGCTTGAAAAACTTTGAAATATATTATTTTCACACATATACCCCAGTTGTTGTGAGACTGTCTACCATAAGATAAGTCACTGCACTCTCCAGACAAATCCAAGAAAAAACTCCTAGACAGCAATGTCTAAATAGACAAAAGAATCCGAATGAAAATATACAAATCCTATAAAAAAATTGTCAAGCTCGTATAGCTTATATATAAGTATAAATAAATGTGAAACTGAAATAAATATATTTTATGTAAGTGCAATAAAAAATATAATAATAAAATAAACATACACTAAATGGACACTTTTACCATTTTCCAAATAATAATTAAACAAAACTAATATTAAACGATATAAGTTTAATGAACTAGCGAAGTATGAGACGTGTGTCTTCCTTTGCGTCTCCCTCGGTGTAACCTAATATTGATGTTAAATGATCGATGTTGAAAACGCTTATAGAGCTAACTGTTAAACATTTGGCAATATTTAGGTGTTAAAATTTAAATGTAACTCCCCATAGATTTTGCTGTATAATTTAAAACTGTAGTTGTAGACGTCACAATAGAAAATCAATATTTAATTTTAAATATTTAAGAGAAGCTCTATTCTGCAAACAATTTTTTATTTGTATGATATTTTGACTGTACCTTTTAAACGATAGTCTTTTTAAAAACAACAATGGAAATATAAGACCAAAAATATGTAGTGGACTTTGGAGCACTTATTATTATACGAAAATGTAATATAATTATAAACACTTAAAAGTCGTTTAATCAATATATAGATCTGTATCAAAGCTTATAAAATTTTCCTATCATATACAACTTTATTCTATAATACGTATATACAAATATGATATTGACCATATTTTACATCTTTTTACAAAAAAATATTAATTATTGGTTTACCACTATACTTTAATATTTGTAATGTAATTTTTTAAATTAAGAAACTAAGAGGATTTTGGGTTTTAATGAATTTGTAATGCCGCTTACGAATGCACAAACGAAATTGTATTAAGCTTAACCCATATTATATTTTTACGATTTTTATTTACAATTTCTACGATAGGATCGCCAGATGATTTGTACCGCCATCTTTTTGGACATATTTTTAAGTTATATGAACATATATCTAACTGTTATAGTATTTCTATCTATGTATCTGATAGATAGAAATATTATATTGGACACAAAGCCAATACAAGGAACAGTACACAGGATTTTATGAGTATTACAGAGTGTACAAAGGCGGTCTTATTGTTGGTAGCAATCACAGTTTAAGAACAGTTTTCATAAAACGAATATTTGTTTAATATGTACATCTTTTAAAGTAGTTATTTATGTAAATAGTCTGTAGAGATCTTCCTATTTTTAAGACATGTGGAAAAATATATACTGTAATATCTACATATATATATTTTGAATTACGATGGAGCTTTTAAAATATACGTGTCTTAAACTGAAATTGTATCAATGTAATGAAATTATTTTTCAGTGTCGAATAAAGTAGGTATATTATTGCTCAATGCAATCTATGTATGTAAATGATAAGCATCTCTTCACATATTTATGTGCCACATTTCACTTTACACTTAGGTATATTTTTGTATGCTGTAATTCATTTATTGAGGTAAACACGATGTTTTTAACATTTTTTAAAGTGTTAATAACACACTTAGGAAGTTTATAAGCATATTTTTAGAAAATGTACATAAACGCATGGCTTAGCGATCAGAGCGCTTGGACTTCAAGCGACGCGGGTTCGAATCCCGCTGCGTTCAAAATTTTTATATATTTTCTAAAAATGTGTTAGTAAACACGAGGGTTGTGGGTTCGATACATATTCATGGAAACGATTATGATAAGTTAATTATCGCTTCAAGTTGTTATGTAAAGCATACTACAATAGAATAAAATAAGAGTTTTTTTATGTTTCATTTTACTTTACTATTATGAACTATATTTTTGTATACAATGAATAACATGCTATTTCTAAATTCATACAATAACGTATTGGACTTTTGAAACTTGCCTTTTAAATACTGATTTATTAAAATGTATTTTTGTATTTAACATATTTACTTTTAAATAAGTTAATTAAATACAATGATAATAATTAATATGAATAAGCACGTAAATATGTGAACAGATTATGTGGTAATAATAAGTTTTTAATAAATGTTCAATGTGATATCCTGCCTCTAACACTTCCTATGTGATCCGATACGCAACTTCTTCTATAAATATTAAAATAATTTTGTGAATAAACGAGTGTTTTATTTATGCATATTAAACAATATTTTTTTCTGCTAAGAAATAATAATTAAAGTAGTAGTATATATATTACAGCTTCACGCGCTTTCCCGTCTTTTAGGTTGGTCAGGGAGAACCAAGTGTCAAGATCGAGATTTTGCGTGTTGAGTAGCGGTCTCGGGTATCAGAGCGGAATTATGATTTTTTTTTAAATATTATAATTCTCTCGAGTGGGAATCGAATCCAAAACCAACTGCCGCTCACTATGCCGCATTGGCTTCTAAAATTCTATGAAAGTAATAGATCAATTAGTTTGACATTTCAAATAAGTAATTATACGACAATAGAATAATATTGTTAATATACATATTTGCAATAAATAGAAAGTAATAAAATAAACTTTAAAAAGTAATATAATAAAAATAAACATTTAAGAAAACGATAAAAGTTTGAGCGAAGCAGGATTGAGCCCGCGCCCCTTGGAAACCGTTCACTCGTCCAAATATTGCGTTTTCTAAAAATATTTTACTCATCCTAAGTGTGTGTAACATTTTAAAATATAAAAACATACTAGTACTCTTAAATTTATCTTTGTATGCACGTATATGTAATGACGTATTTCGCAGAATGTAGATAACATCAATATCTTGATATTTCTAAGCAAAGAAAGACATGCCATCTCACGTTTCAGACTGTATCGATGGAGCCCAAAACAAAAGAACGTATTCATTAACGACCTATTGTTTCAAGTAATTACCACATATAGGTAGGTATATGGACTTGTATTTTAAAAAGATAATGTTGCTAGAAACTATTACGTGCGCCATAAAATTTAAACAAACATTTCACATATTTGACAATTTGACTAAGTGATTTTAAGATTTCCTCACAATAATTATTATTAGATAAACGAAAAATAATTTAAAAAGTAAAAATATTGTATGAACTGTAAGTATTTATATAGGCTTTCCGTTTCGTTCTTCAGATTTTTCATTAGGTACAATATTTATGCGATTAATGACTGGAATTTACGGCGTGCTAAAGTTTTATTTATGACCATCATTTAGACATCAGCGTCGCGTAGTCGGCATGTGATATTAATAAAAGACAGTTTTTTTTCAATGTCAAGTTTTTTTAGACAGAGAGAGCCTAGTGTCAAGACACTCCGTTCTCCGCTTTCTCCTAAATCCGAGACATTGCGTGTTTAATGGCGGATCTCAACACTGCGCTTTGTTTTGTCGCCAGAACGGAAAAATGAAAATATATTTTGAGATCGAACGCGAATCGAGAATTAAACCCACAACTAATCGCTGTCACACTACCCTACGATGGCCTCTAAAAGAGGAAGATGGGATGAAATGCAACTTTATTAGATAACTTAATTTATAACTAGCTGGAACCCTCGACTTCGTTCGCAGGGACTTTATACCTTTAACAAATGCGTTTAAAAGTTTCTTATTTGTATCAAATATGTTTTTTTATTAGGTGTAAAAACATTTAAACTATGCAGTTTTTTCAGCATTGTCTTTTCCCACATATCAGGGTGTGTCAATACTTCTCTTAGTCTTCTACGGCAGTAGTAGTGGACAGAACAGTTATATTCAGAATCAATTTGTATAGAGCCTTGGAAGATAGAATAGAGTTTCTAATGAGAGAAACGTTGTAAAATTGAATTTTTGTATTAGATGTATAATGAAAAAAAAGGTGTTAACCTATATATATCAATACAACTATAAACCCAATTCATACAACAAATTAAAGATATTTATTTCATTAATAATATTTAAATTGCACTAAGTTTTTTTATATTGTGGAAGCTTAATCTTATATTAATACTAAAAAGGAAAATAAAATTTTTACGTTTCATTAAAATGGTAACGCCCTAGCAAAAGTTATGGTGAATTAATGTTTAATCCAGGTCACGTCGATAGGATGGAAACAGGTCAGGTAGGTGTATTAGAAGGCTTTCTTAGCCGCGCCTAATTATAATTTATTAGAAACAAATCAATAATTATAATTATTTTATTCTTTATTATTCACAAATTATTCTTGTTCGTGTGAACCAAATCATCAGTAATTTTTATACGTTTTCTAAATATGTATTTTTCAATTTCCTTAGTGTGCGAATAACACTTTAAAAATTAAAAAAAAAATAATATTGTTTTTCATTATATGATAAAAATCTCTCTATTGAGAGAATATGGTTTTGTGGTCGGAAGGCTTGGATAGGTTTCAGATAGGCGCGGTTCCGAGTCTCTCTACGTACAATTTTTTTATGTATTTTAAGTGTTTCTCATATCATAAGCGTGAGATTAACACATTTAAAAATATATGTTTAATCTTTATATTTCCTTAATGAATTTGAATTACATTGTATTCAAATTTTAAAAAAAGGAAAATCCTAAGGTAAAATAAAAAGAGCGGTTTAAATATTAGATTTAAAGATTTGTTCTCTTTTATATTGAAACAACTTAAAAAAATATTTTATAATTTAAGAACATTTTCCATTTGTAGAAAACTACGTCATCGGCAAATAATGGGGCAACTATAATAAAAAAAGTCTGCGGTCGAGTGAATCGGCAGGAAATTTAAAAAATCTCCACAATTTTGTTCTTGACATAAAATGTTTTTACGTTTTAGTATCAATTAAAAACACCTATAATACATATTCATGTCTAAATTAATTATTATTATTCTAAAAAAAAAAAAAAAAAAAAAAAAAAAAAAAAAAAAAAAAAAAAAAAAAAAAAAAAAAAAAAAAAAAAAAAAAAAAAAAAAAAAAAAAAAAAAAAAAAAAAATTTTAAGTGTTTCTCATATCATAAGCGTGAGATTAACACATTTAAAAATATATGTTTAATCTTTATATTTCCTTAATGAATTTGAATTACATTGTATTCAAATTTTAAAAAAAGGAAAATCCTAAGGTAAAATAATAAGAGCGGTTTAAATATTAGATTTAAAGATTTGTTCTCTTTTATATTGAAACAACTTAAAAAAATATTTTATAATTTAAGAACATTATCCATTTGTAGAAAACTACGTCATCGGCAAATAATGGGGCAACTATAATAAAAAAAGTTTGCGGTCGAGTGAATCGGCAGGAAATTTAAAAAATCTCCACAATTTTGTTCTTGACATAAAATGTTTTTACGTTTTAGTATCGATTAAAAACACCTATAATACATATTCATGTCTAAATTAATTATTATTATTCTAAAGGCACTAAACTGATAAATATAACATCAGAATTATTGTATTGTAAGATGTAGGCGAAGTTAGGCGATCTGTCTATTGAGATTTTTAAACGTCGCCTAAAACAACATTGTTTAAAGCAATATTTATAGTCAATCTATTTATTTATTAGTAACCACAGGTAATTGCCCAGAGATGGTCACTGGTTAATGCGTAGGAATGAAAATTAGGGCCGTGACATGAAAATTGGATGGACTAAGTACTGGGCTAGTAAAATATACCCGGTACTCTACAGGACGTCCGCCTTTCCAATAGTCTCAAATAGAATGTCTCGGGAGCGACACAGACGTCGGTCATATGTCGCGTGTCGAGAGGTGTTCACCGGTTTCACGCTCACGAGCGACCGAGATGAAGCACTGACACCCTTCCGAGCATATAGCCCTTGCGCACCATTCTGCCAGCCAATAAAGGCAAGCCATAGGCGGCGGACAAATGTTAATTTCCCTCTGTATGTCTCAGGTCCGTAGGGTCACCACTCCCCAACAGCTCGCCACAAGCTGCCCTGTGGGCTTATTATTGTTATGTAAGCTATTATTGTAATAAATGTAAACAAAACATGTAATATATGATTGTAGAAACTTAAATAATGTATGAATATAGTGTAAAGAATATTAAAACAGCTAATTTCAACAGAATAAAAGTGTACATTAATTATAGACGTGTACTTTAAATTAAAGTGCAAGCCGTCATTCTCGTCTCGTACAAAATACGTAGCCCAGGTCATACAGCGCCTTTAACGTTATGTTCAGCGGAATCACATAACAAGTGTTTACAATCTTTGTGCTATATATAAATATATTGCCTATAAGGGGAACCTACAACTATGGCTTGCAGGAATGCATTGTGCCAGACGTCTAGACTGATCTTAGATGACATTTATTTGTCTATGTAACATAGTCACGCAATATATGATTTGCTATTATATATAAGGGTGACAAAATATTGTTCTTATCGTTTCGTTATCATCAATACTTATATTTTAACAAGTTTATTTTAATTTTATTTGGACTATATAGTCCTACTACTACCATATATGTACAATATATAACAGTACAATTTTTGTTAGACTAGAAGATATAATTTATTCTAAGCAAAATATTTGTTGGTGAATTACGAAGGCTGCAGTTGGAGAATTGTATCAGCAACAATTTTTTACTTAATAACTATTTTTTGTTATTTATTTTTATTACTCGATTTTACATGCTCGATTAAATGCCTTATACAGTCTACTTTGTCTTCTTGTGTCTTTGTTCATGAAGGTACAGATGCCATTCATCCTCCACGTACATAGAATTCTTACCAGATATTGCTATAAAAGGAGGATTAGGAATGATGATTTCATTATTTATAAGGAACAATTGATACTCGCTAAAGATTGTAGGACGGGGATTGGATTAAATACTATAATTATTTTATTTTTACCATGGAAGTAATAATTTTCTTAAGGTCTATCTATTTTATAAATTACAGAATGAGGAGTGCTCGTTCCACGTAACTAAACATTTTTACATTCTATGATATTCCTCATAAAATTATCTATATAACTTATATTACTTATTATTGCAGTGTGTTAGTTTAATATATTAATATAAAACCATTAAAAATATATAAACCTTATTCGAAGTGATCTCCATTGGCTGCAATAAAGTCCTTTACACGTTGAGGCCAGTTATCAATAGCACGCACGCACTCTTTCTATAGAAAAAAATCTTCACTGCAAATCGTATGGGTTGTTTTAGGGATTCCAAATTATCATGGCGTTTAGAGCAAGCCTTAGTCTCTAAAACTGACCATAAATCCATAATCCAGTGAGTTAAGATAAGAATTAGATGACAGCCGGTCTTCAGCTCTGATGAATTCCAGAACGTTTGTTTCTAACCAAGATTAAGTGCATCGAGCCTTATGGTCCGGCGCCGAGTCTTGCTGAAAGGACCATTCTTGGTTATTGAACATGGTATTGTTAAGGTGCTTAACTACTTTGTAAAGAATGGGCTGATACACTTGTGCCGATGTTTTGATACCATTTTACAAAAATATGGCTCAATCACTCCTATTCACTCATATTTAACACCAAAGCATCACTGAAGTCGTATTATGCCCACGTTGTACTCTGTTACTCTAAAGAAGCTTTCCTTCTTTAGAGCTTTCAGCACTTGGAGCAGCACTGAAGAGAGTAGCCAAGTCCAACTGGTCCTATGTAAGTAATAAAACTAGCTGCAACACGACCGCCAACTAGATATAGTTGCGCTTGTGAATCAACGTACTAACGCTGCAAAAAGAGATCTCACACGTCAAATTACCAAAAAGTAGTTTTTGCCTTTCATAAGTAAGTCATTTATTCACATTATTACTTCATAGTCTATCAGTAACATAAAAATTATAATACTTAACGCCTGTGCTATTACAGATTTGTTTACTAACACAGACCGTTCGCTCTCATTCTCGATGGGAATTCGTCGAGCAATTGATTAAGAGTTTTTTTTTTACTACGAACAAGCGATGGTATTGTACCGCGTTGTTGTAGATAAATGCATACTTCAATTATTTTGGTGTATTATAACTTTTTTTTTACAGTGCTATATTAAAATTGCATTTAATAAAACAATCATAATACAATACTTACGAGTATTTAAGCGTTTATATAAATTCTTAAGCTTGTAATTCGGGCGTTTCATTTATTTATATGATTATTACAGGTTTCCTAAGCATCCACAATATCCCTTAGGGATAATAAGCCCCAATACAATGCCCCATACAATGAGAAAACCAGAACACTAAAATGTATTAGTTATATAAATAAAAAACTAATACATTTTAAAAACCAATGACAAAACCATTGAGCTTTTTTTGACAGATATTTATAATTTATAATACGTAATAAATAAAAGCCTTTTTATAGCAATGATCACTTTAGTATCTCATTAGTTAGATCTAATTTCCCTATCCTACTTCTCAATATCGTCTATGTAAAAGAAACTCGTAATTACACTGTAATGGCATGGGGCTGAAAATGGAGAATGTTTTGACACTAGGCATTTTTCACCATCCTGTGGGCAGGTCTATACGTAAAAAAGTTACACATTATATATTAATAGTATATGTAATAACAATTAAAAAAAAAACGAAGTAAAAAAAATATGTTTTATTGAAAAATGATTACTTATAAAACTATCATAACTTACAAAGGTTATTTTCTATGTTTCTTATAGTTGGGCGAACGATCCCTGTCCCTTTTCTTTTTCTTGCCTTTCCTTTTTTTATCTATATCCCTTTTCTCTTTTTTACTTTTACTTTTACATTTACGACGGTCAGACGAGTCGCTGCTACTGCTTCCACGTCGCCTAATTTTGTCTGAATCAGTACTTACCGAATCGTTGCTACTGTATTTTTTCCTAGATTTATTTCTATGCCTACGATCGTCACTGCTAGAGTAATCTCGTCTTGTCTCACGACTTCTGCCATTAGAATTATCGTTCTTTATAAGTCTTTCTTCTGCACGTCTGTCGTCTTTTTCTTTTTCTCGACTATCATTCTTTCTACTGGACGATGCGCTTTTCAAATCTTCATTGAATATATTCTGTTTAGTGTTGACCGATTCTTTCTTTTTGTACTCTTCGTATGAATCTGTGTCTGAAATAGAAAAAAACAATGTGATAAAAGATCAAATTTCTTATCTTTATAATATTTAACAGAAATATTTTTCAAAATATTAAAATTTATATAATGTATTATATGTTAACATTGAAGAAACATTTTGCAATTCCTTTAACAAAATGACGTGGACGGAGAGAAATTTATTTTATCATAATGTATTAGAAATAAAAAAAATAATAAAAATAATTACAATCAATCGTTTTCTAAAACAAGTTTTTTTGTATTAAATGATATATACACGTTACTGAGTCAACACGTATCCACATTAACATGGCTTTTAGTATAAGTTAAATTTATTAAAACCAATTCTCTATATTAAAATAAATATTTCGTTAATAATTTCTCTGGTCACGTCTAGACTTTGTGTGGCGTTTAATATTAGTAGCAGATAACTACTTGACGGAATAACTTGTATAGTTATCCTCACGTGAAGAGACCGCCGAGTGTCAATGGAGATGGTATGTTTGCGTATAGGTACAGTCGCGCCCGAAAATGCTAAGTCGTTATAATAATATGACATATGAATAAGACGGGACGAGATTGGGTGGTGCTATTCTAAGCCAGCATCCACACGGCCCACAAGCATATAATTATAAAAACAGTACACTAACAAAATTAATGAGAGGGCTGTTCTTAACCTAAATTACTATTTAAATTTTATGTTACAAAAGTGTCAAAAATTAAAAAAAGTATATAAGAAAGCTTTGCTATTATAGTAATTTATTTCTCTATATTTTCATTTGACATAAAATTATATAAAAGGAAAAAAAATATTTTCATTCAGTTGATTAAGAAGCATAGAAGTTAAAATTATATTCAATTCCAAAATAGGAGTAGCATACTGACGTGTAATATAGGCGTTGCCTTAGGAAGAAGAAGAAGAGTGTGTAATATTTATTTAATTAACACAAAATAATGTGTATCTAATGCATTATTATAAAAAATATTGTCATGCCACACTTCTTCTCGATATAAAGTTTAAATATATTTCATAGTCCTTTCACATAATAATATAAAGATGCGTTAACACCATTATATAAAATTGACATACTAGAGAGTGCATTTCTATTGTAAAAAAAATTCTAAAGCAAGATTTCAGTCAATATACAATATATAGTTTGAATGAATATTAGTTATCATGTTCAGTGGGACAGTGTCTGACTGTAAAGTGATTGGCTGTGGGCTCGATTCCAACTCGGGAGACTGATCATAATTTAGTTATTTAAATTTCTCTACTCGGATGAACGAGACGCGATGTTAATGTTAAACAAGCAATGTCTCGAATTCGGGCGGACAGAGAAAAACGGAGTTTCTCGACACTAGGTTTTCTCTGAATACCCGTTATGATCAAAATACACCGCCAATGGCATAAACTTAATTGACAGAAACAAAACTACTTACTTATAACTTTAGATTGCTTATCAAATTCAGATTTAGTGACAGCTTGCATCATGAACTCGCTGATACTAACTGTTTCCTTTTTAATTGTTATGTCCACCACAACTCGGCCATTGTCTTCATCTAAGCTCACCACCTGAAAATAATAATATTTTCTAAGTACTTTTATCTTTTAGAATGAACACTATGCTTAATACAAGCAGTCAAATGAAACACTTTTAAATTGCTGGTTTAAATTTTATAAGGATACAAAATTGTATAACATTGCTGTACATATGTAATATAATATTTTTAACAAAAAAAAGGTTTTCAAGAGACGTGGGTTCGTCCCTTGCTGCATTCAAATTTCAATATGATTTTCAATTTCTTAAGTGTGTGAAGAACACTTTAAAATTTTTAATAACATTTAACATATGACATATATTATTCTATGAAAGTCTATAAGCTTTTATTTGCAATAAAGTATAATTATAACTCTATAACTATTTTAACAAATATTTATTTACGAGTATAAATCGTTTACCACAATTAAATTATGAATTTAATGTATAATTTTCATCCATAGATTTCTTCAAATATTTTAAATGGAACTAGTTCTACTTTTAAATGAAGTTAAACTAGTTTTATGTTTTAACTAGTTTCATTTGAAAGTAATTCTATGTTTACATGAAAGTTTGAACAGGTTTATCACATATAGTTTGGTATCTACTATATACATTCTGGCCACAGGAAGCTTAATTTTTGTTGATATCATCAGTCTGCAAAAGTCATTTCATAAAAAAATACTAATACTACTATTACTAATATATTATATTAGCAGCTTCACATTTTTTCCCGCATAGCCTGGACCGCATAGTCAGAGAGAACCAAGTGTCTCCATTCTCCAGAAAATTGAGACAGTGTGAGTGAACGTGTCTCAACGTGCGTCGCAACTCAACGCCGCGCTTTGTCTTAGGTACCAGAGCGGAGAAATAAATATATAATCATTTCCCTGAGTGAGAATTTAACCCACAATCAATTGTTTACAATCAGGCACAGTCCCACTCCACCATGTATTTTATTAAATCCGAAATAACAAAAAAATACCTTTCCATAATATCCACTGTGCTTCCCCGACGTGATTTTCACAAAAGAATTCTTTACTATAGACAATTCTTCATCTTTGTCTTTAGATAATTTCTTGGATTGATTTTCATTTACCATTTTATCTGCACCTAATCCAAGGCCTTTTGGCCGTAATTGTGGCTGCTTATATTTAGATCTTAAAAGCAATTAAAATTATTTTTTTAAAGTGAACAACAAGACAAACTAAATGAAATAAAATTATAAGAACTTTTTGGTTTGTTACATTTATTTATTTCTACACTTAAGTTTGTAGCAGGCTTGGCATGATACATATATTTTTTTATTAATTTGTACAATTAAAGAATATAACATAAGAAAAAATAACAAAATCCTCATCATTACATAAACAATACATATTTAAAAAAAATGATTAATAATAAGATTTTTCTTTATTTAAAATCAATATTACTAAGTACATTAATAAATATACAGACAGTATACACAGCTGCATTTCTAGGTTATGATAAAAAATGTTAAATATATATAAATAGAAGCAAGTAATACTGTTATAATGTATACAAAATTAGTACATGTCATCCTTAGAATGTCATCAAACAACACATCATTTTATTAACCTTTTTATTCTGCTAATGTCTAAACCTAAGTCGATAGTGATTTCCTATAAATATATGATTCCCTAAATTCAGTTTTAAAGTATATATATAATCAAATTATTCTAGTTCAATAATTATTAAGTAATACTAATAAACAGTTTTATTAATAAAAGTAAGAAAAATCTGCATCAATACCTATTGTATGTTTTATAGAAGTGTTTTGAAGTATATAATAAATATTTGTTATTGGATTGAAACAGTTAAGAAACAGGAAAATGATTATATATTTTTTTAACATTTTTAAACAGTTATTCGCACACTTAGGAAATTGATAAAAACATATTTAGAAAACATATAAAAACTTGAATGCAGTGGGAGTTGAACCCGCGCCTCTTGAAAACTTTTTATATGTTTTGTTAATATTTTTTAAAGTGTTATTCCCACACGAAGAAAATTAAAAAATATGTCTTTTTATATGTTTTCTAAATATGTCTTTTTAGGAAAATTATTCATTTAAAAAGGTAGATTTATCTCAAGAGATATCCTCCAGTCAATTCCTAGAGGTGGATGAGTGACAAATAAGTTCAGTTACAATAGAATCAAGAATAAATTAAATAAAACTGTTATTTTTTAGTTCAGTGGTATGTTTAACATGAAAAAAAAATCTTTAAATAAAACCATTATAGTTTAGTGTAAAGTTTAGTCATTAACCTATAAATATTTTAATTAATAAATTACATGGACAAAACTCACTGTTCTTTGTTTGGTGCCCAACCCATTCCTCTTAACATGGCTAATCCAAATTCTTGAATTGGCACTGATTCATAGTCATCAAGAGTTGCCTGGAATTAGTATTGGTGTTTATTTTATTTAAAATCAAAATGACTAAGCACTCTAAGACTACTGGTATAGAGGTGCCTTTATAGGTGATGATAAAAAAGTTTATTTATAATGTAAAACCATTCACACATAATATATATAAAAAATTGTTTATACCTCTGCCTGTCCGTTAATTACAGGTTTAGCATTTATTGATAAAACTAAATTGGGTTTCTCCTCAGTTATTTCCTTTTTAGCATCTTGTAGTAATTCTCGAACTGCCATTTGATCTAAGGATTCATTTTCAGTGATGTCTTTGTTTTCTTCCAGGGGTTCTTTTTTGATTTCTGGTTCATCAAAATTTTCTACTTTTGCTGCTATCTCTTTTAACTTTTCTGCTGTGATAAGTGTATTCGGCTTCATAGGAATAACTAATGGTTTTGTTTCTTCCTTAAAGTCTCCCCTGTAAATTGTATAATAGTAATTTAATTGTATAAAAGAATATGTTATTTTTTTAAGTATGCAACTAAGTTTTACAGAACATATGCTGTATTTGAAAGAACTTACCCTACTACTTTAATAGCCTTTTCTTCAACACATTCTATATATTCCTTTTGCTCAGCTACAACAATTTTATTTTCTTTTTTTGTTTTTGTAAACCCAAATGAAATCTTTTTGCCTTCCATTTTGTTTTTTTTTTATCGTATTTGTCAAAAATATGGTAAATAATTACCTATACATTTAAGTCCATGTTTAAAAATTATCCATTAGTTCAACAGTTTTCATAAGTTAGTATAGCGAATTGGTAAAATCATTGTTTATTACTTAAGTTTTAACAAAACGCGTCATCTAACATCGTATGCCGCACTTTCACGAATAGTTGACAGAATGTGACAAGTTGACAACTGACAATTCATTTTGACATTTTAATTGAAAACATTGAAAAAGTTGTTGCCATTAAAATGGAAAAAAATGCCAGCATTATGGTTTTCGACAAAAGAAAAAAGCTTAAACGCCGCTCACCTATTTTACTACCAATAAAATTCAAAACGTTTACAAAAATAAATAAATGGTCACCAAATTACATTTCCAATACAATATTATTAAATAAATCTATTTTTGCTTATTATTGACTGCTATAAAAATGTATGCACGTCTTTAAAATTCACTTCAGACTAAATATTATATATTGTCACTTAATACATATTACCAATATTGTATGTAACGAGTTTTAATTTGGTAGTATAATATGTTTTAAATACTAAATAATATATTTGATTTAATCAAAATATAAAATGAAATTAATTAAAATATGATAATATAGCCAAATATTATAGGCATGTCAGTCTTTATATTGTTATAAAATTCAAACATCAAGAGTGAAATGAAAATATGTTTTATTAAAGTCGTAGGTATTTATAACATTAATTTGTACTTAACTTATATCAATGGCACTTTGAGATCAGCCAACCATAAATACTTTATGAAGAAACAAGAAATCCACTGAAACTCTGGGATCCGTGTCGTTTTACGTTATTGCAACGATAATATCTTTTTATGCCTTCTTAAGTGTTGTGGCATCTCGAATATTTGAAAAATTTCTTACCCAAGAACTTCTTTTTTTGCGTCTTCGTTTCGGTTGTAACTGATTATTTCCTCCGTCTAAATCAGACTCTAGAGCCGACTAGTGATGTTAAAATCGATTCCGAATCCGATTATTATTATTTATCGAGTTATAAGAATCCACCAAGAATCGCGTCTTACATCCATTAATCGATTCTTTAAGATCACGGGTATAATTTATTTTCATACAACATAACGTTTATTATTATCTACACAGTCATGTAAAATTTATATTTTAGTTTACCGGCTTTTTTAGCCATCTCTTCCACAAAATGTTTGGTAAAATGATTTTTTACTCAGAATCGAAATTTCTAAGAACCGAAAAGAATCGAAAATCATCTTATTTCTATCTTCATCTTATTTCTATGCCTACAGCCGACAGCGACTACTAATCGAGAAGCGCGGGAATCCGGCCGCGGTAATTTTATATTTAAAATATTTAGGTTCCTTTAGTTAGACAAATTACAGTGCTATTATCACTGTAATTTGTGATGATAAAAAGCATAGCGGGGCAAAAACATATTTTAAGTAAATGATTTCTTGATGATTGATGAATCTTAATTTTCTAAAATTATGGTTAAGTTGCTTTCATATTCATTATGTAAAATGTTAGAAACAAGTACATTTAATATTATATTATTGTAACTTAAAATAGGAAATAGAACAAAAACATTTTCTTTGAATAATTATGAATACTATCTAACTTTTCAAGGAATGCTTAGAATTTAAAAATATAATTTATCGACGTGCATCGTTGAAGCGCCAACTATACCTGAAATTAAATAGAATATATTCCAACTCCCTTTACATTATTAAGTTGTATCGTTCATTACCTACAAGATATATTCATGATATCATATTATGTATTGATTCGGCTCTATGAAAGTGAGAAACGTCGCTGATAAATGCAAAATTAAATAGCTTTACGACATTACTGAGTTCAGCGAATAGTTGGTAGGATATTGCTATATATGTGCTAAGGGAGTGAAATAATTTGAGTAACACACATTCCGGTCTATTAGTACCTACGTATATCGGATCTATTTTCAGTTTGGAATGTAAGAAGTTAAGTGTAAGAAATTGTTTGATGTTTATTAAAATTTAGTACACCTATCCTTTAATACCAGTTCTAAATTATTAAGTATCTATTTTTTTACAATATATACGTATTTATAAGCTGCTTTAAAACTGTAGTGTACCTATATTTTGACTTCCATTACTAAAGAACAATTCTCGACTAAATAGATTTAAGCGTTAATACCATGAATAGAATTTCATGAAAAAAAATTATGTGCCTAGATAATTAATTAACATTTCATCTTCTTTATATTAGAATATTTGCTATAAATAAAATACCAATGGAAGGTATATAGGCATAAGATTGCAGATTATAAATTGCTGTAGGCTTTTTTGTCAGTAATTAATTTAACTCAAAGTTTGCTAGCAATTTATAAGACGATATACATATACCTTTTTATGTGTGGCTCTTATCTTATGAATTTATATTTAAAAAGAAAGTGTTGAAAAAGACATATATAGAAAACGTATAAAAATTTGAACGCAGCGATATTTGAAACCGTTTAAGCGCTACGACCGCTAAGCCATGCGTTCTACATCCAGCTGCGTCGAAGTTCTTATACGCTTATTACAACTTATATTTGTTGATAGCATACCCAAAGATTTATTAAATATTTTTTAAGATTTTTTATTGTGTTAAACGCACACTTACGAAATTGAAATAGACATATTTAGAAAATAAGAGGCGCGGGTTCAAATTTTTGTACGTTTTCTATAAAACTAATAATTAATTGCTTATATTTATTCCCAATCCACGTCTCAAGTAAGTACCTATAGTTTTATTTATTGGCATATTTATTTTGTTTATTAATTAAGTAATAGAGCAAATATCATCTTGCCATTGTCTTAATTTACATAATAAACAAATTTTTTATATTACAAATCTAGATTAAAGTCTAGCTAAACATAATTTCTCGTAGACACTTATTTGTTAAACGAAAACTGCCTTGAATTATTTAATAGGCACTGATTAGTACGTATTCGTTACTGGTGTATATAGAAAGCTTCATTTATTATGCTAAAGTTTATTTTCCGAATGTATATTTTATTTATATAATGCCTTGTCGATTTTTCTGTACAGTGTACAGTTGGTTGTAATGTACGTATTAGGTTTGTTTCCGGACAAGCCATATAAAATTGTCACGATAAATTTTATAGTCCAATTTTGGCGCGCCTTTGTAAATAGTCATACATAAAGCTTTTTTAAGGCTCTTCTGTGCGTCGACTCATAAAGATGTAAGCACATATGCGATATTTCCTTCCTGTAGTTATATTAAAAAATATACTCACGTTGGTAAAATATAAATAGAAAAAATATATTTATTAATAGTAAAAAAATGTGATTTAATTATTTGCAATGTTTCTTTTGAGAGCATTGATGCAACTAAATCTATTATATTAATCAAAGTGAGAAATAGAAAGAGACGATAGTTTATTGAAATTATAGATTTGGAATATTTTTTGGTGAAGTTGTTAGTTTGTGCCGCAATAGGATCGACGACTATGCCCATTTTGCCCAGAAACAAACATTCCCGAATTATACTAGTTGTAAAATGCGGGATATATCTATATAAAATATGGTGTAACTAAACAAAGAGAAGTACGGCATCGTTGTGCTGCAGTGGGACAGCGTCTAACTGTAACTCGATTGGTTCTCGGTTCGATACTGTGTCGTGACAATAGGTTCTCTGTGACTAACCTGCTATGCGGGAAAAGGCGTGAAGCTGGAGAGAAGTATGCGAATATATAAACTATGCAAATTTTTTTAGTTAAGTAAACTTACACTTAGGGTATGAAAAAAATATTCGAAAAACGTTAAAATGTTTGGAAAGCAGCTGGTTTTGAATCCGTTTTGAAAATCGTCCGCTCTAGCCACATATAGCGTATAGCTATGTGTGTTGGTTTTTTCAAAAAAATATATTTTTTATATATCAACCATTTAAAGAATAGAAGACAAGTCTTCTATAAATTCATTATTTTTATCAAGAAACGCTGTTGTCACGAAAATTTGATTTTACGAGTGAATGAATTTAATATGGCCACCTCCATCAAACGCCAGATTTATATTCCATTCGCAATACTACGGTGGAAATAATGCACTGTTATATACAGATTTGTGGTTCCAAATAATATTAGCGTATAACTTTATTGTACGACTTCATCAGGTAGGAAAACGTTTAACACTTACATATAGAATATTTACAAATTGTTATACAATTTTATATTTACTCATTATAATTATATATTATTAAGCTATACATAATTTTAAGATTTTAAATATTTGACAAATAGAACAAATCATTTTTAAAAAACTTATAAAAAATTTAATGCAGCGAACCCGCGCCTGTTGGGAACCGTTTAAGCGCTAGTTTAGCTAGTTTCCAAGAGGCGCGGGATTGAATTCCGTTGCGTTCAACTTTTTGTGTTTCCTAAAAACGATTTTGAATTTCCTATATGCGCGAGAAACACTTTAAAAATGTTAAATGTAAAAAATATATTAATAAAGAAAATTTGGCACACGAATAGTGTTGACTACTTTATTCTTATAAAAAACTAATATATTTTCACTCACATTAAATCTAAGGCTTAATACTTTACATAAACAAGAAAAGATAAGCAATATATTATATACTAGCGACTCGCTCGCGGCTTCGCCTTCGTACACTACACGTCTAAACTATTTAGTTATTACGCCCGATCCGTTCTTACTTAAATCACAAAGTTCGCTTAAATATATAATTTAAATAGTTTTATTTATGAACCGATTAAAATGAAATAAACGTCAAGGGAACTAAATATTATTGGAAGCTGATTACGATATTATAGTTAAAACTCAGTTTAAAAAAAAAAAACATTTAAATCTGTTAAGCCGTTGCACAGATTTAAAATCATTGTTTTATGTCCTATTCTATTAGTAAATTACCCCATTTATATCGTTTTTCATATATCTTCTATGTACAGACAGCGATAACTTACATTTTTAATAAATGTATAGATTAACTAATAATCGATCGACCATATAGCCTATATAGTAATACTATTAATAGTCTTTTTATATTTATTTAACATTTTTTAAATTTTTAATTAAAAAAATGTTCATCGCACACTTAGGAAATTGAAAAATACATATTTAGAAAACGAAAAATTTAAACGCAGCGGGATTTGAACCCGCGCCTCTGGAAAACCGTTCTTGAATTTTTTATACGTTTTCTAAATATGTCTGTTTTCTTATAATATGATAATTTTTGTTAGGTCGTTGGTGATCTTTAATTTAAAAATATTAAAATTTTGTTCAATTACTTCATATTAGTATATAAGATATATCCGTCTAAAGTAATCCGTACATTATAATCTGAAAATACTAGTACACATATTATGTCAAAATGTACTATTGAAATTGTATATCAATTTTAAATTTACGCCTTATCGAAATATTCACTAATAATACCGGCTACAGTCTCACTGATTTGTATTGGCTAATTAGAAACACGTAGTTAATTTATATACATAATAAAGTCGTCCCAGTAACAAGAGATTGTAACCGCCATTACCAAAATTGCCTAATTAACACATTGTCGACTGTCTGTTACATTGACCCTCAGGGGAAACCTTCACTGGCTTACCTAACCCGTATTTTCTGAACGTATTTTTGCAAATCTATGGATAAAATTAGCCTCATTCTTAATGTGGTTAGCTATACAGAGTGGTTTATGCAAATGAAGTATATGAAATCTAAATATGTCAGTTGAGATAGTTATGTGAGTTAAGATTACAAAAAATAAGTAAGACGGAAGAAACAGAAGTATATAGAAAATAGTTCAGAGATGAATCTAAAATATTTTTTTGAAAATCACATTAATTTAAAAAAAGAACTAAACTATTAGTTCTTTTTTAAACCACACTTAAAGCTATCCTCGTCGATTTAGCAAAAATATCACGTTCACGCAATGAAAATATTGTATAAGAATTTTGACGAAGCCGGATGTAGAACGCACGGCTCAGCGGTCACGGTTCCAGTTCCTTACAATGAGTTTGAAAATGGTTTTCATCTTCTTAATGTGTGTTTTATTTCGTAAAACGACGGCACTTTCATTTTCACGATGCCTAGGTGCATATACTATTTCTAAAAAGCGCGGGTTCGAGTCCCACTGCATACAAATTTTTATACGTTTTTAAAAATATTTTTAAATACTAATTGTGTCACACTTTCTAAATGTTACTTACTGATACTTACAATATAGTGTTGTCATCTGATCTGGACGCGTGTGCAAATTATCAAGCAAATAAGACGACTACGAAGTCTAAAAGTCTGTCAAAATAGCGCCATAAGACTTAGTATGTTAAAAAGCATTTTTTTTATATAATAAAGAGGCTATGTTTTTTTTTCTTGAAACTCACTGAGGAGAGGGAAGTACACTTACTAATTCATTTTAGTAGGAGCATATACGAAAGATTGAATTAGCAATATTGCTTCTATTATTATAAGTATGGAGAAGGTCTCTTTGGCTTTGAAGTTTAACACAATTATGAGAAACTTAGCCATCGTGAGGTCGAGAGTACCCATACGTACATAATAATAATAAAGATTTTTATTTTTTGCACGCTTTATTCCGCTAGCAGAGTATTCAGAAAGAACACTCCGTTCTTCATTTTCCACCCTAAGTCGAGACATTGCATATTGAATGGTGGAACTCAACGCCGCGCATTGTCTTAGGTACCAGAGCGGGGTAATATAAATATTTTAAATATAAACATTCGAGTGGGAATCGAACTCACAACCAATCGTATTTACATGCAGACGCTGTCACACTGCGCCTCGATGGCCTCATCATAGATAGCAAGTACTCATAAGCATATGTATGTGTTCATATCTGTCTTTCATGACATGCTTTGTATGACTACAGTGTCATTTTTAAATATTTCTATTAGTTACATAGAATTTTGTGTTAAATAAAAAAAACATTTTTCTATTTTCTTAAATCTCATTTTGATTTTTACTTCAAGATGAGAATAATTTTCGGGTTATTTCTAGTTTTTCGCATCAGCAAAAAAATTATGATGTCGTAAAAATCTGTGGAATTGAAAGTAAGGGTCCCATATTCCGTTTGGTTTTTGGGTCAAAGTAGTAAAAATCGGTTAGAACACAGTTAAAATTTAAGGTTCATGGGTATAAAAGTGTTTTATGTTCCGATCTCTATTTTTAATTTTCTCTTAGTTATATAGGAGAGTGTTGCTTAAATGTGAGAGGGAAATTTTATTTATTGTGAGAAGTCAGAAAAATTTATTCAGTGGCTCAAATACTAGAAATATTTTTTCACATAAAAAAAGACTTAGAACCAATTGGCTTCTGAGTGATATATATAGTCTCCAGTATAAAATATTGCGGATTTGAAATTTGGCGATCGGCTGCCATCGTGTCTGGCGATGCGAGACAATCTTATTATGCTTAGAGCGAATAAATAGGATTATTGCGACGCTCTCGTCGATCTAGTATTAGCTTGTATGTACTTCAAATTACATTGATTTGACGTGGATCCATTGAGTAATATGAAGAATCGTCTGCTTTTATATATTTTTATGTAAAATATATTAATACTAGCGACAAGCTCGCGGCTTTGTCCGCGTGAACTATAACTGTTTCGTATTTTCGGCGGCCTTTTCAGTGAAGTAGTGAGAATCCTGGAAAAACTAAAAAATAATGCGCGGAAAAAGTAGCCTATGTTCATTCAAAGACCCTCATGTATCTCTATATAAAATTTCATCTCAATAGGTTCCGCGGTTCGGCCATGATGACGTCATATACAGACATAGTTACTTGCACATTTATTATATTAGTATGGATGTAGATGAATTAAGTATATATAAAATATGCTGTATATTTGGGTCTTGGGTTTTCATTATCGGTCTTAGAATTTATCGTCCTTGTAAAATAGTTCTAATAATTTAGTATAAATAATAGATATTTAGCAGAAAGCTAACAAGTAGAAATTTGGCAGTGAAAGCGTTACTAAGTTGTAATGTCTGGGACCTGATGTCTCATCGGTTATATGTAAATTGTATCTTTTTAGATTTAGAGTATGAAGGTTTGGATAGTCGGTAAATAAATGGTATCTAAGCTATATGACCATTGCGCCGCAGTTGCACAGCATCTGACTGTAAACGCGATAGGCTGTAGGTTCGATTCTCACTCGGGATAATGATTATTTTTCAATTCTCCGCTCTGGTACCTAAGACAAAGGGCGGCGTTGCATTACCCAACACGCATTCTCTCGAAAGTGGAGACCGAAATACCTTGCGGGAAAAAGCGTGAAGCAAGCTATATGTTAAAAATCATATCTTTAATACTCAAGAACCAAAACAATATTTTAAAGGAAATAAGTCTAATTTATAACTTTTTATTATTATTTGTTACCTCTGAAGTAATCATAGAGGAGTGTTAAAAACTTTGTTGTAAATTTTTGTTAAATATATTGCATCTTCGGTGTTAAACTCATTCGACGTGACGTGTGAGAGCATCAATCCATGTCCCAATATGAAGGCACTACTTTCACAAGTCTTACTTACATACATAATCCTAATGCAGTATGTTTCAATTAGATATAATAAGTAACCACTACATAGTATATTTATTATGAGGTCTACATTTGAAATTCATATAGTTTATTAGTTTGTATAAAAACGATTTCATGTAAGAATATCAAGGTGATTTACGTTCCAAACAATATTTATGATCAAAATAAGCTCGAGACATTAAAGTAGACTCCATACAGCGTGGAGGAGTCTTATCGAAGTTGTAAACGAATTTTTACGACAGTTTATATTTCAGAGTTCGTCGTTCGGCCAATGTTAAAAACGATTTAAGATAAAGAGCGGTCAAGTGGGAACTCACATTGTTGGTTGTGGATTTGGATTGTTGGTTATGTCCTTGTACATTTTGTTTCTTATTTATAAAACGTCAAATTAAAATTATGTTCCATTTTCATCTGACGTTATATATTTGTAAACACATTATAAACTACTGTACAGTGTATATATATATATATAAAGGCTTCAATCTATATAGGTTGAAGCCTTTATTCGGAAGATGAAAAAAGAATCTGTTGAGGAGTCACTCCGTTCCACACTTCTTAACTGCACCAGCATTGTCTTAAGACTGTTGTTAAATACTTACTGGTGCTTTGTTTATTATTTGGTTCTTAATTATATTTGGCACTATTCGAATAATCTTATTAGCTGGCAGTGATTTTTGTGTGTGTTGGTGCAGAAAGTTGCTATGTAATCGGCATGTAAATGCCGATTACCGTATTAGCATCAATAAGTAAAATATTTGAAAAGACAATACTAGTACATCTATAGTGAGCAATATGGCTTCACCAAAGGAAACCAATTAACGCAGGTGCTGCATTTATAAAGCTCATTCATGCATGTATGCATGGACTTTTTTTTATTAAAATAATTTCATTATATTATAAAGGTTTACTGCCTTTAATAATATTACCATTAAATTTCAATATTACTAGCCTTAATCAGAGGCTCCAGAAGTATAATATAAATATTATAAAAACCTCCTCTCTAAGGATGGACGTTCCACGAGGATATATACTTTGCCCCAACTTATTATTATTTTATATTAATGATAGACTTTTTTAAGTAAAGACCTTTTACATATTGTAATCTTGATGCGATATTTTTTGATATTCTAATTTTACAGGAATGAAATAAGCTCTGAAATAGTGAATACTTAATGTTAAATGCCAAAAACCCTAAATAGGGCGAGAAATGAATATGAGCTTGCAACGCCAAATTATGACCTACAAAATTAAGTCTCTTATGGATCGGAGCATACGTGTCTAGAACAAGATTCTGCAATCTAATACAAGTGTAAGCTTATTCCTAAAGCTTTCTAAAAATGTACGCATAAAAATGAAAAGTTAAAATTATTTATAAATTAATGATAATATCTTCTGGTATCATATTGAATATGTTAGTAACGAAAATTTTTTGTTGTATTTAAACATTTATTATATGACATATTTCTACCTGAATTTAGTGCTTCTCGCATTGAAATTCTGTACAATATACGGAATTTAGACGACCTAGAAGACAAATTTCTAACAAAACAAGACAACGCTAGCTTGACATCAGTTGGAATAATTTGTTATGTGCAATTTTCGTGCCGGCACACCTGCTGTTTCTATTTGCGACAAAGATTTTTCAGTTCCATTTTGTGTCCGACATGTGATTGCGTCGAAGTTTGCTCATATCTCCATATGATTTGGCAAAATTCCGTATCATGTAGCTTTATTTAGGGCATGTTTCTAGAGTCATTATGTTGTTATATTTCAGAGTCACGTTTGCCTTTTTAAACTCACGAGTCGACTTTACGTAAAATAAAATATCAATTTAGATTCGTTGTTATATTTGAGAGATTTTTATTTATAAAGAAAATGCACTGTAAATTACAATAACATTTCGATCATACAGATTACAATATACATATCATATTACACAATATGTTAACATGAATATTAAGCTTATTATTAAGCTTCCTTAGATAAATGGGAATTTTTGAAAATTGTCGTATCGAAGTGGTCGTAAGAATATGAAATATAAGATATTAGGGGAGAAATTCTTTGATGTGAATATCTATGGAGATAGTAGAAAATTAGGTCAACGGCAGAACATGTCTTTTAACACAATAACAAATTACAAAGTATATAACGATTCAAGAAGCTGGTTATAATATAATTTTAAGACATATACTTAGTCTTGCCATAAATATTGTCAAAAAGAAAAATATTTTTTTGTTATTGTGCGTAACATTTATTACTATTACAGTATATTAGTTTAATACATTGATATAAAAACATTAAAAATATATAAATCGTATTCGAAGTGGACTCCATTGGCTGCAATAAGTCATTTAAACGTTGAGGCCAGTTATCAATAGCAGCACGCATTCTTTCTATAGAAAAAAATCTTCACTGCAAATCGTATGGGTTGTTTTAGGGATTCCAAATTATCATGGCGCTTAGAACAAGCCTTACTCTCCAAATCTGACCATAAATTAAAATCCAGTGGATTAAGACCAGGACTAGATGACAGACAGTCTTCAGCTTTGCTGAACGTTCGTTTCTCACCAAGATTGGGTGGGTGGGATGTTTCTAGTTCATCTCCCGAGATACAATCTTTTGCATACGGACAGGATTTCTTCACATTCTTTCCCTTACTACTTTAATCGCCGTTCGTACGAACGAACGTTTACGTATGAACACTCACACAGTTCCTTTTATGTCACAAAAAAAGGAGGTTTATCAATAGCCCGGTACACAGGCATTTCACTAATGCCAAGTGTATGGAGGATTTAAAAAAATGTATTTGGCACCATACCTGCTTTATGTAATGCAATCACAGCAATTCGGTTCTCTTTATCACCCACTCCGTTTTAATGTCACTAAAAACTTTATAATATATTGGCGCTAAAATACAAAAACACAATGAAATTATATAAAAATGACATATTCCAAATTCTAAATTTACATATTGTTTATTTTTAATCATTACAGTATTTTTGGCCAAACTAAGTATTTATTGGTAACAAAAGAGATGAATACACGTATGTAGTGTAATCTATTTTATACATATGTCAGCCAATACATGAATCTGATTGAAAAAGAGTAAATACCTATGTTAGCGGTAGCAAAATGTTTTACCCCTAAGATAATGGTCATTGTAGCCTATATATCTTGAATAAAAATACATTTTAATATGTCACAATAATCTATTATTAAGTAAGTCTTAATATAAAATTTTTACCAATTTTACAGATTAAAAACGCGACGTATAAAATTTCATGTTCCGTCGGGGCTTATGGAGAGTTTAATCTTCCATTTGTGAGATTTAGCGTTGGCGGCGGGAAGATAAAGTGGACTAGTGCTAAAATCATTTTATTTTGTGACTCAAGTGATTATAAAGATGAAACTAATCACTAAAAGCTTATATAATCCATACATTCATAAAAATGAAACTGTTCGCTGCCTGTACATGGAAGATATATGTAAAAAATATTATTGGGGGCATTTATGTGTATAATTAGAACCGAAAACAATTAATTTTAATTTTTTTCTGTTTGTCCTATTGTTTGTTTATTGTTTTACCTATTGTATTGTGGTAAATTTTTTAACATTTAGTTTATTTATTTTATATCAATCAGTCCATAATTGTAAAAGTTGCAACCATTTAAATTATAAATTTAAGCAAAGTTTGTGATTTAGTTGAGATGGCAAGCGGGCGAATAAACGTAATAGTGTAGTCATGTAGTTTACGTAGGCGAAGCCGCGAGCGGGTCGCTAGTCTAAAATAAACGCGTTATATAATTTTAATTAAAATGTGAATTAAAATATTGATAAAAATTAATGTATATTATACAAAAAGTCCAGTACTGTTGTAGATATACTACTGCCCGGACAACAGTTGTCCTAATATACCTGAAATTATTACTGCATTATATAAATATTAATAGTTCTACTACAAATGGACAATGGTTTTTACTTCAATTTAAAACAACAACTACATTGAAACATAATCTCATAGTTACGGATAAAATTTCCAGCAGCCCTAGCAATCTATTGACCAAATTTACGCACCGTAGTTTACGATCAGCAAAAATGAATCGGACAATCAAAGCGTGATATTTTATAAGTCGAAATTTCTCATGTTACTTCAGAGCTAAACTATAAAAATAGATAACATTTTACACATTACATTTTATCTTTTTATGAACCATAACCAAAAACTGTTTTTATTATGCCAAATTAATAATACAAGTTATAATATGATATGCAATTAACAAGTGACTATATACATAAAAATTGAGAATTCGATTGACACTTGGTGAAATGGATAATATAACAGTTTTTTGCTTATCTGTCCTGGTTTGACAAACTGTATCGTCAAGCCACCAAATAGGTAAATAGCTTACATTAAGTCTTATAATAGATATCGTGTCGAGAAAATATATGATGCAGGAGATACACAGATATATATTTCACATTGATGAATAAAATGATTTATAATCTAGTCAAAATTGTATACAATAAATGAAATAAAAATTCTTGTACAAATTTTTACTGTTGCCATTTAGTATATTGTTATATTATATTCAAATTGATAATATTAAGACGTAGGCGTTGATTGAAGACGTGTTTAACAAAAACATTTGGTGTTTCTTAATGTAAGTAAAGTTAACTTAATTTTACTTGTTCATATAATATTGTTAGGTATGAATAATTTATTACAATAATATTAATTTATGGGGAATATATACATATATACAATATTTGTAGGTTTAGAGTGGCATTTAAATAGTGTCTTTCGGTCTACCTTACGGTATGGTAAAAGTGACAAAGTAAAATAAAAATATGCTTTGTTGATACATTTTCGGTTAACTGTACTGGTATTAAAATATAAATATTTCAAATAGATTCGGCGATTTTTAAGAATAACCTCCACATGTGAATATATAGTATAGCCACTTACAATCTACTCTCTCATTTTATATTATAACAAAAAGTTCTAACTTTTTACATTCTTAAAACGAAGCAGTGTAATTTAATTAATACTAGAAGCTAGAAGAAAACCAATAAAATGCATACGAGGAATTTACATAACGGAGTGCAACAAATTTCGACAAACTTATTTTAAAATAACTTACTCCTCGTGTCAATATTACGTTGTTGATTCTTATAGCAAAATTTTAACGTAACGAGTAAGTGCTTATTGCAAAGGTTGTAGATTCTTTTCTTGTGAGAGTCACATTTTACTGTTTTAATAAAAAATATTTACATATATGTTGAATTCAAATATCTGTAAATGGCCCAGATTTAGTTGGGTGGAGTCTGATTGTGAACGCGATGGTTGTTGGTTCGAGTTTTACTAGCATGAAGGATTGTATGTATTTAGTCCGGCCATAAATACGGTTATAATTAAAAATAAACAAAATATTAGTTTTCAATTTGGAAACATTTTTTATATGATTGTTCATTGTGTTTTTTTTATTTTTGCGCGAATGTATTGTAGAATTTTTTTGGCCATTGAAATGGAGTGGGGTGATAAAGAGAACTGAATGGCTGTGATTGCTTTACATAAAGTCGGTATAGTGCCAAATACAGTTTTCAAAATACTATATACACTTGGTTTTGGTCAAAAGTTTATGTACCGGTTCGTGACAGAAAAAGATCTAGCAGTGTTCGTACGAAAAAGGTGAAAACAGTAAGGGAAAGAATTCGAAGAAATTCTGTCCGAAAGTAAAAAAATTTATAACGGGTGATGAAGATAGCACCTTGAACCAGAACCATTTCGCTTATTTTAAAGATGACTTAGGTAAAGATGACTATAAGAGACGAACTGGCCATTTTTTAACTGGTAACTTAAAAAAGAATAGGGTGGTAAAATTAAAACAACTACTCAAGCAGTACGCAAAAAAAGGTTCCAGAAAAAAAATGTTTACGGCTTAGAAATTTTTTACAATTTTGCAATATTTTGATAAACAAAATGACCGCATTTATGCTGAAAAGGAGTGAGTGACTGAGCCATATTTTTGTGAAAAAAGGTTGATACCTTAAACATCAGTGCAAGTGTATGAAGATGCCATTCTTGAGAAGGCACCATGTTCTATAACCAAGAATGGTCCTTTCAGCAAGACCCGGCGCCGGGATCATTATCAGGACTGAAGATCTAATCCTGAACTTAATTCACTGGAGTATGATTTTTTTAACTATTTTCATCTACATGCTCCAGCATGACTAAACGCGGTAGTGGATACCACTCGAAACACAATCTGGCAATATATCATTAAAAATTAACAAAAACAATTCATTGTTTGTATCGATATTATTTTATAAGCATAACTAGCATTTTAATATATTTTAAATTTATTTTCACTATGTTGGCAAAATTTACAAGATGTAGACTAAATAGTATTGGATAGAGAGATTTAGAATTAGTATAGCACTCGATTCGGTAAAGTAAAATTTCCAAGAATATTTTTGTCTTAAATCTCTACTACAACTCTGTTCTACTGCTTTTTCTAGTATTAAGAATATTATTTTATGATAATTAAGTAGTAAGATGATTAACAATCTGGTCAAGGTCGCCGGATGATGTTGGAAGCGGGGAAGTGCAGGACCGATCGTCGGAGATCCTTGAGGGAGGTCATTTCAGCATGCGTCGATAGGGCTGACAATGATTTACGATGCTGACGATGAAGCATTAAGAGTATATTATGTAATTTTTTAACTTAACACTTTTTCCCGTAAACCAGGGTAGGTGGTGGAGAGAGAATATATTATCACTACGCTACGTTCTCGACTTTTTGACTGAATCTGAGGCATTGTTGAGTGGCGGAATTCAACGCCGAGCTTTGTCTAGTCACCGTAGCGGAGAAATGAAAATAATTTAAATTTCCCTGAATGGGAATCTTCACACTCCTGCGCCACGATGACCTCAATTTTATATTACTGGTTTAAATGTAACTTTAATTATTTTCTCCTAAGACATGATTAAGCAAAAAAAAGATCTGCAAATTGAAGACACTGCAGTGCGGACATCAATTGGAATGCAAATAAGATCGTTTGTTCTTTTCTAAATGCGTTTGATTAGTTTTCAGAGTATCCATTAATACAGATTGAAATAATTAACTTAGATTTTATACAAGCTTTTCTTAATAACACAGGTTTACTATATAAAATGTTTTTTAAGCAGATAGTGACATTGTAGTATGTATGTTTGCATTTATATGTGTATTACACAACATCACGTTAACTTTTCGATCGGTGTAAATTTATAAAATTCAAGCTTTTTTATTATTACATATATAGTTTACATACTCTTTATATGATCAGAGAATTCAAGTGAAATTATTTTTCACTGGATTTTCACAGAAACTTAACGTTACACTGTGTATTTTTAAAAGAGATTGCAGGCCGGCTCTTGCAGCCAAATTATATTATAACTTTATAAAAAATATTAAACCGATAAGAATTAGTGAATACGCAATCATTGCCTACTTTTCTACCTTTTAGGGTTAGAATTTTTGTTCAAATTTTTATTGGACCAACTCCAGAGTATAATCTACCTATTAAAAAATTATCAAATTTGGTTAATTCTGTAAAAAAATATACACGCTGAATTGAAAACCTCTTCCGTTTTTTTCGTCGGTTAATTACTAGAACTCGTCCGCGCTTTGTGTAATTATTCTGGAGATAAAGAAATATGATAGAACTGATCACTATTTTAGGTACATCTTGACATTTTCTAGCTTAGCTGTCGTAGCTTGAATTCTTTAATCTAGTGTAGATTTTTAGCTAAAAGTTTCATTGATCCTGTCATTGAAGTATGAGAACGTGAAAATGCTCTAGAAATATTTATATAAAATTAAGTGTATACATATTAAACACACATATTAAATGTCAGTAGTGCTCAATTTGCACATTCGAAGCGCCATAACTAAAGAACTGAACATCTAGCATAATTCAAAACAATTGTCGAAGTCATTATAAATATTTAAGTAGAGAATTATAACATGCTATTAATCATTTTCCTAAAGCAATTTGCTTTACCATTTCGTGACTTTGTACAACCAATTACCACGAAAGTTTTGAGTTAATATCCACATCTCATTTTATTTCCTTGGTATTTCCCACTAGATGGTAGACGCTTCGCTTATATGTACATATGCAACTGTAAGTAAATATTTGATTAATGTTAAATAATTATATACTATTATACAATGTTAAAAAATAGAAAAACAATAACTAAATAGTATTATAGTATACAATTTTTGTTCTTTCATACACTATTAAGAGAAACAGAGCGGCAAAATTGATTTCCATAAATATATCCAATTTTACACCAAGTACTTCCTTAAAAATATATTAAATCTTATATTATTATACAAATATGTAAAACGAGTACGTAGAGCTCCAGTACTTTAGAGCGTTTTCGTGCCAAGAATCTGACTGAAAACCATTAATCACAGAATAGAGAGTGTTTCTTTAGGAAATAGTTCACCTCAACTAGTTTCCGTCGCTACTTTATTCATCATTTGCATATGTGGTCTATCTGACCTATAATTGTATATTATATTTGTATAGAGGCCACCGTAGTACTGTGGGACAGGGTGTAACTGTAAGCGCGATTAGCAGTCGGTTCGATGTACAATCGGGGGAATGATTATATTTCAATTATTTTCATTTCCTCAGCTCTGGTACCTTAAACAAAGTGCAGCGTTGAGTAATATCTAGATTTGGGGCAGAAAGTGGAGAACAGAGTGTCTTGATACTAGGTTATTGCTGACTACCCGGCTATGCGGGCTAAAGTGTGAAGCTTTATTTCTTACATTTATTTCATATTTTGTTAATATAATTTTAATATATATTTACATGTAAATTTTAGGAGCAGTCACCCCCAAGTTCGAATCGAGCGTGGACTTAATTCTAGTTTTATCTTCCGTAGTTTTGACTGTAAAAAATATAGGAAAAATCAATCAATGCATCCTTAGTCTCCAAGGATGCATGTCATATTTCAATGTTCTACATCCAGTCATTACGCCTGTGTGTTGCTGTCAGTCTTGTCATTTAGCGACCGACGCAGATTTTTTTACATATTGATTATATATTTTTCATATGTATTCTAACAGACGTCCAGTAAGAAACATTTACGTACTAGCAAAACATACGTTTCTTATACAAAGATACATGCAAAGAAAAAGCTCTTTGAATTATGTAATAAAAAAATAACCGTTATTTTCAAATTTTGTGAGTTAACTATGTTCGATTTTCGCATTTTTTTTTCTGTTATATTGGTATATATGTCTTTTATGTATGTTGACAATATTAGCCATTTTGGATTGCCAGTTTGTTTTTGACAGATAAGAAGGTTAGTAGTGTTTTCATGTGCTCTTCGTTTTTTTAGTATTCGAAAAAATGGATCAAAGAAACTGTATTAAGTTGTGTGTAAAAAATTAAATTAAATGTGCAGGGACATTTGAAATATTGACTGTGGCGTTTGGCGAGTCTACTATGAGCAGAACACTTGAACAGAAGTTCAATTGTGATAAAACCGTTTTAAGGAAGGCCGAGAATATGTCAATGACGATGCTCGTCCTAGTCGCCCGAGCACGTCAAAAAGTAATGAAAATATTGAAGCAGCGAAGAAAATGATTTTGGATAATCGTCGAATCACTATTAGGGAGGTTTCTGATGATGTTGGCATATCGTTCGGCTCATGCCAAGTATATTTTACGGATGTTTTTTAGGCATGAAACGTGCGGCAGCGAAGATTGTTTCAAAATTGCTAAATTTTGAGCAATAACATCGTTGCATGGACATCGCTCAGGAGCTAAAAACAAAACCGTAATCACGTCTCAACCACCGTATTCACCGGACTTGGCCCCCGCTGACTATTTCCTCTTTCCAAAACTGAAGACACCAATAAAAGGAAAGCGTTTTGCTACGATTGAGGAGATAAAAGAAAAATCGAAATAGGAGCTGTTGGGGATACCAAAAAGCGCGTTTCAGACGTGTTCGAGAATTGGAAAAAACGCTGGCATAGGTGTATTATATGTGAGGGGGATTGCTTTGAAGGGGACGAGATAGTTATTGATGAATAAATCAATACTTTTTGAAAAAAATTCAAATAATGGTTATTTTTTGATCACACCTCGTACATTAGAATGATATAGCGAATAAAGTTTAGTACTCGTTCTATCTGTTAAATTTATAAGGTGTTTTTTTTAAAGTGTTATTCACACACTTAGGAATTTTTTATACGTTTCATAAATATGTCTTTTTTAATATTTGTATTAATTTGTATATTTGTAACTAAATAGGCAAATAATAAGGTTGCTATATTATAAAAACTATAGCGTAGTTGTAGTCATCGATTAAACTTTTCACAATGATCAGTTCTAAAAAAAATAACTTTATTAAAAATATACTTATAATTTATGAGTATGAATATGAATTAACGTTAACAAGTAGTGAAGAAATCTATAAAATATTATATTATGAAATGAGATAATCTTCAGATTTTTACTAATGAAAAAGTTTTAAGACGAGAGACGTAGTATGCTTGCATTAAAACTTTGCAATCTTCCAGAAGATTTTGAAATGGAAATTACAATTTACCCAGTACAAACACGAGCAAAGTTCATGGAAATATGTATGAAATTACAAATCTCTTTTCTTGCTATGGTACGCCGAAATAAGTAGCTTACGGAAAGGAAAATATTACCATAAATTATAACGAATGTAGCCTTTTGCTTACTGTTTTTCATACATTGTACATATTTAAACTCTATAACGTTTATATCTTATTATTCAGTATTTAAATTTTACCGCGTAATATTATACGATTTGATAAGATAAGATGGTAGCTTCAAGTTTGTTCCAGATTACGAAGCGATAATCTTAAGTCAAAACACTTCGTTCTCCACTTTCTGACATAATTTGAGACATTGCATATTTAGTAGCAGATTTCAGTGTCGTGCTTTGTCTTATTAGATTAGAGAAAAGAAAATAATCGTTTCTCCGAATGGTGGTCGAACCCACAATCATTCGCGTTTTGAGACGTTGTCCCACTGGGCCACGATGGCTTCAAAAATATATAATTGTTAATAAAATATTACGATATATTTAAATCGGTTTAGATACAGCAGCTGTATTCTCCATAAATTTCTATGTAAAGTGAGTAATAAATACGAGGGCGTCTTATAATGCGTTTTGAGATGAATGAGTACAATCAGCCAAGCAGTGATAATGGTACTGTTGAACTGTAACCTTTTTGAACTCTTTTTACTTGAACTAGTTATAGAAAAAAATATTTAATTTTAATAATGAGAAATTTCATATTTTACTTAATTTTAATTTTGTAGAATAAATTCTAAAGTCCAGTATGAAATTTGATTCCAAAAATGTTGAGGATAAAATCCGCAGTGTGGTAATTCCATTCTTGAAAATGTTGCGCATTTTGTACGAACATATAATTCTATATCTTGTTAATTATATTAGAGTATATTTAATATGAACCAAACGGACAAACAGAAAGGAAATAAAAAATCAATGTTTTTTGTACTATTACATTGATAAATGTCCCTAATCTAATCTTCCACATATATCTTTCACGTACAGACAGCGATCACTTACTTTTTCATTATAAGTATAGATTAGATATAGAGGATGAGACATTTTTAGGTACCAATATTAATTGTTCCTTTATTTTCTCTTCTTTGCCTAGATTTTCATAAAACCAGTATATATATAAAGGTGACATCCAACTAGACTTATATGTTGCCATGTAGATATAGTCTCTGTGTGTTCCTTAAGATATTTATTAATTAAAATCTTACGACGATATGTAATCACGTACAAACTCTACAATCTCTAACTCTCACATCATAAGATTATATTATATGAGAAATGATATATGATATATATTAGTCATTTATATTAGTAGATATGTATCTTATAGGTATCTGTGTATTCTGCTTATATGTGAGGATGAGGATGTAGTGCCATATGTATAATATATATTTATTAAATTTCCAATCTCCTAACCTGGCGTTGGTGCCTGAAGGGAATCGCTGTTGAAGGATAAGACAGACCGCCTTTTGTGCCTTATATATTTGTGTAATTTGCTTTTCGTGTGGTTTATTATTAATATTTATTGTGCTGCAATAATAAAGTAAAATAATAATAAAACTTGTATACTTATGTATTTATAATTCGAAGTGTTATATCTTAATGCAGCGTAGTGCTTGAAAAAATAGTTGTAACAAAATGCAATTATTAATTCATTCAATTACTCACAATACATTCACCTTACAACATAAATAATAATTTAATTTACTTTTAATTGGATCAGGAAAATTTAACATGATGATGACTGCGTTTGATTGTAAGCAAGACTAGTTGCGGGTTCAATACGGGAATTGTTACATTTTAATTATTTTCATCCCCCGCTTTGGTAAAATAAATATTGAGTTCATGACCAACATACAATGTATTGAATTGCATTATAGAGAAACAGGGACTGTCTAACCTGTAATGCGGGAAAAAGCGTGAACCTACAAAAATGAAACGTGAAACGTAACTATCCTCAGTAAGTCATTACAATTTTACATATGTATGAAGAGGTATATGAAGGTATATCTTGTTACATATATGTAAGTATATTGAAGTGTTTCATTATTTAAGTTGTCTCGTTTCTATGAATAGAATATTTGCTGCACTTCATTGGATATTGAGAGTGCATCGGACTCAGCTTAAGGGATGATTTTAAACTACTCTAGCGATAAGCGGCATTCGCATTTTCTTCAACAGCCTGCATTATTCAGTGAGTTGATCCCCTTTTGTATGCACTTTAAGGTGGCCTTTTCCATAGTACTGATGAAAATAGCTATTTCCATATCAATAAGTGTTATGTTTTGTAAAAAGAAGATGAAATTTAAAAACAGTATGCACAGAGAAATTAAAATCATATTTAACATAAGACAAAAAAGTAACAGTCTAATATTTTTTTTTTTACATTTTTAACTAAGGAAATATACATATGAAAAATACATATTTAAAGAGATTTTTACAAATTTCTGCTACTTAAAGATTATTCTACGAACAATCATTTGGCAAGAGATAATGCTATTCGTTAAATATATATTTTTGTACATTTTTTTAAAGTGTTATTCGCACACTAAGGAAATTGAAAAATACATATTTAGAAAACGTATAAATATAAATATAATTTGAACGCAGCGGGATTTGAACCCGCGCCGCTTGAAAACCGTTGATGATAAATCATGATTATATGAAACTAAATTATGACCAAATATTATGTGTAAAATCTTTAAGTAATAAAACATGGTTATGAAAGGGAAAATTAGAGTTAAAGCTATTACATATATACATTTACTTTTAAAAGTTGTAATTGTTTAGAAAGCACATTATGTGATATCATTACATTACACTATATACGTTTGACACTTTGAATTCGTATATACATTGTAGTATAGGTCTACGTGTCTATTGCGTATTTAATATTGAAAAATATCGGTATTACTCGTTTACTTATAAATATAATTTTTGAGTGCTCTAACTACAAACACACAGCTCTGCAACATTTTCGAATTGCACCAAAGTTGGCGTCAAAAAAAGGATATAAAAAAAATGTTTATAACTTTTAAAGTAGATTTCGTTTGGATTCGTATGAATCAAACTTATTTTACACTGTGCCAACTCAGTCTTCAGTTGAACTTCTTTAACTGAAAGATTTTTTCATTACGAACGAACTGTAAATATCAACTCAGGAATATTCAATTTTACAAATAAATTATTTGATCAAAGTTTGTGAATTTGTTACGAATATCGCAGCTTAAAATTTGCAAGTTTATATTTAAATTTCAAAAGACACTCCAAAGTTCTTTTAAGTTTTATGAAAAAAGTGTGCGGTCTAAAATATTGTAACTGCTACTATGAGCATGTAATTTTAAGAAGGTTTTTGTAAGCGAACACGTATAAAATTCTAGCAAAAATCCGTTTTTGTTCTAACGTGTAAACATGTGTACGTGGAGGCCATTGCAGCGCAGGAAGACTATGTAAGACTGTAATCGTGATTGTTAGTAGATTCGATTCCCACTCGGTGGTATAATCATAATTAAATTATTTTCAATCCTCCATTCTGGTGAAAAAGACAACCGACGCGGAGTTGAGTTCCGTGTTTCAACACGCAATATTTCAAATTCGGGCGAAAGAGGAGAACAGAGTGTTTCTCTCTGACTACTACGTTCTCTCTGACTACCCTGCGGGTAGCGGGTGCCGGTATGCGGAAAAAACGTGTCCAAGCATATACTCCAATTTTATATATTTTTATGTATATTATGGTATCAAATATATGATATGAGCCACTGACTTTATTATAATGGCTAATTCTTTTTATACAGTTTATTTTACTTTAAACTTGAATTTCTCAACTTTTCACGTTCCACAAGACTGTGGAAGACGGACTATATGAAAACGTTCACAACAATGCCATCGCATCATACCATTGTGGGAATCAAGCTCAGACTACTCAAGTCTAATTGCTCTTGATAGCTGCATTTTGCTATCATTATATTTTTCTAATGCTATATTATTCTTGAGTTTATTAAAGTTGGTCTTGAAAACTTTTTAGTTTTGTAATAGTTTTTGTGTACTTCAATCGTATTTTACGAAAGAAATAACTCCGTCCTATTGTACTTTTAGGTTGTTCTGGGAAAATAAATGATAAGAATGTGATTTGAACGCAAAATTATCGTATTCATGCACACATGGCCAAAATATTTGAAAAAAGGACTTAGACTCTAGATACTTCGGTCTAAATTTTTCGCCTGAATCCGAGACATTGAAAAAAAAAATGTGTATTAAGTGGTGGAACTCATAGCAGAGAAATGATAATAATTTAAATCATTCTCCCGAGCGGGAATCGAACCCACAACTATCGCATATACAGTCAGACGCTGTCAAACTGCGCCACAGTACCCATATCATTTATGGCACTTAATTAAAAATATATATATGTTGGAAGATGTATAAAATGATATAGTGGATTAAAAAATAAATGCAAAACGCACATGGCCGCGGAGCGCCTTCACGCTTCATATAAAAGTGTGGCTAGAAATTTAGGTAAATGTATTTTTTAAATAAAATATATATTTTTCAATTTAATATATAATATAACTTGTTTCGCTAATCAAAAAATTTTTCAGGCCAGCGGTAGCTTTAAATTTATTCTACAATTAAAAAGTGCTTGCAAAAGTCTTTTTGAGTAAGGAATATTTTGAACTTGAATTTAAATAGATTTCCTCTAATTGTTACGCAAAGAATCGCCACGTTACCTCCACTAGGGACAATGATTAGGTGTAATTTATTTTATTTGCCCGCTCTGCTGAGATAAAGCGATAGCATTGAGACGGAAAATGAAGAACGGAGTGTCTTAGCACTTTTCTGTTTTTATATTCCTAAAACAGCATAAAGCTGCAAAGTAAAATATAACAAATAAATTGCTTAAAATATATTTTATTCGCGATCTCAATGTTAAGCGAAGCAAACCGTCGATAACTTACTTCTAATATATTTATTCTCAATTGAAATGGATGCACTGTGAATTCTACTCAGTCTTGATTGGACTTGACGGCTGCGGTTTTCTATTGTGCGCTCCATCACCACTTACTTGACAAGTAGCGTTTACTTAGGTACTGATATATTTCCCAGCAATTTATATTATGTTGACTTATTTTTTTATTTTATTTTACAACAATATTTAATATGTTATATAATATTAATTAGGGCTAACTTTTAGACTTCTTTTATTTTTACAGACGTTTTCCGCGTAGCAGACGGCATTCAGAGAAAACCGAGTGACAAGACACTCCGTTCTTCTATTTCCACATATTGCACCTTCTTGCACTAGAGCGAAGAAATGAGAATAATTTAATTATAATCATTCCTCCAAGTGGAAATCGAACCAATCGCGTTTACAGTAGACTTTGTCCCACTGCACCATTATGGAATGTTAAACTATCTCTTTCCTTAATTTATATCAATGCCTTGTAGCAATAGGTATAATTGCCATCAACCAGCTAAAATAACAGTAGTTTTGTCTAAATTTGTGATGTAGGTAGTACATTTTTTCACGCTTTTTTATATGATCCATAAAAACGTAAATTATAATATAATTATGTAAATGCTAGGCTAATACAGAAGTCACATTGGCGAGGCCCCTTTCCTTTTCCTTGTTTTCCCAAGACCTATCCAATAAATCTATCTTACCAAACGTGCTATGAAAGAAAAACACAGTCATAAAATGTTGTCGTGTTTCCGTGGCAACTAAAATGTGATTTCAGCTAAGTAAGAACGAAAAAAAAATGTCTTTTGTATGGCGCTGTCACGCTCACTTAGATCCCGTAACACATCTCAAACCTAGTAGCGTTGCTATTCTGTGAACGGTGTGGCAAATATATTTTAGGGTTTTATTACGAGGATTTTAGTCTGGTTTCATTGCATTTAAAGAGGCCTCGCGAGGCCCCTTCAAGCGCGAGGCCGTGGGCGTGGGCCCACTTCACCCACGCCTAGCTACGCTACTGTGTAAATATATGTGAATAATTTTACAATTATGTCTTTACAGATATTTATTTTGCTATACGTCTTTAAAAACTATGTTCTTGTCTAACGTGATTGGAACTCGGTTTCTAAATTTAAACATTATCTAATTAAGGATGGTAATTACTTACAGTTAAAACGTTATTCCGAAATAACTAAGCTCTTAATTATTTTTTTACTTCTTAGAGAGGACCTAGTGGCCTTAAATAATACATTTACTTTCCTTTTACATCCTTTTAATCCTATTACTTGTTTTTGAATACGATACATTTTAAACTGGAATTTGATAAGAACTAAATTTACAACAAAAAACATAGTCTTTTAAATTTTAGTTTTATATTAAACGCTTAAATATTTCAGTTTCCAATTACATCTGAATCCTTTAAAGTATTTAGATGAAGACAATGTAAAACAAAATAGGCACATGGTTTACCAAAATAGTTGTAGGCTTGAAATTTGTTTATTGTTTTTGTTAGTATAATTTGTAAAGCTAATATATAAATTGTAACTTTACTTTTAAAATCAATTCAATCTATTTCTTCTAATTATAGAGCAAAAATTATATTTTTGTATGATATTGAGTAATTTTTATAAGTTTGTATTTCTTGCTTAGCTTCATCCTATTTCCGCTTAATTTAGAGAACCTAGTGTCAAGACACACTGTTCTCCATTTTCCACCCGAATCCGAGATTTTCCATGTTGAGTGGTTGAGGGGACTCAATTTAAATTTAAAACTCAATTTTTACCAATTCTTTCTGCAAAATTTTTTGAAAATTTAGAAATTTTCTTAAAATCAATGAAATATTAATCTAAAGATCAAATAACTGGCCAAACTAATGAATGTATAAATATTATATAGTTAAATAATGCGGCCGAATTTTACTTATGCTTAGGCTATTTAATATTTCATAGTAAGTTATTTTTCTTGCTAAATATTTTTAAATTTCCACACGCATCCGGGTTTGATGAGGTACAGCCAGCGGAAAATAAATGGTGTTTTTTACAATTTCCGTCCAATTTCTTTATGCATTTCTGGACCTTTTAAACTTGACTGCTACAAATATTTTAAAACGAAAATTAGCCAAATACGTCCATTCGTTCTCAATTTTTACGACACTAACAAACATCATGTTATTTTTTTATATATATAAATGTCAACAACTTCGCCACAACGGCGTCAATTATTAAATAGTAGTAATGTAAACTAAATAATAACAATTTCTACTATTTGAAAACATGTATTATTCCTCCATTTTAAGGAAACTAGCAAAGTTTATTGCCGGAAGTTTGGCTTCTATTGGATTATTAGTCTGAAAACCCAGTTTTTTTATGTGGAGGCTATTGGAGCGAGTGTAGAACTTTTTTTATTAACATAATGTATAGTAATTGTAATTTCTAAATTCTTTAAGTTTCTAGTTGTCACAATACAAATTTTAATATTCAGCATATTGCAACACTTCTCTCTATGCGTTAGAATACCGCAACATCGCTTTCAAACTGCGCTTACATTTGCATACATTTTCTTCACGACTATACTCGTACGTAAAAGCCCCGGGGGAAGCATCTCGACAATACTATCACAGTTCTCAGACATTTATTGCATTCAGGTATCGTTCTAGATTCACAAAGAAATACCATAGTGGAGTAATATTAGGCAAATTCCCAATATTGAAGCTCGAACAAAACGATATTTTGAAATTACTGCTTATGCAATAGTTGTAAGTAGTTGAGTTCTCTCTGACTATCTTGCTATCAGGAAAAGGCGACATGATGAAAAAAAATAGGACATTAACGTAATATAGCTACAATTACATTAAATTAAGTTACATAAAAGAGTGGCGTTGTCGTGGCACAGTGGGACAATGTCTGATTTTAATGTTTATATTTAAATTATTTTAATTTTGCCACTCTGGTACCTAAGAGAAAAGGGCGGCGTTGAGTTCCGCCACTCAACACATAATGTCTGGAATTCTGGCGGAGAGTGCGGGAGGAATGAGTGCCTTTGACACTAGGTCTTCTGACTACCCAGCTATGCGGAAAGAGCGGAAGCTGAAAAAATTAAGAAAAAGTTTTAAGTTTAAGTTGTGTGCAAGCGCCAGTTAGTTGCTTGCAATAGTATTAAAAATATAACAAAATTATTTTTGAAATTTAGTCACGTTGTATTTAGAACCTACAAAGGGTAAAAGATAAACATAATACTACACAGGGTTTACAAGTTTGCATGTCAAAATTATTTTATTTCATATAAATACCACCATAGCGTGCGGTAGGTAACATGTAGTGCAATTAGTCAAGCACAGAGTACATAATGTATTGTTATTTACGCCAAAAACAAATAAAATATGCTTTACATTACATTGTATATAATCAATAATAATAATAATAATCTATACACATAATAAAAATGTAGCTGATTGCTGTCTGTACATGGAATATATATGAATAAAAATATTATTTGGGACATTGTACAAAACTGAAAACAATGATTATTAATTTTCTGCTCGTTTGTTTGTCTGTGCGTTTGTGCACGCTAATCTGGGAATTGGCTTAACCGATTTAAATGCATTGTATTGTGGTAAACTTCCATTAACATTTAGCGTTTCCTACATTTTAATCCGTGCACAAATAAAAATGTTACAACCATTTAAATTATAAATCTAAACAAAGTTTGTGATTTAAGTGAAAACGTGGACTGTCGTCACCGCGGGCTAAGCCGCGAGTGGGTCACTAGTAATAATAATATAAGCCTTTAATCAGTGTCTTTAATTCTTTTATTTACAGTACTATTTATAGACTATTTAAATATAAACGTTAGTAAAAAGCCGCTACTGTTAATGATTATTTTCGAAATCGACAGTTGTGTACCCTAATTTGGCAAAGGCCTTCTCTAATACCTTCCAGGCGTCCCTATTCCTTGCTAGCCTGCTCCATGTTTAACCGGCCATATATAAGTACCTACTTATAAAGTTTACTTTTGATGGATTTATTATTTTCATTATTTCTTTCATTTTAAATTCCCTTCCATGCATTACCAATTCTATTATCTATTTATTTTGATGATCTTTCATCGCAATTACTTGTCCTAAATAATAATAATTCTCTTTGGGACAGTTGTTTAGTTTTGTTCATAGTGTGTCATAATTTTATGATTTTCTAGTTTCAGACGCTCATTTTCTAGCTTTCCGTATCTTGCTGGCTGAGCATTATTTGTATTCATCTTTAGCGTGAGATAATAAAATTGAGTCTTCTGTACATCGCAGGTGTGTTATCTTTTCTCCATTGATGATTGAGGGCTTAATAATCCCTCATGAGGTTACTAAAGAGTACGGCTAAGAACAGTTTCGGTGATAGAGGATCACCTTGCCGGACGATACCGCCCCTCCCGCTCCCCTTAATGTCAATTCGTAGACCATCTTTCTCTAGCATTACTTTTGCTGTAGTGTTTTCATACAAATTTATTAATCTGATATATTTTGACTCAGTTCGAGCATTTTTTAAAACTGCATTTCTTATTTTTTATTTGTGTATCGAGCCCGTCAGTTTTCTTTTTGAAAGTTTAAAGCTGCGATCTCAATTTTTTTGTAATATATATGTGCTGTGATGATGTAATTTTGTTGAGGCACTTATATTTCACTTTAGATACAGTTTTTTTATTTTAGTAATTTTAACAGATATTTGTAGGTACTCAAATAATTTATGACGGAGCAACTGCTATAGATGTTACCTTTTGTGACAAATGTCACTTATATTATATAATCAATAGCTTTTTTTTTACGCTGACCAGACCCTTGCGGGTGGTACTGTGGGACTCACCGGGAACCAAATCCCGATACTACCCACTAAAACCCAGCGGAAACCCTCTCCACCCCAATGAGACGCAGGATCGCTCGTACATACAACTACAACGCCTCCGTTGATTATAATCAATAACTTAACGTAACACTTAAGTAAAATTTCATTAATATAATTGATTTTTTTACCTACTATTTCTATGTGAAAATATTATACAAAAATTTTCACTTAGCCAAGTACTTCATATATAAAATATTATATTTCCCTGAAAATTGTGTAAAAATGACACCACACACAGTTCCACAAGCCATCAGGTGAGATCAAATAATTAATTTTTATATTAAAAAAATATATAAATCGATATTGTCACAGTTTTAATATAGTTTTTTTTCGAGCTTCACGCTTTATACCGCATAGAAATTGAAGTTGCGCTTGCGTCTCACCAGAGCAGGAAAAGTAAAATTTTTTTTATTATAATCGTAGCATCCCACTGAGTGGGGATCGAACCCACACCATCACGTAAAGTCCCACTGCACCACTATGGCCTCCAAATTTAATTAGTTAATGTACTAATACAATAAATAAATAAATAATAACTTGATATGCACAGTTAAAGCTTTAATTATATTATCAGATGGTTGCCGGTTTCAACTAAAGTAATTAACTACTTGGCGAATTCTAAACTCGGTTATACTAAAATTATATATATATATAACAGGATACACATTCGCGATCTGTTCCTATTAACTTTAAAGGAAGTATCTAGATAATTTCTCGTAATGCAATTTTATTTGTATTACAAATTGATATTAATGCTGTTCACATGAAATAGTTACTCGTGTGCCTGAATGCCACAGATATAGGTTCGAATTTAAAAGATGACAAGAAGAGAGAAGATGGTCAGTTTCTAACCCTTGGGACCCAATAATAGATACTTAGAAGTCACAAGAAGCTCATTCTGCAAGAATCCTGGGTAGCATACGAGGGAACTAGGAAATTTTAGACAGTAGTTTAGAATACTAATTGTATCAATTGACAGACGAATGCCATCTCAGTTTTCCTGTGACCATGGATAGTAAAGTGTTTGAAACATCGAGTTTTCTACGATGTATTTTCGAATAAAAAAATATACGTGATTAATCCTAGTTTCATTTCAAAATGTATTTAAATCGCGAAAACTAAAATATTAACTTGTTGGTGCTCGCAACTACGTTCGTGGACTTAACTTGGATTTCCGTCATACTATTTCTATACATAGTGTAATTTTAAGTGTAACAGATAAAATCCCGCTTCCCTTTTTCCGTAGAAATTTCGCATATCCTCCTCTCTTAATGTTTCTCCTTCATTTTCCAAGGGTGCTTAGTTTTAGCGTTCTTCGCCCAGTACATCAGTAGTTCCGTAGTCAGTTGTACATTGTGTGTATTTTAGTGAGTAGTGGAAAAGTTTTATACAGACTGTCGGGACGTGAGGCATTGATTGTTTTATTTATTTTTATTAAAAATATTTATTGAAAAACATAAATTAAATCATACATAAACAAAATATAAGCTGACAACCACTAAAGTTATAAAACTGCAGCATAGCGTCAACACCAAATTATTATTATATATTGAGGTACACATTGTTACTCTAATTGTAATGCCAAAAGCTATAACAGTGTCAAAGAAATTTAACTAATTTTCAGTCTCGTCATAAGACAGACTTAAAAGCCATGTCAAACATTTCGATTTGTATTTTAATCGGGTGAGAGGATGAATTCCTAGTATTCTAGGAATGAAGAAATAAGAATAAAACATTTTCTTTCGTTACAATAAAATAACCCATACGTCATAATCTATTTTTTTTCAGTGTTACAATTATCAAAACTTACAATTATCTCGCATAGCATCTACTCGAATAAGAATAGATTATTATAGGAAAGTTACTTTCTTAAATCACAGGCACATTTAATATTTTCCTAATTTTATAAGTACGATTAGTCTTATCATTCGGGTGTTACTTTTGTATCTATAAAATTTTAAATACACATCTTAGTTACATAGTTAAAACGTTATTTGCCGTTATTTATAAAAAATATATAATCATTATATTAATACGTGAAGGAAAAACTTTGGCTACCTTTTCACGGAAATTATGTGGACGGAGGAGCATGAAATTTGACATAGTTAAGTTTATATGTAGAAATGCAAATGCCAAAATCTTTTATAAAAGTGTTTAAAAATACATTATACGTTTAATAAAATAAATATTACACACTACCATATATTTCATATTATATAAAATGAGGCCATTCGTGGCACAGAGTGACAACGTCTGATTGTAGATAGGATGGTTGTGGGTTCTATTCCCACTCCAGGAATAATTATATTTGTATTATTTTAATTTCTTCGCTATGATTAGAAGGCGCGAAGAACGTTGAGTTTCGCCACTTAATATGCAATGTCTTTTAAATTTCAAAAATAAAAACGACAACGACTCGGGCGAAAAGTGGAGAACGGAGAGTGTGTTGATACTAGATGCTACCTACCTACCTACCTTGCATGCGGGAAAAGCTAAAGCGTGAAGCTGACAAAATACAAAATACGGGTCAACGGGTCATAAAAGTAATATTAAACTTCATCTGTTTAAAATATACGTTAAAGATTTGCGGTCGATTGTGTTATTCAATGCGCATATCTACCTAAATTCTTAAGAAAAATTGAACCTACATTGTAACAAGAGAAACATTACAAAATCCATAAAAATTTAGAGCCTGTATAATGAAAACATTCTCCCTTTATGATGATTCACTTGCGATAACAATTCTTGGAAAAAACGCTAGATTCTAAAGGTCTCTTAGATACAAAACAAAAGAATGTAGAACGTGTTGCCTAGTTTCCCATGCAGAAAATAGTGTCACAAATAGAGGCAATTGAAAAGAACAATGTTTTTTCTCCGACACTTTTGAAGTCAAACAAGATATTGTACGTTCTTTTGGATAAAATTTGTAAAAGTATTCTTTGTAAAATTGTATAATACTTTTGTTTGTGGCTCCAAACAGAATAAATGAATACATGAATTTAATTTAACTCAAATAACACGTTGGGAATATTACTTAAATAGTTCTCCAGAGGTTCTCGGTATAGCTGCGAAGAAAATTGATGCAAATGTCAGTTGCAGTTCTAGAGTGCTATTGTGGTATTCCCGCGCAATAAGACAGAAGCTATTCTGAACTTATTATCACTTTAATATATAATACGTAAGTGTATAGATATTGGATCCCAAATACGTATTCTTACGTATGTTTTTTTTCTTGCATCTTCACGCTTTTATACCCTGCTATGCGGAAAATAGCGACAAACCTCAGAGAGAATCAAGTGTCAAGACACTCCATTATACACTTTCTGCTCGAATCCGAACCAATGCGCGCTTTGTCTTGTCACCACAGCGGAGAAATAATAATAATGTAAATATAATTATTCTTTCGTGTGGGGATCGACCACAGAACCAATCGTGTATACAGTCAGACGCTGTCCCACTGCGCTACTCTTGTTTTTCAAAATCAGTTTTGAGAACTTTATAATCATTATTTAGATTTCTTTACTTAATACTTTTCAAAATATTTAATAGTAATATATACGATGAATTTAAAAAGTAAAATATTGCAATTGAAATTTAAAACCGATTTAAGAATTTTTATTTAATAACTAGCAATCCGATCGTCCGTAAATTACATGACTAAACTATTTCATTTGCTTTAAGCTTGCTTAAATTTATAATTTAAATGGTTGTTGTAAGCTTGTTTTGTTTATAAAACGATTGAAATAAACACTGAATACCAAGGAAAGTTTACCATAATACAATAATTAAATTGTATTTAAATAAGTTTAGCCGTTTCTGAAATTAGTGTGCACAATAAACAGGGAAACAGAAAAGAAAAATAAATCATTGTATTGGGTTCTATTATATTGATAAATGCCCCTAATAATATTTATTGTTAAGTTCTTTAATTTTCGCGATTATTACAAATTTTGAAATGAAACTATTTTAACCGGATTAGTCCAAAATTACACGTGATTAATCCGGTTAAAATAGTTTCATTTCAAAATATTTATTTTTTATATATCTTCCATGTATTGATGTTTTAGTTAATTATACTAATACTAAATTTTAGTAACTATAGATGTTACTAAAATAATCTAGAATTTTCAGAGATATAAACCTTATATGAACCTTAGCAATAAAGAATTAAAAAATATATATTAATTTGTCACTGTTCATGAAAAAAAAACCTTAAGGTATATACAAACAAGAAAAAGTATTTTAATGTTTGGTATTCTAACTCGTAACCATGGCAACAGTGTAAATCACTAAGTAAATACGTAACAGTAATAATAAAATTTAAATAAATAGAACCACTGCGAAATTTTCACCTCTATAAAATGTAAGTCGTAAACTGACGATTTAACAAAGAGGATGGACTATAAAGTGTGTTCAGTAGATATTGTAGAATTGTACTTTTAAAGTACGCAAGTAGTGAAATATTTGTACGTGCGTTTTTTAAAAAAAAAGTAAATGTGTTTTAATAGAAACCACTTTCTATATTTTTTGTGTACAAAATTAATTTAATAAGTAGTAAGTACTCATTAGAACTCATATTTCTATTTAATTCACTTTAAATACATTTTTAACATTTTAAAATGTTATTCACACATTTTTAACATTTTTAAAAGTGTTATTCGCACACTTAGGAAATTGAAAAGACATATTAAGAAAACGTATAAGAAACGATAAATTGAACGCAGCGGGATTCGAACCCGCGCCTAACCGTCCGAGCGTTCTGGACGCTGATCCGGCTGCGTTGAAATTCTTATACGCTTATTACAACGTAATTTTGTTGTTAGAACTCTCTGTAGAGAGATTTTTACATATTTCTGAAACCCAAAGTTTAATCTACGTATAATCGTTTAGTAAGAGAAAACGCTATTTACTAAATATTTTTAACACTTTTAAGTCTTATTCACACAATTAGGAAATTGAAAAAAATTTATAGGAAACGTATAAAAATTTCGATTCGAACTCGCGCCTCTTGGTAAACCGTCCAAGCGAATATCGCAATTTAATAAATAACATTTTCTAAAAATATGTATTACTTTAAATTTAGTATTGTACAGATTATTATATCGCCACAGTTGCTGATTGGACACGTGCTTGAAAGAACTCGATGACTATGGGTTCAAATTTTATTCAGGCTTATTTAATTTTTGTTTATAAAATTATAATACGCAATTCTTTGCTGTGTTCACAAAATGTGTCCAAAAAGAACGAAAAGCGGTATATAAAATTATTTGTCATAAGGTTAATAAGGAATTCTTTTTTATGTATACTTAGTTTTGATTACAAGCTTGATGTTAAGTGTTGATGTGGCCTAAGATGAAAAAGGTACCTATGGATTCTCGATTTGAAGATCCTCAAATTGTTCATCATAAAAAAACAGACGACGGCAACAACTTCCATTCTTGTCAGTAGTGGCATTTATTCACGAAGTAAAAACTAAATAAGTTTAACACAAAGTATAATTAGTGCTATATTAAATCAGTATTGTAGTTATGAAACTAAAAAGTCTAATAACTAAATCAGTATACTATAGCACTAAAATATACTATTATTATTATTATAATTATGCTAAAATTGTAAAACCATCGTGGCGCATTGGGACAGCGTCTGATTGTAAATGCGATTGGTTGTGGGTTTCAATCCCACTTGGAGAAAAGATTAGCTTGATATTTATTTTATTTCACCGCTCTGGTGATAAGGCAAAGGGAGGCATTGCGTTGCGCCATTCAATGTCTAAAGAACGGGGTATCTTGACACTAGATTCTTTCTGACTACCCGGCTATGCGCAAAAAAGTATGAGCTGAAAAAAATATATTGAAACTCTGCTCACTAACACATGCATAAGATTAGTGGAACAGATATAAGTATCTACTGTAATTAATTTATTATGAAATACCTATTGTATTAAGCCCACAGTATTTTTTTAAATATTTGTTTTATTATTTCATTATCTGTAAATTAACCTAAAGTTCACCAAAAACAACAGTTACAGAAGAAATATGATAAGAAATAATCAGAATATTCAGAATTTAATGGCATTGAAAACATTATAATAAATACATATTTACAAATAAATTTTCTTAGAATTATTGTTACAGACCACAAACAGCTGAATTACTTAGCTGTTTAAATTTTATGAAATAATAATGAGCATTTGTTGATGAATATTCTTGTATAAAATTTTATGATATTTTTTTTTATTTCAGACCATTCATTTACCTTATAGTTAGTTACATGAAACAAAATAACAAAATCTTTCATGCGATTTATAAAAAGAAAAAGGTTTGTTTAAAACACGCTCTGTTGCAACCCTTTCCCATATGTACTTCAAAAATATAAACGGGTTTTCTTGGCGTCGTATTTTCCATTTTAAATGTAGATTGCGTTTCCGGTTTGACGCGTGATGAGTGTCCTCTACAGACGTTTTTACCTTATGTTGGGAAATGGCGCTTTAGTCACTTGGATCTTAGCTCGTATGAGAGTATATTTATCTAGTTACTAATATTAGTAACTAGCTAAATATACTCTCATACGAGACGAGATTAATAATAGTCAGTCATTTTTATTATATGTATATATATATAGAAATAAAATTGACTGATTCCTGTCTGTATATGGGAGATATACGAGAAAAAATATAATTGAGGGCATTTATCAATGTAAGAGAACCTAAAACAATGATTTTTAATTTCCTTTTCTGTTTGTCTGTGCGGTTGTGCACACTACTTCTTCTACTTTGGTAACTTGACTATTGTACTTTGGTAAACTTCCTTTAACATTTATTGTTCATTATATATAAATCGTTTCATGTAACAAGAAGTTACAACCATTTCTGTTATAAATTTAAGCAAAGTTTTTAATTTGATGAGAATGCGGGCGGGCGACAAAACGAAATATTTTTGTCGTGTAGTTTGTTTACGCAGGCGAAGCCGCGTACAGGTCGCTAGTTTTAATATAAAAAAATCTTTTATAACTGCAGTCACTTTTAAAATATATATTTTAATGCGGCGCACTAAAAGTGTTTGAAATTATTATTAATGGCCTACAACTTTTGAAACTTTGTTTTTTTTTAAACTAACATAAATCAAACTTACACATTATATTATAGCGTAAGCTGTTTTTAGAAAATTAGTTTTCATTCCAGAGTAAAGTTTTACACAGGCCACAGGCGAGATTACGGCGATAATTTTCGTCGCACACTTCTATGTTGAAGAACACTACAACTATAAACTTTCATAACAAAGTTTGAATGAGGGTAGAGAAAGTCAGGTTGAAACATAATGGTTTTTTTTTAAATATATATACATATAACCTATTTTTCAAGTAATAGGGATACTGGTATGTCAAAAGCATTTACAAAAAAAACGAAACAAAGGATTTTGTCAGATGGAGAATCTAATCACCTGCTCTATGGCACAGAGAATTTTGTTGGAATTGTTTCCAAGTATTGTGATACAGAATGTTTTTCAAAGGAAGAATCGAAGCCTTCTAGCAGGTTTATTTTAGATCAATGTTTAATTATGTAATTACTTAATTCTCTAATTTCATTACATTGTCCTACAGATAAAAAACATCTGCTGTTTATTATGAAGTTCGGTGTATTTTTTCAGCTTCATGCATTTTCCCGTATCAGGAGAGTCACAGAGAACCTAGTGTCACGACATTCCGTTTTTCACTTTTTGAAATAAAAGACGGCGTGCGGTGGCGTGTTGAGTGGCGAAACTCAAAGCCACGCCTTGTGTTGTCCTTGATATATAAAAATAATATAAATATAATCATTCCCCGAGTGGGAATCGAACCCACAACCACCGCGTATACAGTTAGACACAAGGTCACACTACCTCACGATGGCTTCAAAAAAACTATTTATGAATGAATGAAAACATAAAAAATATAGGAACCTCTAAAAAATTAGTATACACATAAAAGAACAGCAGGCGACCTCATAACAATTTTAAGCAATTTCTTCCTAGCAACCCTCAGTGTTGGCAAATATAACAATTACTATAAGACGGGACAACGATGTTAGTGCTTTTATTCAGTAGTCAATATTAATAAAGGTTTGTATAGAAAAATACAGACTCCGTTTTATTTAATAAATAAACGTGGTGTTCAAGAGTTAATAAAGTAAATATTTAATACTAAGAGCCCGCAACTTATATACTTATAATAATTCTGTGGAAAGTGGATGTATAAATATTCGAAAATAATACACGAGATGTCAAAAGTTACAATGAAACTGAAAACTGCATAACAATACATGAAATATAAGTTTATGCCTATTTTAAAAATCTTGTGCAAATATGACCGATGTCGTAGGTCGAGGTCACCCCAATCAGACGCTTCCAACGGCATGCTTATTGTTTTTAAAATTAATATTAACTGTAATAATCTTCTAAGCTTACTGTAAACGCAATTGGTTGTAGGTTCGATCCCACTTGGGGGAATGATTATATAAAAAATATTTTCATTTCTCCACTCAGGTACCTAAGACAAAGCGTGGCGTTGGGTTCCGCCACTTAACACGCAATGTCTCGATTTCGGGCGAAAAGTGGAGAACGAAGTGTCTTGACACTAGGCAGTGAGTTGCCAACCCTGCTATGCGGGAAAACGCTTAAAGCTGCTTATAGTGAAGCTGATCTCTTGTTCTTCATCAAATGTGACGAGACTTTTGATTTTTGTTCCAACGAAAGCAGCCAATTGTATTTAATATATTTTTTAGTTTAGCTAATATTGTATGGTTCTGTAAAAAAAATCCAGATGTTTAATTTTTATACGTGACTGGAAAATGTGCATCACACTGAAAAACTTTTGCATAGGTGACGTTTTCTTATTTCTTAGTATATATATATAGTGTATATACGATATAGTTTTTCATCAGGTGGGCCAGAGTCATCAAAATCTGATAATTACTCAACACGCAAAGTTTTATTAAAGTCAGTACAAAGTTACACAGATTAGTTACTACTACTCTTTTACTTAAAATGATAAACCGATAAACCAATGTACAAAAATATTAAAAATCAATCATAAATCTCTATAAAATTACCATTTATTTATTTTCTAAATTATTTTTTTACAAATATTTCCAATGGACAGATATATTTTTTAATCTTTTATTATAGTATAGATGTAATAGTTAACAAGTGAACGGAAAAAAAATAGTTTGAACTCTATCAAACTATGTTTTTATAATTTTATTCTCGCATACATCTGGACAGTCAGAGATAACCTAGTGTCAAGAAACTCCGTTCTCCACTTTTCGAACGACATCTCGATGTGTGTGTCTCTCGACCTAACACGCATTGTCTCGATTGCGTGTTGAGTAACGGAACTCAACGCCGCGTTTTTATCTTACGAGAGCGGAGAAATACAAATTACAATATAAATATAATCATTCGGCAGGCTGTGGGATTAATGCTCAAGAAGATGCTAATAAGAATGGGGATCGATCCCACGACCAATCGCGTATACAGTCAGATGCTGTATACGCGATGGTGCCACTACGCCACGATACGCCAATATAAATGTTTTTATTGATATTTATTGTTACATGTATGCAGTTTTTCCAATGATATTAAATAACTACTAAATAAAATTATTTAAGGACAAATTTACATCTTGGATGATTAAGTAAATATAGGATTGTAGCTTTCTACATTACTGAATATCTGAAATTGGATTTAAAATTTTAATGTCTGCTAAAAAACTTATATGCATCATATATTACATCTAAAGTTAATTTTTTTATTATAAAAAACAACTTATAAACACTTTGAAATCCCAAATCCAACATATAACTAATACTTGTCAGCTTAATCTATAACGATCCAGGACAGTACGCGAGGTGACTTAGAAGTCGTTGGCGGTAGTATAATAAAATAAATCATAGGTGAATAAAAAAATTCATTTCTGTATTTTATTACTCTATTCATAATATATATTTTTTGCTAGACCAAAACCTTTAATGTATTAAATGTTAGGATTAAAAATTAAAAAAAAATACAATGTGTTGTGTTAAATCATTTAAAGGAGTCTAACGATTACTCCTTTTTATTATATTATATATATATATATATAGTCACGCTAAATTTCCTTTTTTACATACATAATGTGATATCACAAATAATTCGTTTTTAAATTACCTTCAGTAAATTAGCATTAACTCCAGCGACAATTTACGAGCGTGTAATATTGGGGGCATTACCATCTGAAGCAAACGAGACGTGAACGTTACCGTCGCGACTTTAGTTTATGAGATGTAATATTCGCTCTCAGGTACCGCTCTGAGTCTTGCGGAAATAGATTATATACTTGTAATCTGTGCAACGAGAACAAATTTTCTTCACCTATAAAGTTGAATTACTATTCTGGATAGCAAGGGACGATCTTTATTATTTTATACTACTCATATCTGTTGTTTTTTAAGTATAAGAGGCAGAGTGTGATATGATATAGATTTAGTATACTCTTGAATTAGATTTGAATCCGCAATTATTGCAATGTAAGTTTATAGAATATGGATTCGTGTAAATTTTTGTAAATATATTATTAGCTCTATTAATAACTCTAGTGGTGCAATGGAGTTTCTAGAAACTATCTTATAGCGTTGAAACATCGATTAATATAAATCATGATCATATATATTTTGAAAAAGATAATTGAAATTATTTGTATATTTAGACACGATTTGTATATAGATAAGTCAACACAATTGTATGTTCGTAGTACGTAATTTTCTTAGAATTATAATTTTATTTTTCGCTTTATTACGCATATCAGCGAAGGAAGAGAACCCAGTGTCAAAACACGACTACCTGCCATCCGTATCCGAAACTATGCGTGTTGATTGGTGCAACACAACGCCGCTGTTAACTTATCAACAGAGCGGAGAAATGTACATAATTTTAATATAATCATTCCCCGGGTGGGAATCGAACACGCAACTATTGCGTATACTGTCACAGTGCGCCACGATGACCTTAGTAATAATTAATTAGTTAAATAATGGTTTCGTAGCGTAGGCGTTTTTAACTAACGTTTTTCGTTTCTGATGGAAATTACTAGTCCAAATATATTAATAAATTGGTTGTTGCAATCTTTAGTATTTTAATTAGTAGATGTATAAGTAAGTAGATGTATTAGACTAAAAAGTAAATATATTATATATTTACTATTTTAATGAAATTTAAGCTTTAAGTATTTATTAAACACTTCAATGTTTTTAAAAATAAAATAAAAAATCTTATTTGTAAAAACATTGACGTTATATGTCAAATTTCTTTATCAATTTGACAGATATCCTATCACATATTACACAATTAGTATAAAGTTGCTTCATGCGTCCGGAAAAGTTTAATCTTATTTTAATGAGGTGTGCTCTCGTTTCTCAAACGGAAACAGTGTGTTTGAGAGGTAATAAAATCTAATTACATTTTATCCTTTCATTTACATACGAGTACATTTGTACGTGGGTCAAGTTAAAGTAATCTACTGTGAAAGTATGCGGGTACGACATGTTTTATATAACATAGAATTCACTGATCAAAGTTTCAAGTGAAGTTGAAGTGAAAACTTCTAAAGGCGTCGACACCTAATGTCGAATATAAACTTGGCAATTTTGGTATGTCGTAGCGTATAATTTTATGTAAATAAATGTAAAAATTATTTAATTGTTAAAAGTTTTTGTTTTTGTTTTAGTTTGATAGAAATGTTTATAGTTTTCATTAAAACATATGAAATATCAAGTTGCTATACTAAACTTTTAAGTTATAAGTTTTCACTTGTATCGATAGCCTCTATGACTTTTTATTCAGCTCCGAGCTTGTTGCCACATTGCAGGTTAGGGAGAATGAACCTAGTCTCTTAAGTGTCTTAACACTATGCTTTCTACATTTCGTAGTGGGTGGCGGATGTAAACTAAACGTCAGGCTTTGTCGTACCAGAGCAGCATAGCCAAAATAATTTATATTATTACATTTAATCATTCCCACCGAGTGGGAATCGAAACTAGAGCCAATTGTGTTGAGTCAGATTACTGAGCCACGATGGCCTTACTCATCAAAGTTAACTAGAATAAAGGGTGGATTGCAGTAAACAGGTCGGTATTGTACAATGCCGACGTCGTTTCTTTAGAGATTGTTCGCGTAGTTGTACAAATAAATGCAAATACGAGAGCGCTCAGAGCTCCACTGGCTTCCTTAAAGTACTATAAAATCAAAGATCACTTCTAAATTTGACTAATTTGAATTTTGCTCTTGAAGTGAAAAGTTATTCACAAGAGTTCTTGGGTTGAGTGGCGTAGTTCAATATTTTTAATTTGTTGAAGCAGTTTTGTGGCTGTCTATTTGCATTTTAGCTTAGAGTAAATAAAATAATTTCCCTATTAATAATTGCACTTAAGATAAATGTGAAAAATCTGCATAAAACTTTAAACATAACATTATTTGAATCTGCGACTCGTGTAATCTACTCAAGTGCTGTACATTCTTATTTCGATTCCCCGAAATTCTTAAACACTTGTTACAACTTTTGTTGCTAGCGTCTCTGTAGTAACAATCTTGCAAACTTGTGCCATCTGCGTGTTATTCTTACACAAAATAATCATTTACCAAAAGGAAATGCTACTCAATATTTCATAATATTTAAAGTTCTATAAACATTAGTGCCATTGAGGCTTTCGAGCGCTGTGCTGCATCTGAGTTTGTACTGACTGTTTGTGCGATGGTAGTGGGCTCGCTATGGAATTTCAGGAAATCCTCTAGCGGTCCCTGTGTTTACCAAAACACCTACATGCCATTTTTCAGCTTTTTAGTATTTTTTGGCTGTGGCATATCCACACATCAGTAATTCATAGAGTTACGCAATATTTTTTATTTAGTTAGAAGAATTTTTTAACATTTCCTTAAGTGTTAATCACACACTAAGGACGACTTGGACGGTTTGAAAAGAAGTGCGGGTTCTAATCCCGCTGTGGTTAAATTTTATACGTTTTCTAAAAATATGATAGAAGAAAATAAGATGGTCAGATGTTGCAGTCAAATATATTTTTGTACGAAACTAAAAAGTATTTGTTTTGTTATTTATGTTTTAGTTATTAAATTATGTTTAGCTTTCAGTATTCCGAAACAACGAAACTGCTTACAGAAATAACTATTAGTATCATTGTCCGCGTGTCACTGACATATAAAAACAAAAAAAAAATTACAAATTGTAAGAGAATATTAGATATTTGGCTTTCTAATGAAATGTAATGTGAATAAAATTGGAAAGCATTCGCTCGTTAGTTCTCTATAAGGTGCCTGAGAGCGGTCGTTTACGTTTTAATGATCGCTCGCTCGGGCGAAAGTACACACGTTACAGTGCTAAAATACACTTCTTTTTATCCGAGGTGTTGTTTGTTAGCGAGTAGAAGTCTTCTAATGTAGAATAAAATAATGTGCCTTTGTTTAAAGTTTTGTAACTTAAATAATGTAATACAAATAAATTATTATCTTTCATATTTACTAGTTAAGTTGTATTAAGCAATCAGTAAAGTGTCGGTGTATACAAATGCGAAATGTACATAGATTTATATGATATTAGGCGGAGTTTACATTTCGTGGCATTATTTGGTATATTTAGAAAAATATTTTAAATTTTAATATATAAGAAAGAACGATATTTCCTCAAATATTGTATATAAGCAGTATTATACAATCTTTGAGGAAACTTGTTTTTCTCAATAAAACGAACACTTGTTTTTTTACTTTACCCAAATGTTTCGTTACTGGTTCGCACTGTTTTGTTTTGTTGTAAAACATGTACGTGATGTATATACTAGTACCGACCATTTGACATGAATATGAAGTAAAAAATCGGCCAGTATGTAAAGTTGTAGTGGGCACATCAATGTTTAGTTTTTTTTTATTTTTACACATGTCTATCACCTTTTGTGGTATATATATTGAATGCACACATATTATACCTCTTTAATGAGTAAGAGACAAAGCATATTCTAAAAAATAAACTTGCCTCAGGTTTGAATTTGAACTTATAACCATTTAAATTAATGTATTTTTTTAAATTTGATATGAAATCATCACGATTTTAATTCTTAACAATTCAAATTTGTTAGATTTGTGTAATTAAAGCCTTACGTAAAAACGTATGTTCAAATATAGACTAAAGTAGTTGCATTGTTATGTATTTTTATATGCTCATTTATCATACTGATATAACATGTCATAATACTTGTTAGCAAGTAAAATTTCAAATGCACAAAAGCTAGCTAGATCGTTCATCAACTAGTACAATTAACATTCAGAAATTGTTAAAGTGCACTTACTTCAATAAGCACACCGAACTGCAACTAACTTTGTTATTAGCTTAAATTATGCGATACATTAGGGAAAGTTAGAGAACTATTGTACGCATTCATATTGTATATTGAAAATTCATAAATAACTACATACATATGAAGATTAAAGTTATAAGTAAGCAAGTATATTGACTTATTAAGTTAAGTTCGAAGATTAAAATGTCACACGCATATTTCCACCAGCCTTAGTAACGTGTATGTCAAACATCCTATGTAATTGACGTACACTTTGGGCCTGTTTAATTTATTTCTAGAGCTTTATTAATAAATATATTGCCTTCTTGCACTCCTCGGTCATTTTTATAGTCCTTGCTAATGTTTGCATTATTTTGGCAAAAAGAAGTCCAAAATTTGTTCTTTACGTATTAATAAAAGTCCGCGGTTTAAAACAAAATGCGGCATTGGTTCAACGACCGCTGATCACAACGTCTTATGAAATTAGTAAATTATTATATAGCCTACCTGTGACCCGGACTACTGTAAAGTTTTTGAAACGGGTTCCTTAAATTTATTTTCGAATCCTAATAATTTACCCGATTATTACGGTTAAAAATAATTTCATTTCAAAATAGTATATATTTCATTATATTGTCAATGTAATAGCGCAAAACAATTATTTTTTATTTTCTTTTCTGTTTGTCTGTGCGATTATGCATGCCAATCTGAGAAATTACTGAACCGATTTAAATGCAATTTTGACTATTGTTTTTTTGGTAAGATTCGATAAGAAATCTTAATCTAATAAGTTCTTTGATTTTTAAGATTATTACACATTTTGAAATGAAACTATTTTAACCGGATTAATCGCGAATAATTTTGGTATTCGAATTTACTTTTTGAACCCTACGTTTCGAATACTTTACATTAGTCCGTGGTCACAGGTTGACTGAGGTGGCATTCATTGTCTGTCATTCGATAAAATTATTATATCAAACTACCGCCAACGATTTCTTAGTTGCCTCGCGTACTACCCTGGATTCTTGCAAAATGAGCTGACTGTATATTGCTCTCTGGTGTGATCGGATTGAGACTTCAAAGTTTTCAGTATTGGGTCCCAGGTGGTAGCAAGAATACATCTGTCTTCCCCATTTGAAATTGCGGTGTTTTTGTATTTCAATAGCCTCGTGGATCACCCTTGGGATATATCTGTTTTCCCTAGCGACAATATGGGGTTTATCAATACTGATATAATGGTTGGTTTTATCCGTTGTATGCTCACACACAGCTGACTTCGATACACGCCCATTCTTGACATGTTAAAATAGTTTCATTTCAAAATCTTAATCTGTTACAAGTATTTGAAATTTCATCTTTCCTTCACTAAACTATCAAATAAAACTTTATGGATATTTCTATTCCGATTTTCTTTCAACACTAAATTATCCACAGCATACAAATTTCTACTTATAAATATTTGATTTTATTAAAAGGAAGTTATACCTTGAAAAAGCGCTGGAAAAGTAAGAAATTTTCAATATTAATATTTTATTCATTATTTCAGTCTCGTTACCGATACAGCTGTAATAACAGTTGAGCTTGACAACCCATTTATTTGATCATCTCACCAAACGATTTAACATTTTACTTTACAACAAGTTTTGCTTTACATTTTTTTTAATTGATAATATCAGTTGAAACACGATGAAAGGAAAAAGCGATACTAAAAAAGGCAAAAACATACACCTATAGGATTTAGCGATTAGCGGTTCTATTACTCATAATTTAATATACATATATGTTGGCGCGAGCGACATATTTAGTAATGTCACAGTGTCGCCATCTATAAATCGATACCGAAAACAATAGCGTGACCGGAAATTGACGAATACGAGTGTTTTATTGGACGCCCTTCCATACCAGCCTATTTATAAAGTGCCGCGCTGGTGGCAAGGGATCTACCCGGTTATAAGTAAATATAGTAAAATGTCACTTACAAATAAGCTGACACTATACAAAACTTGTTTTAGACCCTTCCTCACATATGCTAGTGTACCGTTCGCGCACACTAACTTAGTGCCCCTTCAAAAAATCCAAAATAGATTTCTACAAACCGCATTAAACTGCCCCTGGTACGTTCGTAACGTCGACCTTCATAGAGACTTCGAACTGGAATCGCTTAAAGAGTACTGCAAAGGCTTATCCAAGCGTTACTTTGAGCGCGCAGATACTCACGCGAATCCCTTAATTGTACGGGAGAGTGACTAAATCCAGTCCGTGCACCCTCTGCTTAGGCGCCCGCGTAGCGCCTTATTAGACCAAAATGACGTCATGACGATAGCATAGGGATTTCCCCTCCCCCGCCCGTCGACGACGCTAGCCGAGGCCCGAGTCCCGCAGGGGTCGCCCTTGCGATCGGTGAACCCTCTCGCAAGCAGCCATACAGTGCTAGCATTTTTCGCAGGGATTGAGCACCCTCATCCCTCACATCTCCGGTGTCGCTGTCAAGTCCATTAGGGTTAAACAGCGTAAAAACAATATCGAAAAAAAGAACGACAAGGCATGAAGTACCTCATCGACAAGCGCAGTGTAAACTTCAAGTTCAAGTGTTTGTGAAATCAGTGTTAGTGAAACAAGTGTTGGTGTTATCAGTGTTTGCAAAAAGTGTTGTGTTTTCTCTATGCAAGTGAAAAAGTGTGTTGTCTTACTCATGTCATGAGTGATATGCAGAATGTGTGTAAAATTAATAAGGTTGGGACCACCTCTCCCATCTTATTTACTTGCAGCTTAAACTCCGACATATGTGTAGAATACAATATTAAATATTACTTAAGTATTTTGTTAACATTTTTTAAAGTGTTATTCCCACACTAAGGAAATTGAAAAATACATATTTAGAAAACGTATAAAAATTTGAACGCAGCTTCTAAATATGTCTTTATTACGTAAGTAGTTTAATTTTTGGACAATATAAACAAAAAAAATCAATAAAACAAATAAAATACAAAAATAACCAAATCTTAATCGTACTATAGAAATTTCTAGGAATCCTCTCAGTCCTCTCTTATACTCTATAAATAACCTACATGCCATGTTTCAGCTTCCTGTTTCGCTTGCGCGTTGTCTGTCAGTCACACAGTAACGATAGAGTTTGATATATATATTAAACTATAAAACTATTATTTATTATAATAAAATGTACTATATTGTTATATTTTTTTTAAAATATCTTTAAATCAGCGACTTTGCAGTTGCTGCTTACAAGAATATTATTTTTCGTAATTGTATTTATAACGATTTTAGTCAATTTCAACTTACATACGGGTATATACATACAAATAACCTTTTTCTATACCTCTATAGAGTTAGATGTAGGGACAGGTTTGATTGGACAGGACAGGATCGATTACAACTCGGGCGAATGATTATAGTTAAATTATTTTTTCTTTCATTTCTCCCCTCTGGATTTACTAAGCGCGGCACTAAATTCCGCCACACAATACGCCGTATCTTGAATTTGGACGAAAAGTTGAAACGAGTGTCTTGACACGAAATTCTCTCTGCCTAAATATCTGAATTATACAATGACGGGAAAAGTGTAAGTAAGGCTGAAATAAAACAGTGTTATGTGTGTTTTTTTTATTTTTTTTTATAATGGCGGTAGCAAAATAATGTGTACTATGAAAATACACATCCATTTACACATTCACACATATGCATCATTAATGCATTCACTTTACGAGCTCAACATTTTATCATCTATGATGTGAGTTCCCATTCAATACGAAAATAAAGAAATTAAGGCACATACCTCGCTCAGTCAAATCGAGTGAATAGGTTGAGCGTTACATAGGTTCGTATGGAATGTGACATAAACACTTACATTGCTTGTATGTATGCTTTCAATACGTACATATACTTATCGACTATTTGCCTCGTAAACAATGCTTTCACTTCTAGTTTTTAACATTTTTTAAACACACTTAGGAAATTGAAAAACATATAATTATAAAACGCTAAAAAGCAGGATTTGAACTTGCACCTCTTGAAAATAGTTCAAGGTGCGGGCTCCAACCCCGCTGCGTTCAAATTTGTTATATGTTTGACTTCTAGTTATTTTAATTTACACTTTTGAATTATATTATCTTGTATGTAGTATTTTATCGTTATGTACCCGTAGAGCACCACGGAGCTCCATCCTCCACCACTCCATATGTAACGTCTCGATTTGTGGCGGAAGTTGGACAAATCTTTTTTGACACTAAATACTCACTGACTACCATAATATGCAGAAAAGTTGCGAAATCTACAATACAATCTACAATTTTTTTAATTATTAATAATTAAAAATTAATATGCTCAAAATTCAAGTTTGTTATATACATATTTAATTTTGCAATCGCCAGCACATTTAAATTCATTAACAGTTTAATCAAAGTTTAATGTTATATATTTTGGATTTACTCAAAATTTTGTACTTAACTAAAATTAATACAGATTGACGAATATCAAAATTTTAATACAACTTCCAGACATCAAAATTGGTACAAATTAATTTCTCGTTATATAAAATATCAAGAATCAAGGATCGAACTGTAAGTTTAATTAGATAGCACCACAACAAAGCCTTGTTGACTGATCGGAAACTTGATCGAAATAGCCTTCGTTATTAAAAGATTTAAAATCCTTGCGATTTATCAAAGGCCAGTAGTAAAAATACTTTACAAGACTTGCAATTACTTTAATATTATGGTAGCATAGTAGAAGTATATTATAATACTAGATCGCTTAAACATTCTGAACGCGTTTCCTTAATACCATTTTTTAATTATTTAGATAACTTTCTTCTGCCGTTTAAAATATCTTTAATCTTTTGAAAACAACTTTCAAGGTTGTTAACAAGAGATATTTCTTCCAAAATATTTTTAACCATATTGCCATTATCATCAATATGATGTTTTATATTTTAATACTTTTAAAATACAGGAGTAAAGTCACAGCCAAAGTCAAATATTTTTAGAAATAGTTTCAAAATAAGAAGTTACATGCTTCATTTTTTGACCGTCAATCAATTTACCACCGGTTCACGTAAGTTAATGCCTCAGACCTGAAAGAACCGGCGTAAGAAACTCAGTGGGACTCCTATTCATTTATCTTTTTCCTAAAACAATAATTTACAGATTTATTAGTAGTAACGATATTTTTGAAATAGACTGGAGCGAGCATTTCATTCCCAAGGCGAGTTACATTTATAAAATTCTTAAAACCTTTAACATAAACGTCTTTTCACAACTTTTTTTAATTGTGATATAGAACATTTTCGGACATTTTCTGGGATCCTATTGTAAAAACTGTCCCATACACTGTCCCATAAAATAATGACGGGTTCTATGTAATCGAGTTACAGGCGCGGTAAGTTTAAGCCTATTTTAATAATTTATTGGAAATCCTTGTATATACTTAGAACTTGTGTGTATACATACTATTTATGCACAATCATCGTTGAGTATAATATAAACACTGTTTCACTATTTCATTAAGCCATGATGGACTATATAATATTTATTAAATAAGAAGCGAGAAAGTGTGTTTCAAGTAAGGTATTAAAATGTGTACCCCAAAGTTAAGTGACAGATTAACCACAAGTCGCATTTGTACGCAGGGCTTAGTAGCGCCTCTTGGAAGCCGTACAAGCGTACGGCTTCCAAGAGGCGCGGGTTTGAATCCCACAACTTTCATATTTTTATACTTTTTCTAATAAATATTAATCGCAAGTCACTTGCATAGAATGAGCGTGTATAGTTGTAATTGCACTGTCGTGCCTAGTACTACTAGCGGCAGTCGGTCCACACTAACGCCTGATTGAGTGTAACCGCTAATTAAATCGTTCACGTCGACATAAATCATAAACCACGAAGAACAATGCGCTCATTTTAGGCTTTAAATTTAGACAAGTATCATTTTACTATTTCGAGATCAGTACAAATATTTTGTATTTCATATTTTACATCCACTTGTTTTTATTTTATTTAATACAAGTTAATTTTATTAGAGTTGTATTGAATATTGTATTAATAGTTGAATAGGCAGGCTCTTTCAACGGTACTATTTCTTTAAAAAAGTGCACACAGTATGAACCTAATATATTTACCAGGATGACCAGGGTAGCGAAAAAAAACTATTATTATTTTATTTGTTTCTTCTTAAGCTTTGCGAATCGGGAATCTAATCTAAAGCTTCAAGATTTGAAGAAACAATACATTATTTCTTCGCGAATCTCTAGGCGAATGAAATAGGTAAATAAATAAAGTGGAAAAATATTTTACTGTCAACGATTTCCTTGTTCAAAACAAATCTACTTTCATTACATAAATAGAAAACAATTCAAAAAAAGGCACCGGCAATTATTTTTTCAGTCAGAAACATACAAAAACGGTACGGAATTGAAGCACGTAGGTTTTAACGAATCTTGCATAAAAACCTATGATAAATGGCGCAGAAAGTTGGTAAAGAGCCAAAATTGCATGTTTCGTGAGAGTAAATACGAGTACACATCTCATAATATCCTTTCATATTTAAAGTTCACCACTTACGACTACGTTAAACGAAAGTCATGTTTCGCGAACGTAGCGAAACTAAATGTAAATGCTTATGTGAATTATATATCATTGATATATATAAATATATTTAATATTAAACGGTTTTTTATAGATGTGGATATATTTTAACAATAGTGAAAGCTTAAATTATACTAGAGGCTCCGTTGCCTTAGCAACATGTATGTCGCTATATTATGTCAAAGTTATAAAAAAATAATTCACTGTATCCCTAATGGATAATATTGACCGTCTGCACATAATGTCTAACTAAATTTTAACTGTACCAATTTCCATACTCGTCCGTCTTGATATTATTTTGTTCGGAAAACTAATAAGGGGCTAAAGTTTTCCCTTAAATATTATTGTAATGATTTTTAATTTATTTTTAAGCTTCACGTTTTTCCCGCATATGAGAGTAAGCAGAGAACCTAGTGTCAAGACACTCCGTTCTTCACTTTACGGTCGAATCCTAGACAATGCATGCTTAATGGCGGAACTCAAAGCAGCACTTGCCCATTTTCTCTTTTTAATATTTTCATATACCCAATTAGGAATCGGACTCACAATCATTGCGTCTGCGTGCAGACGCTGTCACACTTGGCGTCGATGGCGTCAAATGCTATGAAAAGTTCGGATCTAATCCCGCTGCGTTTAAATTTTAAAACGTATTCTGAATATGTTTTTCAATTTTCTAAGTGTGTGATTAACACTTTAAAATGTAAAAAATGCTAACATCGAGTTTATTATTTTTATTTCCGTAACTCAGATTTCTGAAAAAAAAATAGATTATAAAATACCCACGACGATTATATATTATAATTTAAAAAAGGATCTAATAATATTTATAAAGAATGTTTATTTACGTCATACAATATATAATAAGTGCTGAGTAAATAGTATATGAACTTTGGTCGAATATGTTGAACACTTGATGGTGACAAAAATAATCTCTACAAAGGGTTGGCAGAATTTAGATCAGAAAGTGTCTGAAATGTACAGAATGAGAAAAGTTTGCTAGTATACAACGTTTTACATTTAGAAATGTAAATTGCGTTCTCCGATGTAGCCGGAGCTTGTCGCATCGCTTATAATATACGAGCGTGTATGGGATGCGAAGTCTTATAATGCACTTATAGTTTGAATTTAAACTTTAAACTTATTGGGAATAAGAAAAATACATATTTAGAAAACATATATTTCTTTTTTTTAAATAAATAAAAAAGAGATTTTTTCAATTCCCTAATTGTGCTAATATGACTTTTAAAAATGTTATAAAAATATATATTTAATAAATAGTATTCTCTCTTGCCAAACTATTGTTCGTAGAATAATCTTTGGGTAGTAGAAATTTATAAAAATCTCTTTACAGAAATGCTATAACGACAAATACAATGTATAAGACATATTTAGAAAACGTATAAAAATTCAATATCCATTTCCTTAGTGTGGGAATAACACTTTAAAAACTGTTAACAAAATAGACAAATATAAGTTGTAATAAGCATATAAGAACTTCGACGCAGCTGGATGTAATACGCATGGCTTAGCGGTCAGAGCGCTTGAACGGTTTTCAAGAGGCGCGGGTTCAAATCCAGATGCGTCCAAATTTTTATACGTTTTCAAATATGTCTTTTTTAATTTCCTAAGTGTGCGAATAACATTTTAAAAATGTTAAAAAAATTAATAGTAATTATTTAAACCAATTTTAAGTAGTATTAATAGTACCTAAATTAACTTGTTTTTGTAGACTTGTATACATAAGCATGCTTAGTATAATCAATATATGTAAGATAATAAATAATTTATATCCACATTTTATGTATGATTCTTAATTAAAAAACAAAATCCGTTTCATATTATTATGGATACACAAGTCGAGCTTTGTTTTCGTAAAAACAAAGAAACACCTTTTTTGAATACAATATCGTCCTAGCAATGTTAAGCTCTCAACTACACGGGGAATATAAAAAACTCAAGTCCTAACTGCATCGAAAAAAAATCCTTTGCGTCCTACAAAAATTTGCTTGCACTCATTACTTCTTTTTCTTTATTGTTGTCTATTTATTATTCTTCTGAACATTGTACATGAAATTTATGTAAAATGAATCGGCTACCTGCCGAACTTAACTTAACACACACTTGTGAAACAGTAATAAGGTACTTTATATTTACTAAATTTCAACATCACAAAGAGTAAGAGCTATGTAGAGCCTTCGTCAAGTTTCGTACCTTTGTCTAAGCTGCATTTACAGCATACCAACTATAATATCGCTCAAATAGCCTTATTATGTTCATTACAGTCACGACAGCCTCAGGCGGTATGTCCGTATTCGAGAAACCTTGAATTACTCTATGGATGAGCTCCTTTCTAAGGGATAATGTAAACAATATACGCTGTCGTAGACGACAGCAGAGGGGTTAGAACCCATGTTATGTTACAAGCGATGATGAAAGTACTAAATTGCGAATTAATATAGTATTTTCGCAAAGAGAGTTTCCGTAAAAATGTTAAGCTAAAAAAATTACAGTATATATAATATGGACGTCTTAGAAAACGTCTATCTTACAATTTTCGGTAAAAATTTTAAGTAAACAGGTGGTCCATAGAGATGTTATAAAGCCCGCGTAAACGGATTTACGGGCATCAACTAGTATTACGTCAACTCATTTTCTTCGCATCGTTTACACAGCATTTTAAGATTATTGCTACGTTTTAAAAGCTTGACTCAATTTTTATACAAAAGTACTTACATATAGTACCTATGAAATGTAACAGAGTATTTTTTTCTTAAGCAATTTGCTTTAATAAACACAAAGCTTATTGAGTTGACTGCGAAGCAGCAGAAAAAAGATGCTATAATGACGTAGGCTATAAAAGTCCAATTTCAAGATGAAGTCCTAATGATACTTTATTATAGTGGGTTTTTTTAAAGTAACGACCGTTAACGACTGACTCTCTCTCTCTTCCTTTTATCTAAGAACTATTTGCTACAGACAAAACTATTAACAAACCATAAAAAATCATAATATTTCAAAGTGTATTTTGTACATTATTAGAAACGCATAAAGTTTTCGAAAGATTAGTCGTCGTCGTAATTAGTTATTAGTCAAATATAAAGAAGAATTCTAATTTTCAACTGTAATAACGTTTAAAGTTGATTCTAATATCGATTTAAATCAAAATTGAATTTTATTTTCCACTTCAGATAAGCTTACACGGAGGTCGCGTGTGTAAATACAAGTTTTAGGTTTCACAATAACGCCATGAAATAAAAAAGGCTATGAAACTTACTCGAAGAATTAAAGAACAGATTACAAACAGCTTCACTTGAAGATATAGTTCAAGAGTAAATATGAACGTGTGCCAAGAATGTTTATATAAGTAAAATAAATCCACAATCTGTTTTATTGTTTAGATATTTAATATTTAGATATTTACTTTGTAGTGCTTTTATAGTGAAATGGTTCTTTATTTGCTTTGTTAGTGAATTATGCATAAACATAGAATTTTTGTTACATCTTAATTCTGAATAACATGTTTAATATATTTATATGCGGTTTTCATGTAACTTGCTAATTATTTAATTATAGTTGCATTTCCGGAGGCCATCGTAGTCACGTTTGACAGCGTCTGTAAACACGATTGGTTGTAGGTTCAATTCCCATTCGGGTGAAAACATATATTTAAAAACATATTTTTAGAAAACGTATAAAAATTGTAACGCATATGGATTCGAACCCGCGCCTCTTTGAAACTGTCCAAGCATTCCGACCGCTAAGCAATGCGTTTTTGTAAATATCCTGTTTATAACTATAAAATGGCCTGAGGCCAAAAGTGTTTATAACAGATTGATTGTGGGTTCGATTTCCACTCAGGGGAATGATTATATTTAAATTATTTTTCTCCGCTCTGTTACCTAAGACAAAGCGCGGCGCTTAGTCCTGCCACTCAACACCCAATATATTGATTTCAGTTGGAAAGTGGAGAACCGAGTGTCTAGGTTATCTCTGATCACTGCCGTGTGGGAGATAGCGTGAAGCTGAAAAATTCTAATAACTCAATTATATATTTTATATAAATATTTAGTTTTGCTCTAACTTCTAAAATATATTTGTGAAAATCTCGTTATTTTTGGCACGTTTTGATAAGTAGTCTGGAATGATAGAAAGTTATTATCAATTCTTACAGGCATTTGTTTTTGGCATAACTATTTGTACAATGTTTAAATTTTTACAAAAACAGACAAAAATAAATAACAAAGTTTACTTACAGTTATCTATTTAATTAAAAAATTATGCAATTGAATGTGCTTTGCGCTAAATGAGCATAAAAGACAATATAATCTTTTCACAATGCACGGTAATGATATTTTAAAGCTAAAAGGCTTTGATGCTAACGAACCATACGGGTTTTGATTTTATATTTCACTCTTCGTTACCTTTCAAAGCGCTGCTTTCAAATGTGTTTTTAAATTTGCGACTTGCCGTGTGTTTTATGATACAGTTGAGTCTATCATTAAATGAAGAAGCTATTGAAATATAATAAAATATAAACAAACTCTACACCTGCCTAATGAAGATAACCTAGTGGCAAATCTTTCAGTTACATATTTTGCTTATAGCTTTATACCATAATATACATACATACCTACCTTTATACATACCTATGTATATTGATACCTTCACAGTATAATTTTAATGCAAGTTCTATTACTACTAGAAGGATGTATATTTGTTAAAATTTTATATAAAAATATATTTTTCTATGATTTGGTTAAAAAAGTGCGGCGTTGAAGACCGACAACCAACCAATAAATATTTCTAGAAAGCGAAGGAAGTCAAAAAAAGAGTAATAATGTATCATTATGGTCTCTTTGGTAGTCCTACATACAATGTGTTGGATTTGCTTTAAGAAACTCGTTTATTTTTTATACAGTAGTATATTTTATAAAAATATTTTATTAGCTTCACCTGTATCAATCTTTTATTAGATAGAAATAAATTGGCTTACAAATAAGAAAATGCTGCAACAAAATAGCAATGAAATGATCCACTTATTGATGCCCAATTTAATTGAAAATTTGCACTCGTGTCCCCAATACTATGAACAGTTTTATTTTATTTTATAGCATAAACCTAAAGGCCAGAAAGACCAGGGCAACGAACAAAATATAAAAGCGTTTTTATTCAAGATAACTTCTGTATCTTCTATCATTAACATACAATAAACAACTGCTTGTAATTTATAAACCATTACCTCCACTTTGTTTTGGTCCAAAGTAAGATATGTTCATAAGCATAATCAATAACCCAAACAAGAACCTTAAATGCACGAAGATTACACATTGTTCAAACTTACATTCTCTGAGACTGTGCCGTTCTTGTAGGCTTCATCAGCCCATCAAATCTGTCACAAAGTACAGTACTTTCAAAATATCGCAGAGTAATAAGTAATGCAAGCTTTAAGAAGATTCTTGAACGGTTTTTAAGGGGCGCGGGTTCAAATCCCGCTGCGTTCAAAAATTTTTATACGTTTTCTTAATATGTCTTTTTTATTAAGATTGTTAATAATTTCACTTTAATGATAACAATTTATAACGTTGCTTTTATATAATACTAGCGATCCGCTAGCGGTTTTTTCGTAAGACAATGAAATTCATGTAAAATCTATAAAAAAATTTAACAAAAATGTCATCCATAGTATTTCTATATAAAATGTCATCACAATCGGTTCAGCGGTTCAGCCTTTATGACGTCACGGACATACAGATATACGAAGTTACTTTTGCATGTATAATATTAGTATGGATAGCAAGTTGTATTTTTTCATCTTCCAGTTTAATTTAGCATTAGTTCCAGTTCCGACAGACAGAGACATAACCTGGAAAGAGAACCTAGGATTCAGCCAACCCGTTCTCCGCTTTCTGTTCTAATTCGTAGGATTGTGTATTAAGTGAAGGAACTTAACCGTACCCTCGAACCTTAGATCGTAGCAGAGCTAAGATACGAAATTAATCTAAATATAATATTTAGATTAATAATTCGTGGTTCAATTCTTTAGTAATGGCGTTTTGAGCGTGCAAGTTAAGCACTTATCACTTCGCCAATGTCACTTTGTATGGAGAATAATAATTCTCTCGAGTGATAGCAACACTGCAACCATTTCTTTTACAGACATACTCGTTTGCAGTCACCCCTCTGAGCCGGTAGATTGTGAAAGCTTTAATTTTTATGATAATTTATTAGAAATATATTAAGTTAATAAAATACATATTACAAGCACTACTATGTGTCTTGTATAAGGCATACTCGTTGCTAAGGCAAGGCCAATGTTTTACTCGTCTACTAGTATTATGTTCAAGTTTATATGCCTAGTATCGACATACTTACATAATTTTGTATGTGCATATATAGATTTGGTCACTCTTTATTTTTAGTGTTGGTTCATAAACTAAATAATCGATTGTAGCTTATACAATATTTTTATAGGACTCGGGTATTATGAAATTTACATTCGTTTAGAATTTAGATGTCCTTATTAAAACAAAACGTTTATTGTTTACAGTGAATAGTTCGCGCAAACAATAAATAGTCTACTGATAGTATAAAAATAATCAAGTACCTCTACATATTATACATTTTTATTATTGAATACAATGAAAGTTCTGAACAATTCAAATTATGATATATTTTTAAAAGTTGCGTTTTAAAACAGCATTGTGGATTTTACGCTGTGATTAGAAATTCCTCGGGCTACAGTAGTTTTCTTTGTTAGCTTAAGAAATTTATTTAAATTATAAATTACCATTTAATGGTTTTTTTTTAGTTAAAAGAGAAAAGCGTTGTTAAAATATTTCGACTGCCTTAGAATTATTTAAAAGTCTCTAATAAAGCATTTTACATAGATACTTGGTAAGGATATTCTTGTGATAATATTTTTTTATGTAAAATGGTATTTATGTTTATTCTATTTTACATATTTGTGTAAGTATTTAAAAGTATATGCGGAAAATGTTTCAGTCTTAATATAATTATCAGATTACAGTGCTTCCTATCATTGAAGCTTTAAGACAAGCAGAAGATAGTGTGGCATGGAAGGACCTTGTCACCTTCTCCACCAAACCTTCTTTACCAGAGGGGTAACCTTACCTAACCATATATAGTGTTCGTTCTGTTTACTAAGTTTATATATATTGTCCATGACATATAGAAATAGTGGCTTATGACTAATATAGAAACAATAACATTTATGCATAGATGTTTTATTAAATCTTTTTCTAAAGATTGAGACTTCTTTCGTTGCTTATAAGCAGTAGAATATATAAGTAGAATATATTCTATATGCATAACCTGAGAAACAAAAAAAATACAATTTGGTTATCTTCTTTATTTTTCAGATATTGCTTTTTCGTGAAAGAGAGATGAATATCGAATAATAGGCCCTTTCATATCTATTTACTATCCACTTACTAACAGAAATAGCTTCAAGATTTGTGTAAATAGATAGAAAAAAAGAAAATATTTTAAATTTGAACATTCAAGCGAGATTTGTATCCACAATTATTTTATAGACATGTATTACCGAAATAGCAGTAATTGATTAAAACTGACTCTTATATTAAATTATACTATTCATTTTACCACTTAAAAATATAGAGGACAAAGAAAAATGTATATTTAGTACACAAAGGTGGACTTATCTCTTAAAGAGATCTCTTTCAGTTAACCTGTGGAATTGGACGAGTGCCGAACAGCAAGATAGAAGACCGTGTCATTATAAATAGCATATATACTGCGCCTGCGACTCGGTGTACCTGAAATTCGAAAATAAAAGCAACCTTAGTTACTCCTTATTACTTAAGCTATCTGCTAGTGAAAGTCCCGTCAAAATCAGTCCAGGCGTTCTAGAGATTAGCCAAAACAGACAGATAAAAAAAAATGGTAATTGTATTTAAAAAATGAAATGTTTATTTGTTATATGCACCGTATACATTCTTATGCACTTACATATACGATACGTCTTGACCGCGTGGGAAGAACCCTAAAGCGGAAACGTAAATGAAAAGGAAAATTCTGGTAACTAAGGGTTTTGAAGAGGATTATAAGGATGCGTCGGATGTGTCAGAAAAAGGCGAAGAAGGAGCCAATTAAGCAGAGCACACCAAAAATAAAGCATATGGTGAGATTTTGAAGGCGATCTAACTTAATAACTATCTCATCATCAGACACAGCCGGGGTAGTTCATAATTGGAAGGAGAAGATTTTTCATTAACAAGTATCATAAGTGTTGGAGTCGCTTAATAGAGTGGAATGAGAAATGTATAAGTTTGCTCACACTGTATCACAATACGCAATATCTAATTACATAATTTCAGTATAATATAATTGTAAACATGTAATTTCAATATAATATTTACAATTTTAATAAAACAATTTTCTACTTCATGGCAAATTATTTATGCACATTAAACGCGGGGATTTAATTGAATTACAAAATGAGTGCACCGCTTGACGAGTCTATACATGCAAATTTTATGCATATCAGTCAACCGCCAGCGGACAGCATTTTAGCTGATGTAATGAAAAAATAAACAACTTAGTGCATTATTTGTAAAATTATATGATTTATGGGACTGCGACATAATTAATCAATTTATATTATTATTGTTGATTTATTCATTTCTGTTTTTTAATTTTTATGTTATTATTATATTCATCATAATTCAAACGTTAAAAATTAAAAGTGACTATCTTGGCACAGTGGGACAGCATCTGACTGTAAACGCGATAGGTGGTGAGTTCGATCCCACTCAGGGGAATGACAAGAAAAAGTGCGGCGTTGAGTTCCGCCAACCAACACGAAATGTTTCGATTACGGGCAGAAAGTGGAGAACGGCGGATTGACACTAGATTCTCTCTGACCCAAGACCCTGCTATATGGGAAAAAGCGTGAAGTGAAGTTTGTTTATACTATTATATTTATTCCTTTTTGATTATATAAGCCACGCATGGATAACGGTACTCAACAAATAATATATCTTTTATTGACATTAAACGGGGAATGGAGTGATTTATCACTATAATCTCTCTGCATATGTCGTACAATTGCTAAGTGTTTTTTTTTGTAAATTAATATTTAGTACATTCAAAGTAATACTAAAATTGTCAGGTCTTTTGATGGGTAACATTCCTTTCCATGTCGTGTCACTTTGTATCGCAATGTAGGCACTGGATGTGCGAAATTAAATAGAGTACATATTTAAGTGATGAGCGCTGTGTAGCGTGCTCCACACGTGAAATTGTTTTGCATTTGTTATGAACAGACGTGCCGGCTTACATCAGGCATCTTGCGTATCTCTTATAAGATTTGTAATATAAATATATTATAGTATTTGTGGGTTCGATCCCACTTGAGAGAACCGTTATTTTATATTTTTAAATGTTTCTCTCCGATAAGACGAGAATGGACGTTGAGTTTTGACATTCAATTCGCAACTTCCCGAATTTGAATGGAAAGAGGGAAAAGCGTTAGCTGAAAAAAATATAAAATTGTCTAAAACGTATATGTTTTGGGGACAAGAAAGTTATAACTTTAAAGGAAGTTATTTTAATTTTGGGGTCAAAGTTTCAATGTCATGTAGGTCACAAAGTCATAAAGTTCACGCAAACGTTTTAAGGCTATCCTCAGAAGGAACATAGTGGTTGATCGTTTCGTTTACTTTGCTGACGTTTCTTACTACGAGTACAGTTTATATAAAATTCTAGATATCTTTATTATTATGAACAATCTTACAAATTAAAATCAAATCCACAATCATTGTGTGTGTAGTCAGATGTTTTCTAAATATGGCAAATACGGCAATTTATATGCAAGAAACATCTATATGAAGTTGTTTTCAATAATGGTACCTAATTTAAACGTAACTTGATATACTGTAGCCTAAACTTTTCATCACACCGTTTGTCTTTTCACACAGTTCTAAAAATCCCGAGAGAAATGATAATGCTATTTACTTGGATCCATTCTTTGCAGGATAATACTATTTATATTCATTGAATCGTCTTGATTTCCACTGAAGGGATTAATTTGCTTCGGTTGTGGGGTTTTAATTTCTCTTTCTCTATATATATATATATATGTATAATATTATATTGTCCGTGCGCAAATTTGCTTGCAAAGACTATAAAATGAAAATTTCCTTTTTTTATGTTTCGTTGTCTGTTTATTTGTACTGATTTAGTTAGTATTAAAAATGTATTTTTTTTTAGCAAAAAAAAGCATACATATTTATAAGTAAAATATTCTTTCGGCCGCCCGCGTTCTAAATTACAATTTTTGCTTAAATTTATAATTTAAATGGTTACAACCTTTTTTATTTATGAAGCGATTGAAATGAAATAAACACTAAATGGTAAGGGAAGTTAACCAATAGGGAAGTCAATACCATAGTAAAAACTGCACTTAAATCGGTTTAGCCGTTTCTAAGATTAGTATGCACAAACGCACAGATAAACAAACAAACAGAAAAGAAAATTAAAAATCGTTGTTTTGGGTTCTGCTATGTTGAAAAAGGTATATGAAAAAACTATTTATAACTATATATATCATTGTCCCACGATAAGGTCGCGGAGAATACTAAACAGCTGTAGTTTAAGCGGGCGAAGTCGCGAGCGGGTCGCTAGTAGGTAGCCGACGGTCGATGTACATAGAAATAAAAATATTTATGCTTTTTTGCTCAACTAAAAATTGGCCAAATTGTAGCTTACTCAATAGAAAAATAAAAATAAACCGCTGAATATACTACATGTTTATTTTTCAGTTCAACGAGCAGACAAGTGACTGAAATTGATAAGTTTTCAATATCCAGCATAAGTTCGTAAAATTAATATTTCATTAAATTGATTACGTATATTGGATCTCAATTTGAAGGAACTGTTTATTAATTAATTAACAAAACAATGTTGCGCTTAGAACCAAATACGTGACATTTCTCTCTATTCTATGCCTTGGTACTATGTAATAGATACAATTTTTGCTTAAAGTTTTAGTATTCAATATGTATGTTAATAGATTTAATACTAAATCTATAAACGATTTAATAAGAAATTACGATGTGCTATATTATATATGGGTAAATTAATTTAAACCTAAAATATTGAATATTGCTGACCTATAAAATGGCCGGAGTATTGTAGTGTTATTTTCATTGCAACCATACAAATTTTGATACCATAGAAAATAGATTAGATAAAGTCTGATGTTTGGCTCCAACACCAAAAACAACGATGAAATTAGCTACAAGACGAGAGAGTTGACAAAAGAGTATACCTACTTAGAAAAAAATTATATTATAAGGAAATTGATTTAATTATATAATTCAAAAGAACTCTTATAATAGATATGTGCTAATTTCTACACTAGATTCCTATTTAAAGAAAGTTTCTACCTGAAAGTACCCATTGTAAATTGGTTATTATTTGAGCCCCATCAGCGGATCTACTTATAATTATAAATGTATGAGAATTAATTAAAACATAATAGAAAATATATTATTTTATCTATTCAGCAAGACCACGACGTTCAATTATGTGAAGGAAACTAATATTAAAGTTATAAACGAAGCAACTCTAGATAAAAACTACAAAATTGTACAAAAGTAACTGACATATGGATTCAAGTGGTGTAATCAGCATTTTAAAAGATTTGTTTATATTTTTTTAAACTGTTATTTACACACTTAAGAAATTGATAAACATATATTAAATATATAAAACATATATGAAAACCGTTCAAGAGGTGCAGGTTCAAATCCCGGTGCGTTGAAATTTTTATACGTTTTCTTAATATATGTTGTTCAATTTTAAAGATCTTCGTCAATTCGTACAGTGAGTGGGAGCGTTGTCGGCTTCAGGAAGTAATCGTCACGCCTATTTTTATTTCAAACTGTCTTTGTTTTAATTGACCACTTAATTATTTTTGAATTAGTAAAGCGCATTTAATTAGGAATATAGAGAACCTATTGTCAAGATACTCCGTCCCCAATTACCATCGGCCTTCGAGACTTTACGTGTTGAAAAGCGAATTGTCAACCTTGTGTTTTTTCTTATCAGAATCATAATTTATATACAATCATTCATTGGTATCAAATCGATAACCGCCGAGCTTATAAGACGCTGTCTCATTGCATTACATTAGTATGGCTTTATTTTGTTTTTAAAATTCCCATTTAAGAAGTATATCATTTTTTATAACTTCTATCACTATGGCAGATATTATAATATAATAATATATTATAACTTTCTTTCTTTGTTCTCTATATCTATTAAATCTGTGACAATTACGTAAAACAGTGTTCTTTATGTACCTATAATTGCAAAGCACTCAACCATAATAGTATAGATTTTGATATAGATTTTGTATATTATTTTACAAAATCTATATCGAATTATATAAAAGAAACTTTGGTGGTCACATTTTTGTAATTTATGGGAATACAAACTTATTATCCCAGATGAAAAACACTTTGTTAAATAAAATATAATTCAACATCTAGGTTTCTAATAGCAAAACCGAGACAAGGCTCACTTGAACAAAAATACTTTTACTTCACAAGGCGTGATGGAACATTACAAAAGAAAACTGGTAATGTTGTGGAAGAGATGAGGAAATTTTGCCTTGTTCCTTCATCATTTCTACAATTTTTATCTTTACCGACTCAAAGAAAAGAATTCCTCATTTATAGTTACAAACCACCATACAATTTTAGTTTTATTTCAGTTTCCGTTCTAACAAACTATGTGAAGTATATTTATTATTTATATAACTGTTTTTGTACATAATTGTTATTATATTAATACTAACGACGCGCTCACGGCTTCACCTGCGTGAACTATAGCTGTTTTGTATTTTCGGCAACCTTTCCGTAAAACAACGGAATTTCCGGAGAAAACAGTAGTGGCCAATGTTTATCACATGACCCTCAAGTATCTCTATATTAAATTTTATCACAATCAGTTTAGCAGTTTGGTCATGATGATGCCACAAACAGACAGACAGTTACTTTCACATTCATAATATTATAATATGTATTGTTCTTATTTTAATAATGATATATTAATAACATTTTTAGTATTTTTTTGTATACTAGTAATCTGGTTCAAATTCACCTTAAGGAAAATCAACATTTTGCTTATATAACACGCCTTTATTAGCTTAATCTCAAATTATCAATGTAAAAAAATAATTTCATCGGTAAACATTGATCCATTTTTTGTCCATTTGCTTCCAAATTTTCATGAGTGAATTGTAGTATGATGTAATATAACATTTTAACAGTTACCTGCTGTCTTTGGGAAGTGGACACCAAAACTACAATTTAAATTGTATTCTTTTCAGTTTATTTCTTATTATACTCACATAATATGACATATATAACGAGTTATCTAAGTCTTAATTAGGTCATAGGTTTAAAAAAGAACTAAATAAAATGTCACATGTTCTCTAAGAACGAATATTGTAAGAAAAAATAAATATATGATACTTAAAGACACACTGATCTAGAATGTCAAGTGGGTAAAATGGGCATCATAGTTGATAAACACAACATATACGAGTAAACGCTGCTTTCAAGTAAATGAGCCCGGATGTCAGTACGAGATGTTTCTCAAGCGTGGGCTTATTGTCTCGGTCTTTTGTACTTACTGTGTGGTGAAAACTAGATAGTGAAATTCTATGAGAATATTCTAATATGTATAAAGTAGGTATTTACTTGGGTTTTAGTTACGTTCATAGTTGGAAAATTGAATAGAAATGGAAATTGAATATACGAATAGTTATAACAAGTTTAGTTTAAGTATTAATCTGAGTATGGTGTAACGAAAGCTATATAAATATAGAGTTGCTCTTAAAAATACAAATTCTATGGAAGTCCTAAAAAATCCATTTTAGAATAACGGACGTTTTTGATATAAATAGAAATTAAGTAAACTTTTATAAGTGTGTACGCGTGTGTGTTGTATTATATAAGGCAGTTAGGAGAAGTATCTATTCAAATAGTTATACTAATGAATAAATATTTTATATACAGGCATTCCCTTCAGTGGAAATCGAACCTATAACCATCGCGTCAATGTCATCAGTCAATGGTTTTCCCACTGCGCCAATATGGCTTCAATATCACAATACATAGTTTTAAAAGTATAATATTTTCTATTTTATAACATATTGATAGATGACTTCCACTTCTTTGCTTTGGATAAAGATTTTACAAATAAATTTAAATTTTTATCTCCGCGTCCTATATTTCCGTGAAATCTATGCTATGGCTCGTCGATCAAAGAAGCACTCTTATCGAGTAAATGGAGCCAATATCACAAGGTATCATTTTTTCTTTTTTATAACTTATTTTGTTTGCTGTACGTTTTATTAAGTATGATATACTAATATGCTTGTATTGAAATAAAATATAATTGCTGTAATATATGTGAGGCAAAGAATTCGAAGAAATCCTGTCTGAAAGCTAAAGATTTTATCTCGGGAGATGAAGATAGAGCCATGTCGCGCATTTTAAACGATGACTTAGGACTTGCAGCCTATAAGAAATGGACTGGTCGTTTTTTATATAAAACAACAATAGGGTGGTAAAATTAAAATAACTACTTTAGCAGTACGCAAAGGAATGTGGTCACAGATAAAATATTTTAACAAACAAAAGGACCATATTCACACTAAAAACTCTTAACAAGCTTCTCAATTAGTCAACTGTGTACAACGTGGTCATTATAGAACTTCAGTGATGGTTTGGTGAGGTGTTAGCTATGAAGGAGTGACTGAGCCATATTTTTGTGAAAAAGGTATGAAAACATCGACACAAGTGTATCAGGATAAAATTCTTGAGAAGGTAGTTAAACCCCTTAACAGCACTATTTTCAATAACCAAGAATGGTCCTTTGAGCAAGACTCCGCACTGGGTCATAAAGCTCAATCCACCCAATCTTGGTTAGAAACGAACGTTCCGGACTAGCTGAAGCTGCTGACATAGCTGAAAACTAGCTGTTATCTAGTCCGGATCTTAATTCACTGGAGTATGATTTATGATGAGTCTTAGAGAGTAAGGCTCTAATAATCTGGAGTCCGTCAAACAATCCAAAGGATTGACAGTAAAGAATTTTCTCATATAAAGAGTGCGAGCTGCTATTGATAACTGGACACAACGTTTCAAGGACTGTATTGCAGCCAATGGTAACTTCAAATAAACTTTATACGTATTTAATGATTTTATATTAATGTATTAAAGTAACAAACTGTAATAGTAATAAATGTACGTACAATAAATAAATTTTGTTTTTCTTTGGAATAATATTTATAAGAAGAATAAGAATACCCGGGAAAAAGTGTGAAGATAAAAAATAAATAAAATGATATACTAATGCATACTGTATCAATCTTAAAAGGTAAAGGCATTTAGTTTTAAGTTTTAACTTTATTTTTTCTTTTTTAATGTAATTATCACTTATGGATCTAAATAAATAAAATAAAAACAATCATTTATTTCTTTCGTCAGCAAAATTCACTTTCTAACACTCTTTTACCTATCTACCTATCAATCAATTAATATAAAAAGTCTTGCAACGCTGTTTTTATTCACTTTTTGCAGTCCATTTTACTTGAAAATTTACACACTTGCCCGAGTTCAATGAGAACACAATTTTTCCATAGCATGAATTTCATATCCCTGTCGTGCCAGTATAACGCAAAAACTATTTAGATATGTAATTTTTCGCTCGTCCTTCACAATTTTTTTTCTTTTACAGTAATTTAGCACTAAATGTAGGATTTAGTAAATGATATGCCTAACGTAACTAAATTTCCCGTGACAGATTTGATCTCATTACCGTCGCATGAATTCAGATACGTCGCTATTGCACCCTGAGCCCGTTATTACCATAATTTAACGCATCAAAATTGATTTATTACATTTCTGGAAACAAGGTAACAGAAATTTTTAATATATAAAAGAATGGAATTTTTGTTTTGAATAATATTTTTTATCCGACGCGATCGTAACGCAATTAGGAGTCTGTGACTTTCTAGTGGAAATCGAACACACAACCACCCGTTGTGAGTTCGATTTCTACTAGAAAGAGATTATCATTGCGTTTAAATAACGTATAAGTTTACTGTTATTGATTGACCAGGCTCTATTCTAATACGCGTATACATGCGAGATGCAAAACGGAGTCATATAGGTTTTTAACTTCTAATTTATTCATCATATATTTTACACCAGTTGTAAGCAGAGTTTTGAACCTTGTGAACCTCAACGCCGCACTTTGTCTTGTTCACCAGAGTGGAGAAAAAAATAATTAAATTGTGATCAAGTGGGATTCGCACCAATGACATAACCAATCGTGATTTCAGTTAGACGCTGTCCCACAGCGCCATGATGGATTTTTAAGCATCAAATTCAACTTTCTAACTTCATTTCCTTTGACTTCTCATATAACTTTTTGACTTCGTTTTAATTGGTCCATTAAGCTTTAAATTTGGAAAAAACAAAGACTGAATATGTCAAATTGTGTAAAAAACATGAATTTGATGTGTGAGAGAATAAATTTGAATTAAATCAAAACTTGCATGACTAGGTTTATTAAAATTTTATTGCAAGAAAATTTTAAATACACAAAGAAAGAAAAAAAAGAACACAACGTATCCAAAAAAATAAACGCTCAATAAAATGAGCATTAGACATTAGTATTCCAATATCTCAATACGTCGAGGCAATAGATGGTAGCTATAATTCCTTCGCCGGCAATGAATCCAATTATAGGGCCCTCCGCCTTCGGGGGCGACATGTTAAATGGTCGACATCGCCTTTATCGCCGTCGCTATGTCGTTCATTATAAATGGTTCCGGATTAGAACCGTGTTTGTGGTTTATAATTTGATAAAGATCTTAGTAGCTTATCGTTACCTTAGTTATTAATGATACAATGTAATTTGTTTTAATTATTATTTAATTATAAAGTAATACTAGCTACCCGCTCGCGGCTTTGCCCGCGTGAGTTATAGGCGTGACGTATTTTCGTCGTCCTTTTCGTAAAAAATGAAATTCCTGGAAAATTTTAAAAAAGTAAGAGTTACTTTAAAAAAAGTATGTTCATCTCAAGACCCTCTATTTCAAGATATAAATAATTTACTCACTGTTCCGCGGTTCGGCCGTATTGACGGCGCAGACAGAGAGTCCGAATTTCTTTCGTATTTATAATATTAATATGGATAGTTTTTATGCAGCTTTTTCAATGTTGTATTTTGTAAACTGTGACTATTTCTTTAAAATAGCATCTTATCGTAGAACTAGAATGTTCAAGTTATTTTCTAGTAGCCTTAGTGTATCAAATAACATTCTTGCTAACGGTAGCTGTTCTCTTCAATTTTAATTAAAATTGAAATGCAATCTACATCTGTGCTTTTTTGTATTATAATGAATTGAGTGCTATAAAATGATTATATACAGATGTATGTTTTGATCTCCAAATTCCAAATTCAAAATCTTTATGTATGACAAAATTACCAAATTAAATGGACAAAAATAAAAATTATGCATAGAAAATACTACGTGGCTACGTGCATGGGTGAAAATAACGTGGGATTAGCCAAGACTTTGAGGTTATTCTTCCTAAACTACATTGTACTCTAGATAATTTAAAGCTTTAAAGTCAAAACGATTATTTGATATACCAGATTCAAATTTAATTTATATTTAAAATTTAATTAAACAATTACTTGTGGATTTGTTAAGCTCTACATTTTGTTCCAGATTTGATAAAATATTTCTTAACAGACTATTTTTTCAGTTATCCAAATAAAAATTAGCAATTTTTCTCCCTGGGGAAAACCTATATTTCTAGTCACTTATCTATGGTACACATATACTCTACTTATCTATGGACTTTTAAATAAAATATTTTAAATTAAGCGCTTGCAATAAAAAACTTTTGAAGAACATATTTTTTCTCAATTTTATTAAGTGAATTTCGGTTATTTAAAAGCTTTATATTGTAATGCCTTGCTTTCAAGATTGGATCGAACAGTACAACGGGCGCCAGATTCTTAAACTCTCTTTGAAAAATAAACATGTATTGTGGCAACGCCAGTGTCAACGCCACGCCACTGCAATGCTATGTACAAAAACGATTTTATATGAAAAATAGAAATGCAATTCAAGTAATATATGTTCTCACACTTTTCAGACCTGTTTTAATTTAATTTAAAATATTTTCTTAAAGTTTTTTAAGCCCTTATTTTTTATATTATATTTATAAGTTATTGACCGACTGACTGACTTTGAATGGGATGAAATGAAAAGCTGAATAACTTACGTGTTATTATATGTCATAATATATTTGTGAAGACATATTATATAACTATTACAATATTATTTCATATTAGTAGCTGCCCGCAACTTCGTATGCGTGGATTAAAATATCTATTACGCTGAACAACTTTTGTTAAGGCGCAATTCTTTATATTTTACAGTAAAGCTATCTAGTCTATATCTATCTATCAAGTGTTCCACTCTATAAAATAAATTACATCTAAAGTCCTGCTTAAGCTTAAAACCTATACAAGAAAAAGGTTTTATTTTCAAATCTGGTCCAGATCCAAAGGTGTGGGCGTCCAAGAATTCTGTTTTTACTGTTTTAATATATTATCGATATAGAATCCTAGATAGTTTTTAATTGCGTTATGATCCTTGCCATATTATTTCCGTTAAATCCGTAGTTACACAAAATAGAGCTCATAATTTTTTTTTTAATTTACTATACAAATATCAATATTAATATTGATATTTGTAGCTTTTCAGAAAAATATGGTTATTTAATAACAAAAAGATTTTTTAAATCCAACTAGTAGTAAAATGTTATTAAAAAAATAATGACATGTATGAGATAAGTTCATCTATTTAAATAGTTTGAACTCCATCACCGAGGCTACACTGCAATTCTCCCTTCGCAGCGTCTCAGTGTAACAACGTTATATAAACTTCATAACTTGCCTCCTTCAATGAAACTGCAGTAAAATTCAAGTAGAATAATAATTTTTCACAACCCCGTTTAAACAAATTTTGGCAGTTATAAGCGTTTACATATGCATTTTTATTACAATAAAATAATGTAATGTTTTGTTTAGTTAACAGTCTGTTTTTAAACTGAGACACTAATATGTTTACTTTAATTTACTTCGGTTATCGCGATTTGAAACATTAAAAGTAATGATGAAACTAATTTAACCGGATTAATCGCGTATATATTGGTATTCAACCGGACGTACTAACTGACACTTGTAGGTGATCAAAATATACACGACTATCGCACCAAAATCAGACTAGTAGTATTGGAGATAAATAGCGACATTGGTTTTCATACGAAATGCTTATTGCAATCTCCTGGTGAGTTATTACGGTAACATATATCTAAGAACGTGCACCATACACCCAAAACCCGAACCTATCACTCAAAAAGTACATAAAATTTAGGGGACTAGTAGTTTCGGATATGAATGGCAACATTGATTTGCATAAACAAACAAACAAGAACTCACGCTAAACGCTAGTCTCCGTACCATCGCGGGTAAAAATCAAACAATCCCCAATCCGCTCACATTCTAACTATTATATATATTATATTATAAGGGAGTGTAAAATACGATTAGCGATTATTATGTCTACAAAAGCATTAATCAAAAGTTAATTCATTCCGTAACAGGGGGAAATAGCAACTTGCAGGTATAGGCGGCGGAATTTTAATAAAGATCCATAATGAATCTCGACGAAGTCACTTTAAAATAGCTTTCCGCGTCTTCTGAAATACTTGGTGTCTTCGTTTTGTTCCGAAGCAGATTACTAAGTGTCTGCAGAGCGTTACAAGGAGGACGGCTATTAAATAGTTAACATTCTTTTAAATATACATTCATATAAAATTATATAAATACATAATTAATTATATTATTTTATATTTCACTTAAATAAAATACTGGAAAAATACATTGGTTATGGGTTCGATTTGCACTCGGGGGATTGATTATATTTAAACTATTTTCATTTCTCCTCTCTGGCCCCTAAGTAAAAGCGCGTACCGCCACTCATCATACAATGTCTCAATTTTGGGCGGAAAGTGTAGAACGGAGTGTCTTAACATTAGGTTTTATCTGCGTATCTACTATTCAGGAAAAAGCATGAAACTTACTTAAGTAAAAGCAACATGTATTCGTTAAAATATTTACATATAAGTATTTAAATAAGTGGTTATCTACTATTAAAATTAGAATAATTAGGAAAGAGATTTTTTTTTTTTTACCTAACCTAAATAACTATAAATTAATTCAAATACATCAATATATGATAATAGCTGATGACGATGATGTTTTGTTAATTTAGGTTGATTTCACTTTGTATGGAAATTTCTGTTTCGGTGTTGGTATGGTGTTTAAAAAAAACAAATGTCCTTCAAAAAACAATCGTAATACCTATTTACCTTATATGGTATAGAATTTCAATAGGAATTGAAGTTCGAAATACCTACCATTTTCTAATATTCTTAAAAGTGGCAAAACTCTTTTGCATTTACATACATTTTGTAACTTTCTGAAAATTTTATCCAGTTCGGAAACTCTGAGGGAATCCCGTCGTACTGCTGAGTTTCTAAGCTGGTTATATGTTTGGGAGCTCATTGTAACTTCTGCCGAGAACAAAGGGCTTTGACGGTAACCAGAAGCCATATAATACCTTTTCACGATATATTTTAGAAATTATTAACATAAAAATATATATTTTTTGAATATTACGATGTAATGTTGTTATTTGATAAATAAATAAATAATAAAACCATATTTAGAAAACGTATAAATATTTTTTTTTAATTCTAAATATGTATATTTCAATTTCCTAAGTATGCGAATAACAATTTAAAAAATGTTAAAAATATTTAATAAATAGCATTCTCTCTTGCCAAAACGATTGTTCGTAAAATAATCTTTGGGTAGCAGATATTTGTAAAAATCTCTCTACAGAGATGCTAACAACAAATATAAGTTGTAATAAGCGTATAAGAATTTCAACGTAGCTGGATGTAGAACGTATGGCTTAGTGGTTAGAGCACTTGAACGGTTTTCAAGAGACGCGGGTTTAAATCCTGCTGCGTTCAAATTTTTATACGTTTTCTAAATATGTCTTTTACCTACGTTTATTAGAACTATTAACAAAAGGTTAAGAACTATACTCCTATACGTCTTTTAGGTTTCAGTTTAAGTCTAAAATTGTTAATAAGATTAATATAGTATTGGAAACTGTATGTTTATTTCCATTTTTCGATCGTGAATTCTAAGGATCTTAAAAAGAACTAAATCATACATAACCAACAAAATAATAAAATACATGATATTTTTACAATATCTGACCTTAAATACCTAAACCGCTGAAAAAGCTCATTTATATATTTGAAAGTAAGAAGCTTAAATGCTTAACGTATTAAGCTGAGGCTGTTTCTTTTTTTGATAACATTTTTTAGTGAAAGGCCCGATTTTTTTTTCATATTAACGCGCGGAACTCAACGTCGCGCTGGTAAGACAACTTGAACGGAGAATTGGAAATAATTAAAATTAATTTCCCTTAGTGAGAATCGCACATAAGAGCAACCGCGTTCATAGTCAAACTGTGTTCCACTGAGCCACGATGGCGAGATAAATAAGGAATTCAAATAACGTCACATTTTGGTAGATTCTCATTTAAAATATACCAAAAACATTAAAAATTTTAAAATGTTAATATACACTGTGTAAATCATTTCAGTGGTTTCACTTAAAAGTGTGCGTATAATATTTATCAGTGAGAGCACTCCGGCGGTTATTTTAACCTGAAGCAATTTGGTGAAGCGCTTAATTTTTTATAGTTTGTTTCTTTATATTAATATATATATATAGCTGTTAAAAGCTTTTTGAAAATAAATGTAATGATTTTTCTAAAAAATGCGCGAGAGGACATTAGGATAGGGTGCGTAGATATGTTATTAAATTGCCAGTGACATTTAGGAAATACATCACACTACGTTCAACTTAATGATTAAAATAAATAAATATGTGTTCAATATTCCAATATAAATACCAGACTCAAGTTTTTTAAATAGATATTTGTATAACAAAATTGATCTTTACAGCGCAGTAAATGTCTAGAGAATAAAACTTTGAATAAGCTTGAATTTTGTTTGCAAATATAAAATTCTAAATATGAAATATTTTACAAAAACAACCTAATGTGAAACTACTCTGTTCTCCACTTTTCACCCGAATCCGAGTCATAACTAGTGGCGGAACTCAACACCACGCTTTGTCCTATTACCAGAGTGGAGAAATGAAGATAATTTAAATATAATCGTGGCCTCAAGTGGAAATTGACAATCCCCATCCCATATCCATCACGTATGACAGATACTGACAAATATTACAGACTACGTCGGACAGACACTGTGTCTCTGCCCCATGATGGCCTCAAGTAAAGGAGGTTATTCGCAAATTGAAGAAAATGCGAGAAAAGACGTAAATTAATAATATTCAGGTCAAAATATTACTGTAATGATTTTCATTAAGTCAACATCCGACCCTTTTCATGGTCGTCTAAATGCTTAAGGAAGAGAGCCCTTAAGTACACCTGTTTTGTATGGTAAAGATTTTTAATACTTTATATACATTTAAAATGTAATTTGGTTAGCAGAAATTTCAAAAAATAATTATAATACGATGATCGGCTGAAATTTAGTGTAGTGTAGTGGTAGTAATACTAAAGCATTTTTAAACAAGAAACTGTAACATCTTAAATATAAAGTATAAAATCTTACTTATAAAATCTTAATAATCTAATAAACAAACATACAAATGTCAAGCAAATATTTCGCTGATCATATAACTTAATTAAATAAAATACTTGGACGACGAACGATACAAGTAGCGCGGGTTGAAATGGTAATGTTTTAAATTTATTTTATACCAACTTTTGCTCGCGGCCTTGTCAGCGTGCTGTGTATTTTGAGTAACTCCAAAGGTAAATCTTTGGAGAGCCTAAAGGCTGCGCACGCCAAAATAGCTCTCGAAGAGAAGAAATTTTTTCGACTTACTTGTTATATATTGTTATACTAGTTGGCGCACTTTGTACTTTGTACTCATAATTAAACAATATGTGAAAATTCTATAAAAATTACCAGAAAAGTTGATATAAAAATACGCCAAGATATTCTGTACGAAAAAATATATACATATAATTTTATGAAATTGATAACTATCCCGGGACCCGAATTCCCTAATCGTTGCAAATTTATTGAAAATGAATTACAAATGTGTTGACAAATATTTATAGCCCCTAAGAAAGACAATATAGATATTAATTTAAATATTAATATAAAGATCAAATGACCGCCCAAATTAATGAATGCATAAATTATATATCGTTAAATCATACCCAAATTTAACTTATGGTCTTTTAATATTCCATAGTTTAAGCTATTTTCATTGCTTAATATTTAATATCGAACGCATCCTGTTTAACAGGTACCCAGGTACCGGTCAACGCCGGGCAGTCCGAATTATTGATGATATCAAACTTACAGACAGCTTACAATCCTTGAGCATACGGAGAGACGTTGGTTCTCTGTCGGTATTCTACCAGACGGTACATACCTAGAGCTACCTACAATGGGGAATGTTTTTAAGCGTCGAGTGTACAGACACCTTTACCCTCAAGGCCGGCAACTCGTGCACAACTCCTCTGATGTTGTAGATGTCAATGGGCGAAGGGAAAAGAAAATGTATTTTTTTACTATTTTCCGTCCAATTTCTTTGTTTTCTGACCTTTTAGATCGCTTTAGATCTATAAGTATGCAAAATCTTTATTCAATATTGATTTTATGGATTTTTATTTATATTTGTTGAGTAGTTTTTACGTAAGAGTAACAAACATCCATCCTACACAAATTTTCGTATTTAAAATATTAAAAATGTCATCGTGGCGTACTGGGACAGAGCCTAGCTATATACACGATGGTAGTGGGTCCGAATTCCACTCGGGAGAATTATTATATTTGAATTATTTTATATTTCTCCGCTCTTATAAGACAAAGCGCGGTGCTAAGTTTCACCACTCAACACGTAATGTCTGGAATCCTAGCGGAAAGTGAAGAACGGAGTATCCTGACACTAGAATAGTAATCTTCGTAGTCTTAGTAATCTCTGTTTACCCTCCTGAACTGTTATAATTGTTTTTTTAAGAATGAGTTCGCGGCTATGTGAAATACGATGATGCATAAGTATAGGTACAGTGCAAATATGAGAGAAGCAATTTATGTGCGCGTAATCTTGGGACAATTACCATGTGACGCAAACGAGCAGAATGCTACTGACACAGTTCTGACAGCTTATGAGATGTGATCATTCAACGGGAGTAACTGTTATACAGTATACCTGAAGTCGTGAAAACCGTTTCAATATTTTTACTGCCGACTTCGGATTTCCAACAGTAACCTACTTTTCATATATTTATCCGCTTTTATTATTTAAAAAAGTTAAGTAATAGGCCATCGTGGCGCAGTTTGACAGCTGTCTTACTTCAAATGCGATTAGTGAAGGGTTCGATTACCAATCGGGGGATATTGAAATTATTCTTAGTTGAGTTCTGTTACTGTCTCGATTTTGGGCGGAAAGTGGAGAACGAAGTATATTAACACTGGGTTCGCTATGACTATCCTGGCATGGCGGCAAAAGCGTAAAGCTGAAAATAATAACATCTAATATTCGAGCCCATTATAGAAATAAGTCCTTTATTTTGAGATAATAACTTTTTGTTCGTCGCTTATATAGGAAAAATGTAGGTTAGATAATTATCTTAAGCTTACACTTGGGTCACAAGTCCCAGGCACTGCTCGAAGCTCCTCTCTCTGCAACGCGACGCCCGGCACTCCCACGGATTCCCACTGAATTGTAAGGAGCTTGTGTCTAAAATATTAAAATTACTATCTCGTGCAATTATAAAAGGATATAATTTGTAAATATTATTCTGTTTCTGTTATGAAAATTGTTTCAAAAGGTATAGATATTCAAATTGTAATTGTAAAATATTGTACATTGGGTATTCGGAATTGAAACATTATGTAGGTAACTTTTGAGTTTGATGTTAAAAAAATAAGTTAATAAAGAAAAAAATTGAAACATAATATAATGATAATATATTAATTATATCTTCTAATTTATCTTCTAATTATAAAAACCGTAACAGAAATTTTTAAATTTAGACCAATTTATAGTCTTAGAAAATCTAGATTAAATGAAGGCATAAAATTAGTTAAAAAATATATTTTGCTCAACCTAATTTATTCATGATTCTCTCAGCATAAATCATTTGGACGTGTACCATTTAATTAGCGGTTTAAGTTAATATCGTTTTAATCGCTGCTTTGCTGCGGCCTGCCCGTTGCAGTGCAATGCACGACAGCACAATTACAACGATGCAATGTTCCTTTCACGAAAATAAATTCACGAAAATAAATTCACGAAAATAAATTGCCATTAATGACTAGTCTTAGTCGTATCTGCATAAAAATGTCATAGTTGACGGAAATATAGGAAAAATACACACTACTATTACATGCACTAATTAAAACCTGAAAAGAATATATCATTAAGAAATAACATGATCATAATATAAAATAAACTGAAATATAGTAGGTTAAATGGTTTAAATTAATTTTATAACATTTTTCAAAGTGTTATTCGCACAATTAGGAAATTGAAAAAGACATATTCAGAAAACGTATAAAAATTTGAACGCAGTGGGATTTGAACCCACGCCTCTTGATCTTGAACGGTTTTAAAGAGGCGCAGGTTCAAATCCCGCTGCGTTCAAATTTTTATACGTTTTCTAAATATGTCTTATTGGTTTAAATTATACTTTTTTTATTACAATAATCATCAATTGTAATAATTTAATTTTTATTATCGTCTCTTCTACTTCAAAACGTACAATATATTAATTGATATACTTTTCTAAGTAGTCTAAAGTGAAAGTTATATCTTATTAGTGACGTGTACTTAGAGTTTTATGTTATATATTCAAAGACATGTGAACTGCTTTACGTGTAGGTACGTTTTACGCTTACATTCTGTTGGCTTACATATGAAGTGTCAAAAATTCTGTTACCGACTGTAGTATACCTTTCAACCTTTTATCTTATCTAAACTGTAATAAAAATTGTAAATACATTAAATTTATTTTTGAAAAAATATTTTGGGTGGATGTAAAAGCAGTAGTTGAATATGAATCTATGTTTTTATTTATTATTGTCTGTATGTTTGTACGCGTACTTTTTTGTAGCTATAAGAAATAAAGAAATGGCAGAAGTTCATAAAAGTTACTTAGCGTGATGGACATCTTCCGTTGACACATAAAAATTTTAGATCTGGAACATCTAATGAATAACCATATAAGCCCAGCTAAACTATAACAAATAACAAGATGTCTGTCTGTGAAGTCACCACGGCCGAACCGATTGTGATAAAATTTTATATAGAGGTACTTGAGTTATAGGATGATCATAGGCTACCTTTTTTCTCCCATTTTTTTAGTTTATCCAGATATTGCACTGTTTTATTAAAAAGGTCATCGACAATCCTAAACTACATTACTTAGTTCACGCGGGCGAAGCCGCGAGCGGGTCGCTAGTAACAAATAGAAACAAATCAAGAGAAATGAATTAACAGATATAAATATAAAAGAAATGTTAGAAAACCGTGGACTTTAACTAATAATAATTGTTAATAATGAAAATAACTTATTATTTATTATACATAGAACTAAACTAGCCAAGTCACTACTACTACTAGTTAGTATTCATTCGTGTTTGCTTTGACAGCAAAAGAATTTATACAAGTTATATTAGCAGAAGTGACTCCGACTTTCCGATCAATCAAGACGGCTTTGTGATCCTACAATGAAACTTAGCCGTGTCCAATGTAACTATAACTTGAGAGAGAATAAGTTATCTTGTGACTTGATCTGTCTGAAGAGAATTAGAGACTTGTTTTAAGTAACTGTCTAACAACAGATAGACAGCTGAAATAATTAAATTTGTATAAACGAAAATAAATAATTAAAGATTTTATACACTTTGAAACGGATTATTTCTTTATTAAAAGTAAAATCCGTACATTTTATTTTTTTTAAAGCTTAGTGCATTTCTAAAACATTTAGTAGTGAACAATAATTTAGAATCATTTAGAATCATTTATATTTTTACCCATTTGATTTTTGCAAATGTATGAATCAAATGAGTATATTTCTACACTAAAATCATAAATCATTATGTTCCATACTTTGCAGTTGGAGTTTGTCACAATAATATCTGGTATCCATTTATATCATCCATTTGTATCAACTTATACAGTAGGCATACATATTTAAGCTCAATTGAAACACAATTTTTTATGACACATAATCATAAAGAATTAGTTTAGCGCATTAAGTTCAATAATAAAATTTGAAGTTTGTTTAATATCGTTATATACTTCAATCGCACGTTCTGTTGAAAGGGAACTTCAAAATTACTTTACTAACTAGTGTAAAGTGTTTAATTAAATGAATGTTCCTTTAGAATTTTAGACATCCCTAGATAGATTTTAAGGAGAGAGGCTGTCAGTTAGGCATTTTATATATTTTGAAATTTATAGTAAAATGTATTGACAAATGTATGTAAAGAAAATATTATAGCTAATTTTGTTTAATATAAATATTATTGTGCATTAAACGTGATCGTGGTGGTGGTTAAACCATTAACCAATTTTTGTAATCTGTGGTTGCCAGCTGTCAGAGGAAGAAGTTATAAAAATAATTTATTTTTAAAATCTAACTATCGTTTCTGTGCTGGTAAGAACCGATATTGCAATAATAATTTAAAACCATTAAATGTAGTTTTTTATCTTCAAAGGTATAATTGTAACAAATTTAATTTTATTTATATTACTAGGATTAACGTAACAATAAATGTTATCTTTACAGATAAACTCAATTGTAATTTTATTGACTGTCGTCTAAAATCACTAGAGACTCAAATTATCTTATATATATTAACATATTCACACATGATTTATGTTGATAATGGTCATAACCTTTGTGGCTGCCGGCTTGAATCACACTCGAAAGAAAACTTCTTTATAGGAACCTTCAGTATCAGATTCTCGCCTTTTCGTGCATAGCAGAGTAGTCAGTTATAACCTAGTCGTTCCGTTCTCCACTTTCCGAAATCTAGACATTACGTGTTTAGTTGCGGAGTGAATAGAAATAAAAATATTTTAAATATAATGCATTCCTCCCAGTGGGAATCGAACCCTGCACCACTAAGACCACAACACCTGTAAGTATAATTTAATAACAATACCAATAGAATTTTAATCCATTACTACTTGAACTAAAATAAACAAAGTAGTCTCAAGTGTAGTAAAATATAAGGCCAGCTTTAAATTAGGCGAATAACGTTACCTAAGTGTAAAGCTTCCTCATTCAGCTTACAATAGCGAATCAAAATCCTTCTTCAGTAACAAATAACAAAGGAACTAAACACTTTCTAAAGAAGCTTCAAGCAATTAAAGTGACAATGGCATGCAATTTACAAATTCCGATGAATCGATGGTTTACCGCCTCCGTGTTGAAACTACGAAAATTATCCCGCCAATTAATCGTAGAGCATACCGGAAATACCATTACGATTGCGTCCCGAATGCGTTTTGAATGTAATTGTTGGGATTATCAATGACATTTTAGAGTACCAAATCGAAATCTAAAGACCTCAATGAATTAAAAAATCTTTATTCCTTTTAATAATATATTTTTGTAAACGTTTTTTATAAAAAAGGCCATCGTGACACAATGGAGCTACATCTGACTGTAAATTAGATTGGGTACGGGTTCGATCTCACGCAGTGCAGGTTCGCGCTTTTTGCCGTTGTCAGAGAGAACCTAGTGGCAAGATACTCCGTTTTCGACTTGTTGATCGAAATCGAGAAATTGCATGATGAGTGGTGGAACTCAATGCTCGACTTTGTCGTAGGTATCAGATGGGAGAAATAAAAATATTTTAAATATAACCATTGCCCTGAGTGAGAAGCGAGTGGTTGTGGGAACCAATCGCGTTTACAGGCAGACGTTGTCCCACTGCGCCGTGATGGCCTCGTTTCTTTGCCTGGTGTGACTAACCGCGGCATTGAGTTCCGCTGCTTAAGACTAAATGTTTTGAATTTTGCCGATAGGGGAGAAAGGAGTGTCTTGCCACTAGGTTATCTCTGTTATATGAGAAAAAACGTGAAGCTGTTCAATTATTTAAAAGGTCCTATTAGTCTTTCATTATGTGTGTATTGCTTCGAAGCAAACATTTCAGAACCTATTGTTTTACTTATGGATAATAAGGTTTTTATTCCTCAAAATCGATACAGAATAGCCATATACGAAATACTGGTATATTTCTATAGGGATAAATTTTGATACGTCTACAATACGTTCATCGAAACTGTCAAAAACATATTTTCTATTAATTTCGAACCCTAACTAAATTCCTAAAATCCATCGAAGAAGTCCATTGAATTTCAGGTCTGTTCGTGTTTCTGGCAAGGAAACATTACCTGAGTGAGAACATTACGTTCACTAAACTAATGCTGGTCTTGTGACAGTGACATTTCGCTTTGTTTAGATGGCAATGCGCCCAGTAGTAGCTAAACACCATATATAACTATAATTGTTTGTGTTTGCGGCTTTCTTCAATCCTATTTATTACTAACCTTTATATCTTTGTATGAGATCAAGTGTAAAGGGAACAAATTAAATGTATTTTTTTAGCTTTTGTACAATAAAGCGCTGCGTTGAGTTCCGCCACTTGATGTTGTACTACATACTGTAGAGACCGATTTGTAAGTTTCTAAAGGTTAAATCCACATAAATACGTCGTCTGGACTATTACTATTATATGCGTGTAAAGTAATAATTTCGCCTGAGGAATTGCGGCGATTTTACAGATAGACTTTAAGTAAAGACTTGGATTTACCGTCCGCCAACCATTCATTGGCCTTGGAAAAGTAGGCATTTGCCACTTTATTTCAATAGTACGGCCAAATTTAGTTGTTCATTTCATGAACTGTGACCATGTTATGATATCGTCAACGATTTCATGAAATCGTCAACTCTGCGATATAACCACGATACGTATATGGCGTAATAACAGCGCATGTGAAAAATGGAGATGTGAGTTTATGACTTTATTACGTAATTCCACAAAATGCATGATAAAAGACATTAAAGTATATCCGCTAGTAATTGTTTCAAAATGTTTCGAATATTAATAATAATAACTTATGTATAAAAGCTACAAATTCGGTGCAAATGTTTCATTTCGTCTCAAAATCTTTAATTTTGGGAACTTTCGCTAAAGCCAGCGCTTTTCTGAGGTTTCCAATTTACGTTTCGACGTATAATTTTTCTTTTCATTGTTTCAAGATGGAAGCGCTTAATTTAAATGAAACAATTTAATCTTGAGAAATACTTTTCGAGCGCGCCTCGTTGCCTGTTTTTTGCTGAGGTGATTTTTACTGTTACATTTTTTTTGTCTATAGTATGTATTGGTTTTTGAAAATGTTTTGTTATTGAGTATCTAAAAAGACTTTTATTAAATAGAAGATATCTTTTGTAATTTGATTAAAAAAGATAGAGAATTAAACTGATTAAAGTTGATCACAGAGTAGGTATATCGAATCACTTCTTTCTATGTCTGTAACAATTATATTAAAAAGTATTTAATTTTATATTAAAAATATCTCTATAACAACATTATTCTTCATTTTTCTTTTATCTATATTGTTATAAATTACATTATATTTAATAGTGCAAATGCCACTACTTCACCTCAAGCACATTAATTCAATCATATACATATATAAAACTCTTACGGAATTTTGTAACCGTAACTTTTGGATAACCGAAATTAAAACTATTCGTAACTGTAACAGAAACAAAAGTTTCACATATATCTGTATACGGATGAAGTCTAAATGTGAGCTGTCACTAAAAAAATCTTAAAAAGTAAATACACTATTTTAAAAGTAATATCAAACAAAAAGAAATTGATAAATTAGTAGCCGAAATCTACTTACATCTCTCAAAAATTTGGTACCGAAACTATCCGAAATTAAGTAATAATCCGAAATCATTTTACACTATGCGTCTCATATCCATATCTGAATTCAGATGTGAAATGTTATATCCGTAACATCTCTAACTAAGAGTAGGGGCGTGAAAACTGATATATGTGCCCTATGTCTATATCCATATACATATTGCTCTCGTTTCACATTTTTTTTTAAAACTTCTTTATTTTTGGACAATGTTTTACTTTACTATTGCTAGAAATAAAATATTTATACTAAAATAATATAAAGCACGTGCTATCAAGGTGCTCCTTAGTAAACATTTCAATTTGAAAATAATTTACTCTATAGACTTAATATGTAAAACACTGCATTCCTTAGCTCCACTAACTAGTCTTAGTATACTCTTAAAGCATGGTGAAGTATATATCATGGACCATTGTAAAAAATGTTAGCACTGTTTGAAATATATTTAATATGAGAGGGCAATGTGATAACTCATCGCCTACAGACGATACGGGCAGAACAATTGAAATCGGGTGTTGTTTCTATTGCTTTTATTTTAACACTAATCCATATTTTTAAAAACATTTATTTATATGTACTCTACTTATTTGATATCTAAGTGAAATATAACTTCAAATATACTATAGATAAGAAAAATTTAAACTATATATAATCACAAAAAATATAATACTTTTCTTTTCATAAATGTTATGGCTCACAGAGGTATGGTATATTAAATACGTAGACTCATAAGTAAAAAAATATTTAATCAACATTTTCAGACAACATATAAAAATTTTAACGCAGCGGGATTCGAACCCGCGTGTTAGACACTAACTAATCAACAAATTAAAGTGTTGGAATAAATAGAATAAAATTTCAGCAATAATGGCACAATAAATCATTTGTACAAATTAATTATATAACCGCTGTCGATCTCGGAATGAAGATGAGAGGATTGACGTCCCATTTACCATCATAAACCCTATAGAGCGACGCTTAAGTGAAATGTCTATTCACATGTACGTACAATGTACATTTAGTAAATGTACGTAATACGGTATATTATATTTGTACACAAATACACATATATAATATTGGTATTACTGGTTCTTTTGGTGGTGGTTTACTGCTTCTTTTCATAAAATCATATTTAAATTATAATTATTAGGTGTTTTACTATAGTTTTGAGTAAAATATAAAAAAAAGCATTATATCCTTTTTTAGATTCACACTTTTACCTATTCAAAATTGTAATGACTTTCTATTCATACTCTACAATATATGTCGTATCACCTTTAAAATGATTAGCAAAGTTTTTTTCTTATCTTTTTTTTCTAATAATCGTTATATGTTCATTATTAAATTGAAAGTGACTTATTTAAAAAAAACGCGGATCATCACACATTGTTAGAATAAAAGGCTTTCTACAGTGAAATTTTAGCTAAATCATAAGTTCATTTCATTCATTTTAAAGGTGATACGACATACATTGCGGCAAAGTCCAAAAAACTTTATCCGACGCGTAATTCAAAATAAGACAAAAATGAACAAACTATTAATAATAATAGTGTGTTAATTTTTGTCTTAGTTTAGATTACGCGTCTATAAGTTTTTTTTTAAAAATAACGTATATTATTCTATATAAATTGAATAATACATTCTTTTTAAAATAAGTTTACAAATTTTTCATTTAGGAACAACACCTGCATCAATAAAATAATAACCACGAGAAAATTCTCCACGTCAGCGCTTTTAATATTTTCTTTCATCGTAGCCGAAGCGTATATTTCATTCAATTTGAACTTATACGTCTATAAAAGTAATCTTAATGTCAACTATAAGCCAGATAGATAAAATATTTTTTTTTATATCATAAATAATATATTGTTTTTGTGGCGCAGTGGCACAGCGTCTAACTATTAACGCTGTTAGTCGTGGGTTCGATTCCCACTCATGGAAATGATTATATTTAAAATATTTTCTTTTATACAGTCTGGTACGTAAGACAAAACATCAAAGACAAAACCTACGCGATCGAACCTACAACCAATGGCAGTTGCAGTCGGATGCTGCCCCACTGCGCCAAAATGCACGATAGCCTTGATGGGAAAAGAACTGTGCAACTTTTGATTATAATTTACTCAAAATATATTTTAGACTTAAACATCCTGGGATATTTGTTATGTTCGTTCCATTCGTTTCAGATGCGAAAAGTTGCAAATAGATGAAAAAGGAAATTGCGACGTCAAAATGTGAAATAGACCGATATGGATTTAAGTACTCGTGCAATTTATTTTTTCCAAAATGTTTTGCACAGATGTTTCACTAACCAATTTACGCTTTCTAGCTAACCTTTAAAAAAAAAAACAATGGGTAAATTACATTCGGGACGGGCCATCGTGACGGTGTGGGACAATATATGATGTAATCACGATTGGTTGTGGGTTCGATGCCCACTCAGTGGAATAATCATAATATAATTTCTTTTAATTCTTCGCTCTGATGAACAAGATATTATACTTAAATACTATATGTCTCTAATTTGGGCGGAAAGTGGAGAACGGACTGCCTGAACACTAGACTACCTTCAAATGCGGAAAAACTTACACGTGACTTGAATTTGAGATGGTGCGTTAAACGGCAACTAAAAAGCTGAATAAGACATATTTTCAATTTTAAACACTTAAAAAATTGTTAAAAAAAATTATGAAGCTGAATGGTAACTGATAAGTGAATTTTAAGTTACATTCAACTAAAAGCTACAGTCGATAGTTATTAAATAATATTGTGAAATTATTTCAATAAAACATAACATGCCATTATACTTTGCATCTACAATATTATAAATATACTTCAAACATTAAAGAATTTTAATTTCAGTCGAGGTATGCCCAAAATAACAAAGCGCCAGCATTAAGCGACGTCTTGTCGAAATACAAAAAGTAAAAAAAAACGTTTTTAGGTCACTATGTTTCCTATACTTTGCAAGGAAAAGAGCTTTTATTTCTAAAAGATTTCTTTCAGTATTATATTAATCGCTAAAAATCTTTATTTCTTATTAAAAATAATCAATCGGCTAATAACTTAATGACACGAACAAATAAGCTGTATCAATCGTCGTTTTTATATTTTGTTATTTTTGTTTTATAATCCTTATTTTTATGTATAGAGCCTATTGTGGCACAGTTAGACAGTGCCGAAGTGTAACCGAGATGATAGTAGGTTCGAATTATGTTTGGGGGAATGATTACATTTAAAATATTTTTATTTTCTTTACTTTGGTAAGATAAAGCGCTGCGTTGAGTTCCGCCACTTGATATTATTCTACATACTGTAGAGACTGACTGGAAAGTTTCTAAGGGTTAATAAGGGTCTGGAGGATGGCGTATCGAACGAATGGAATCGAATCGAACGTATCATCATACAACCTAACCTAATCAACCAATACTTACTGAACCTGGAAATCTCTTAAAGAAAATTGCCACACAAGTGGGATTAGAACCTGCAACCAGCGTTGTTGTCATTTAATTTTATTTTATTTGCCTTCCTTTCAAAAATATAATCCTAAACGAATATAATGAAACGATAAACACACGAAATAGAAGCTTGCGATATTAGGACAGCCATCTGAAGCAAGCGACTCGTAAATGTTACTGCGATTCCTCTTATTTATGAGAGGTAATATTTTTGCTCGAGCACGCTACCTGAACTCGGCAAACGATTTCAACATACTTGTAATGCTTAAAATATGACATATTCCTTTAGTACTGTATTTTTCATAATTAAATTTCAGAAGGGAAAATATTTAAAATAATGTTTAAAATTTGTCATTTTATAAATTACCAATATTTTTTTATATTATGCTATGTATCGATATATAGTAAATTTCGGTGATAATAATAACGTATTGTTACCGAAAAAAATTGTATAGGAAAGAACCTAAGAGTATCTTTCCTCAACAATCATATGAAGGCCGTAAAATATCTTTGAAACGAATCATCTTATTGAATAATGTAGAAGGCCGAGTAAATTCGAATAGAGTTTATCGTTGAACTAGTTTAAAGTCATGAAATAAGGTCATCCGTAGAACTTTGAAAGTTCAGTCAAGCTTATAGCTTAAAGTGCAATCTTATCGTTGTATTAATACTACACCTATAGGATATATAAATATTAGTCAAGAATATTCATCAAACATAAATACATTTGATAGGATAATTAGTGTCTAGAAATATAATATTATGATATACGTAAAGCAAGTAAAATAACTTCGTAAAATGTTATTTTATAATCAGTGAAGTTAATAATATGTAAACTTTAACTATAATTAAAACGATGTAATAACACAATGGACGTATAAACTAATAGGAAAGGGAAATGGGAAATGCAAAATAAACACCATATTCCGATAACGTGGAAAATTCTAAAAGTGCGTCCTTCATCAGAGAGCACACAGTTTTTATTAAAAGCTCGGCTTACTTTGTGGGTATCAAGTGAATTGCTTCAAGTAGTTTTACGTAAAGTAACAATTAATTCAAAGTAATTACTACCCTTTGTGTTGCTGTAACATAAGTAATATGAACATTTGCCCTCATTAAGTCGGCAATCACTGCGCCTTTGTCGGATCATAGCCATTAACATCTTAAAATGTCTGGTACACAATGTATGTAATACACTAATACGTATATTAATATTGATATATATATATATATATATATATATATATATATATATATATATATATAAGTAATAATACTATATTACGGTGAAGACACCTGCTGAATAATCATTTGTGATGTATTTCCTAAGCCGTACATCGACGTCATATAACGTCGTTCGCTTATTGATGACTATAATTTGTGTTTGAACCCATTATTGGTTTATTGATATTTCTTCATTTGAAATATCTAAATATCTAAAGCTTTAAATGTGTACAAAAAGTAAAAAAAACCTATTATTTTGTATAATAATACAGTAAATTAATAAAATCAATATTACACCATCAAACATGTGAGTATTATTTGCACATGTGTGTATTTATTTTTTATTTACCTTATATAAGCAGACAAGAGTTGACAACATAGAAAGGTTCTCGAAAAAACAATCCCAAAGGAAATGTCGCGATAAAAAATGAATGTTTTCAGAACACCCAAAAACTATTCTGAGAAACGTATGAGGTGCATTTTGAATTCATTGTAACAACGTGTATACACTCCATGGCGGTATTTATGTTACATTTATACATTTTTTGTATGTATATTTTTCTTATATTTGTAAAGAAATGGAGTCCGGTACGTTAGTCCTGTAGGGATATTACTCAATTATAACAAAAATAGTGGGGTATTTTCGTTTTTAATTTAGTAATATGTTTAGTTGAGTTAAATAAATTTAACACTTAACTAATAATGATTTATAGCAAAATTTGATGAATTTGCATTAATATATTATCAACAGTTTTTATAATGTAACCCAAGTACTAACCTTTATGCAATTCGCCAACGTCTTTGGTAATTATAATAGTATTTCAAATAGAATTTGTTCAGTAAGATATGGTCTTTATTGCATTGTTTCATAATACAATTAGCTTTTGATGCAGCACTACAAAGCACATTGAATTAAGTTCAATGATTTACTTATACATACATTTTAGATTAACATTTTCATAATTAATAAATTTGCAACGGACGTAAATGATACGTGAAAATTAAAACTTCGACTGCAACTTCACAAAGACGTTTACATACAAAGAAATGAAAACATACTTGTACAAACTTTTCAAGTCTGTTCTTAGTAAATTGTAATTTCCATTTCACAAGTCCTTGTAAAAGATAGCAAAGTTTTAATACCTACGCACGGCATCTTGCTTTTAAACTTTTTCATTACTAAAAAATCTTTGAAGATTCTCGCGGCATTTGTTTTGCTATGTGAGTTCACTGCACTGTATTTCATTTTTTTATTTTTAAATGGACGAAGTAATGCTAGTGTAGATCCATTTCATGCTCATTTAGAGATGCTCGGAGCTAGGTGAGGAAAGCCAACGGACGTATCCACCTATTTCTAGACTAAAACACCTACCAATCATATTACTAAAAAAGAATTTAAACAAATTATACGCCATTTATATATGTTATTTTTAACAAATATTAATAAAAAAGAATTTAAACAAATTATACGCCATATATGACATTTTTATCAATAACACACATACGATTTACAATTTTCGTATTTAGTTAAACTACTTCAGCGAATACTGCATAAAGGAGGCCAGAACACAATTTCATATTACAGACATTTATCTTTATGGACGATGGGACCAACAAAAAGCAGTTTTGACACAACAAAGGTGGAATAACGCGCACTAAAGGTGTGTGATGAATGAGGCAGCAATGAAGAGTAGCCGAGCCGCGCCATTTCCTAAAGAAACATTCTCTGTTCCGCGATTTATGCGTTCCAGTCAGATTGTTGGCACGAAAATCCTTTAAAATACAAGCACTCTCGCACTTTTTTATTCTGTTGTTACTTTTTTATTCACACTCCCATTTTATACGTACATTGTGTATACATATTTTTTCAACGCCTCTACGTTAGTTCACATATGTAGGTACTAGTATGAAATAGAGGAGAAACGTTTAATAATAAGCCACAGCATTTTCCAGCATTTCTTAGTATAGTATACAAAGATATTGATAGAATAGACTTTTCGTATATTTTATTTAAATTATAAATAAATAAGATCCAAATATATGAACTTGCGACCAGCACGTTATAAAATAAACTGTTATATTATTGAAAGTTATAGATGAAATGAAAGTGAAAGCACCATAAAAGTCTTTCATTTTTAAATATAGTAAACATGCATCAGTATTATTATATTACTATAGGTTTATTAGCTTTGTTTGAAATTGGCACAATTAGTGTCCAAATACAATATATTACAATATATAATTTTCAGGGCAAGAACCTTATGTCCTTGCCAGGATGAAGCACGTTATTTTCTTTAAAAGTATTTTTATTTTTTAGACCATTAACTGCTTAACTAACTTTTACAGTATCTACAAATCCAATCAAAAATGATATAAGATTTAAAATTTACTACGATAAAATATTCTAACACGATATTCCCCAACGCTACAAAGTAGGAAGAAAGCTTCAAATACATACACAGACTTCAGATGCAGTGATATAACCATTTATTTTCAAAGTAGTAAATCAACAACTGCATGCTGCCACAGAATGCATACGAATTTTTACAAGCATTCGTTACATCTAAGAGGGACGTTTTCGGTTAAGCTAGATGAATTTATGTGAGAGTCGCGCGCCTTACTTCTCATAAATTTGGCAGTGTTGTTGGAATGCATAAGAAACAGGTGGATTTAACAACAAACATGACTGAAATACATTTTGAGAAAGAATTAGTTTGTACAAGTTTTTTTTTACAAAAATAAATTGTGTTTATAGCAATTCTATAGTGAATTCTCCTGACAAAAGAACAAGCGAAAGGACGGCCTTAAAAATCACTGCTGCATAGCTAGATTAAGCAATTGAAAACTTTGACAGGAGAGAGAACAAAGGCCTCATTTCCATTTCACTCTTCGAGTCAAATAGTTTTTTATTCACAGCTCTTGCTTGATTTAACTATTCTGTTTAAAGTTAGCGAGCTAAGCGCCAGATTGTATTGAAATAATTCTATTTCAACTAAAAATTATTGCTCACACTATACTGTAGTCACACTATACTGTCTGAAACTTAATGTTTTCAACAAAATATTTGTACTGCTACTTTGAATGTGTTTAATATAATTAAAATTATATTATTTTCTAATTAAGAATTGGAGCTCCATATTGATTTCTTAGGTAGGCCTCTGATAGTTAGAGATATATATATATACGTACATTTATATACAACTTAGTAGAATAACTTGTAACTTTTATTATTAAATCTATACATATAATAATAATGAACTGATCGCTGTCTGTACATTAAAAATATATAAAAAAAATTATTATTAGGGATATGTCTTAACGTAATAAAAAATCAAAACAATGATTTATATTTTTTTTATTTGTACGTGCGTTTGTGCAATTTCAATGTGCGCTCGGAAACGGTTTACCCGATTTAAATGTAGTTGACTATTGTATTTTGGTAAGCTTCCCTTAACATTAAGTATTTATTTTATTTTAATCGGTCCGTAAACAACAAAAATTAAGCAATTCAAAGTATAAATTTAACAAAAGTTTGTGATTTAAGTGAGAACGCGGGCAGGTGAAAAAACGAAATAGTTAGCGAGTCGTGGGCGGTCGGTAGCTGCAGTATACATATATTATGACTTAGAAATACCTGTTTTGTTAACATTTTTTTTTTAAAGTGTTATTCCCGCTTGAACGGTTTTCAAGAGGCGCGGTTTCAAATCCCGCTGCGTTCAAATTTTTATACGTTTTCTAAATATGTCTTTTAGAAATATCTACCAATTAAATGAATAAAATTCATAAAAAAATATTACATTAAGAGAGATTAAGATATATTTATATTTTCATCGTTTAAGAATTCCATTCGCAATAAAAGAATAAATGTCCATATTTCTATGATGATCTGAAAAATTATAAAAAATAATTTATGTACAAAAGTGGGCAAAGTATAATATTTATCTCTCAACGTAGTAGCCCGGCTGACATGATACCTCATTAGTCATGCCACAAGATTACGCCTCCCGCTATTAGCATTGACCCTCATCACGGTCTATATTTAAGTGTCATATTGCAATTATGTTTCCATCGACAGTAAATTATAAATGATTTGGAACATCTGTACATTTTAAGGGATAAGTATCTATTTTCTTCAAAAAATAAGCATTCCCGCTAGCACTGTGTATGCAACATACAAACTTTAACGTTGCAAAATTTTATGCTCCTCCGTCCTTATAATTTTTGTAAAAAGTGGCAAAACGTTTTTATAATAAATAAAAATTATTAATTAACTTTGTATACTTCTGTTTTAAAATAGCGTGAAATAAAACACACTAAATGATAGCAAGCAATAAGAAATCTTACGCCATGTCTTATCTATTATTGAAACAGTTAATGAAAATAAGCTATACAATTAAGCACCAATTGATAACGTCACAGACAGACTATGTGTAAGTATTTTCTTAAATGTAAGAATATATATGAATAATATACAATTTTATTCATTTAATAATACTAAATTGCTGTAATAATGAACACAATTTATAATTAATATTGGGTTTAAGAAACGGGTGAAATGTGTTCATAATTTATACATTCGTTAGCGAATATTAGTCAATATTCGTACAAATTGACGTACATAGTCATGTACGTCGATTCATAATGTACCGAACGACGTAGACATAATTTCACCCGCGTTTTCCAACGTGAAAGTTGTAATAGTGTATTAAAAGTTAATATAACTTGTTCGGAAACGAAACACTTTAATGGGAAGGGTGTTTATAATATTTAAAACGATTTAATAGATCTAAATACTTTAAAATATTGGGTTATGATATAGTTTATATATATAAGTAGAGCTCGATGATGTGTCGAAAAAAAAATTTACATTATTGTAAAATGTATATATATACACACACGTATATATATATATATATATATATATATATATATATATATATATATATGTGTGTGTGTGTGTATATATAACAAAATTTAAGATTTAAATTTGATTCACTTCGCACACATTGTACGTGCTTATATATATATATATACTTAAGATTCCACAATAATAATCTGTGATTCCATTATAACTTGATTCGCAATGGTAGAAATATTTAAATTATTTTTAGTTTTCCCTATCTCCTAAGACAAAGTCCCGCGTTCTACTCGACCAGCCAGGTATACTCAAATAGGTTAAATGCGTGTCGATTAAAAACAATATTGACTTAATGGACCTGCCATTGTATTCACTCATTAGAAGCACAAATTGAAATATCCTCGAATTAAACAACTCGCCCTGTTAACGTGTGAAATACGTCTATAATATACAAAATAATTTAATATTCATATATTAAAAGATCCGTACAAATCATGCAATCTTCAATATAACTTGCTACAAATTGAAATTTGTTAAATAAGACCGTTATTATTAAAGCTTATTGGTTTTGTAAATTAATGAAAACATCGAATACATAATGTAATGCTATCGAATATGTAATCACATTATCTGATGGGCATATTCATGATACGAATGGGATTTAACTGGAATTTTGACAAACCATCAATATATTACCTACTTATTAATCTATACATATAATAAAAATGTAACTGATCGCTGTCTAAACAAGAAGGGTATCTGGGAATAAATATTATTGGTGCCATTTATTTGAAACGAAACTGCTATAAAATAAGAGTTTAATTAAGTTAGCTGAATGTTGATTGTCTCTATATGATAACTGATTTCAATTACATATTTAAGCAAAGAACGCCGGTGATGCCGCGAGCGGGTTGCTAGTGTTTTATAATACTTATAATATTATTATCGCAAATATTCAATTATACTTTTCTATTTTTTTGATTTTACATGAATTTTGCAAAATCACTGTATACATTTTACGGTCATTTGGAGACGCTCCGTATTTGGTGGTGGAACGAAGAAACATCCATTATCACATACTTTGTTGTCCTTTTATACCTGTATTTATTAAAATATTATAATTAGGTAAATGGAACTGTTTTCGTAAAGTCTGACATAGTTCAATTTTATAATGTAATATTATCTAGGTAAAATTATAGCAGTGAGCTCTGAATTTCGTTAAAATACTATGCTAGCTTTAAAAGAATCCAATCTTTTTGAAAACTTATAAACTGCAACTTACAGAAATCTTTACGTACAGTTCTAGCTCAAGTTTTAGCCGAAATGTTTGTTTTATGCTGCAAATTTCATATATTACTTTACTTCGTCGTTTTCCTTAAGTCAAAGCTACATGAAATATAATAATTTTAATTATTATTTGTATACAAATTCATTCTATTTTGTTTTGGCTATTGCTCACGGTTGGTCGAGTTATGAATCTTAAGAGCGAAAGCTTCCATTATTCAATAATCAAGGCCAAAGTACAATGTGTAATTTAAATGAGTACATACAATACACAATAAAACAAATAACTTGTTTGATAAGTTTATAAGATTCTATTACTAACTAACGAGGGAAAACTATTTAAATATTTTATTACTAAAATTATTTCATATATTATCAAGTCTACATTTGGGCTACATGTCCTAGGAACTGCTACTGGCTCCTCCTGCAAAGGTATTTGTACGAATCCATGGAATATTAAGGAGTTTATTCTCTAAATTAGACTTCAAAAACTAAGAAAATCTCAGATATATATGTACCTATGTAATCATTTACATTTATATTATATACATATAATACATACAATAATTGTGTACTTAAAGTAAAAAACTGAACAAAATATATATAAAGCAAATATAAGTGGTGAGTTGGGTAAGGGGAGACTTCGGTTGACCTTCGACAAGCGTGACCTTCCTCCAGTATCGATGACACAGTGTATATATATATAGTAATAGACAAAGCGTCAAGCTATAGAAACAAACCGATTTTAAATGTAATCTAGCAATTCTGAACTGCAAACCAGGTTCACGCTATGAAAATTTCGTATTGTCATTGGACCCGGAGACGTGTGCAAATTATCAAGCAAGCCAGGCGGCAAGAAATGGGTCAGTGTTGCAGTGGTCACTGGTCTAGTGGTCACTGGTCTAGTGGTCACTGGTCTAGTGGTCACTGGTCTAGTGGTCCATTCCAGGTCAGGCTAATAAATATAAACTATAAACATATCGTGTATATAAACTATATCGTGTTAAAATTATGTTAAATATGCATTATATATGTGTTATAATTCATACAAGCATACATCATAATATCTGTCGCATTCCACAAATTGTTATTCCACACAAGTTTTACTGCAGTTTCATTTAAGGAGGCAAGTTGTAAAGTTTCTTTAACAACGTAAGGTCGAGACGGGAGGAGAGGGAATTAAAACATATGTAGATACTTCAAGTTTGTTAGCAGTGTAGAGGAAAGTTTGTAGACAATTGTTAATTAAACAGTTTATAAAATCTGAAGGGCTGGCTTCTTCCAATTGAATTATATAGTTTTCTCACATAAACCGCTATCTACAAGTATTTAGAAATCCTGGGGAGATCATTTGTGAAAAGTGATTTGACATCCTTTATGCTTGAGCGTTTAAAATTCTACAAGAAGCAAAACGCGAAATAGGTGTAATAAATCTTTGAATTACGATATGTTTAAACAATTCAAATTAACCTATTTTAAATGGGTTTATGGCCTAAGTAAGAATAGTAGAATCTATGACAACAGTCTACTGCAAAGAATTTGAATCATCAGGGTCAAAAATATATCTCGGATTTTTAATGCAACGCGATATATTCGCTTAAAATAGTGTGTTTTTAATTTAAATAAAATCTATAAATATTACCTCAAGCTATTTAGCCACAATGTGGCGCTATATATTGTGTTAATCAGATTTTAAGTACAATTTTATTGCTAAAATGCGATGGATGTGGGTTGGATCCCCAGAGAAATTATTAGATTAAAATTATATATATTTTTTACATTTTTTAAAGTGTTATTCGCACACTCAGGTAATTGAAAAAGACATATTTAGAAAACGTATAAAAATTTGAACGCAGCGGTCAGAGCTCTTGAACTGTTTTCAAGAGGCGCGGGTTCAATTCCTGCTGCGTTAAAATTTTTATACGTTTTCTAAATATGTCTTTTACATTAAAATTATTTTTTTTCCGTAGACGCTGCGGCGTTTAGCTCCGCTACTCAACAGCGTAAAAAACATGAATCAGTAAAAAAACACAAAATAATATGGTTTAGGTTATTTTTGTTTTTATATGATATCTAAAAGCACATAATATATCAATTTATCATGTATATATTTTAAAAACATCCATTTTGACTAGTAAAATGGTTTTAATACAGTAAATAAACTCATGGACTTGGGTTTATTTGGTCTTGCATAAACAAATTCTAATTGTATTATTGTAATGTGTCTAGTAGTATTATTTCATCGCTTTACTACTATTTATTGAATAGTATAGCACTCGTATATATTTATACGTAGTATAAAACGAAATAATGTTATTTTTTTAGTAAACTCCTAGCATTGCTTCCAAGTTTTGTTACATGATCTTAAAAGCGTTTTTAGTGCAACAGTATGCATCCTCCTAACACTCGACCTCTAGTGCACTATGTGTTTAGTTTTTGAAGGAGGGCTCTTAGAGCGTCTTGACGACTCTTTGTACTGGAAGCATATTCGATAGACATCTTACAGACCGGATATTTACTAGTTTTGTACTGTTATATTGTATAGGGGTAGAATTGTGAGTCTAATATATTCTTTCGCATATTCTTTTATACTTAAGTATTTGTCAAATACATGGTAGTGTGACTATATTATATTTATTTTGTTGATTTTGTGTAATTGTAATGCTTTATTATTAAAGTTTTTGATTTTCTGCACTACTTCTCCATAAATACTTAATCAATGCCAAATTTCGTACTTTTTTACACATTTTGATTATTTACATCATTTTTGTAAAAAGCTCATAAAAAGCTAAAATTTCGTTCGAAAACATTTTCTTTGCGTATTAATATTCAGTGATATCTTTGGACAACAAATATACAATTGTTCAACTCCATCTAGTTTGAATAAAAAGCTACTCAACTAACTTAACTAACTATTTAATTTTGTTGCTGTGTCTGTACATTGAATATATTTATGAAAAAACAATTTAGGAGGATGTAAAAACTGTAATAGAATTTGCTCCTTGATATTATTTTTTAAATTTTTGGCTTTTTGTACGCGCACTTCGTAGTTACTGCACCGATTTGAATGAAACTTTTTTGTTATATAGCTTTCAAGCCTGGTCAGGCTTTAGTATATAATGCAGCAGCATGGCAGCAGTCATTAAGGTATAATGGGCAGTTAAACTATAAAAAATAAGGCACATAAATGGCACATTATTAAAAGTTGTTCTAATTGATAAACATTACTCGTATCAGTTGACACATAAAAATTAAAGATCTGGAACATCATAAAATGTGTACTTAGCAAAAAATTATCAGCCTGATGCGCATTTACCGTTGACATATCAATTTTCAAGATACGGAACAGCTTATGAAGAATTATGACAGTCTGGCTAACCTTTTAAAAAATAGCAAGAGCCCCTGTAACAAATACTGTTTAACGTGATAGGCATTTTCCATTGTCATATAACAATTAAAGATCTAAAAAGTCTGAAGTAGAACGATAATAGACCAGCTTAACTATAAAAAATAAATCAATGCCACATTAGTAAAAAATAATTAGTGTGGTGGGCAGTTTTTGTTAATAAATATTAATCATTAAACTTTGAAGCTATTGTGCCGCAGTAGGGTAGCGTTTGACTGTAAACACGATAGTTGTGGGTTCGATTTCGACTTGATGGAATAGTTAAATTTATATTATTTGAATTATTTCTCGCTGATAAGAAAAAGATAGCCCAATTTTGGGATTTAATTAACACTGTCTCGAATTCGAGCGGTAAGAGAAAAAAGCCTTAAGCTAAAAAAAATATTACAATCGTCTAAAACATCTGATGTGTAAGTTTCAGAAACTAGAAAATTACCACCTTTAAGGAATTTTTAATTTGGGTCAGTGTCAATACCATCATGTAATGTATGCTAGTGATATAAATGCGAAAGTAACTCAGTCATTCTGTCTGTCTGTGACGTCATCACGGCCGAACCGCTAAGCCTGATGAAATTTTATGTAAAGATACTTGAGGGTCAAAAGATGAACATGAATACTTTTTCCCATTTTTTTAGATTTTCCTTGTTTGAAAAGGCCGCCGAAAATACGAGATTTTAGTTCACGCGGACGAAGCCGCGAGCGGGTAGCTAGTATATTAATATTTTAACTTGAAAATATATTCCACCATTCTATATATTTAATATATTATAAAATAGATAATGAAAGATAATGTTATTATTCATTGAAATAATTATAATATAATAAGACAGCAACGGAACAACGAGACGATAATTAAATGTTGCTTAAAATTAAATCTCGAAGGACTTGCTCTGACGCGCTCAGTGTTGCTAGTAAGATATTTAATAATGTTAAAATACGAAGTGGATAAATTTACGTATATTGGCGAATACTTTAATAAAAAAATATACTAATAATGTCTTATTTTAATAAATTAAATAAAATTAAAAAAAAAAATGTCGTTTCTAGTCATCTAAGGTAAAATCTACACGTAATGTATATATATCATAAGACTGTACATATATGGTAGAAAGCCTATTTATATATGTATGTATACACGTCTAATATCCTTTTGTAGCTTAAAAATTTATTATATATAGCGTATGATTATCCTGAGACCCTCAAGTATCTCTATATAAAATTACATCGTAATCGCTTCAGTGGATTGGCCATGAGGACGACACATACAGGCAGACAGACAGACAGAGTCACTGTTGAATTTATAATATTAATATATATATATAATAATAGTATGGATAGCGTTATAAAGGGTATACAAGTCTTACGATATTATAAAAACCATTGCTAATTCCACTCATATGTAGTCTGCAAATGGCCGTTTTTAGTTGAAAATATACTCATATAATTGAAACTAATTGCCATGAATGCCAAGTTTCTTTTTGTTTCAAGTTTAGCAAGAGCTTAGGTATTTGGCAACAGTACGAGTACATTAGAATTTTGAATTTAAATTAGTTTTTTTAATTAAACGCCGTGGTATAGTAGGCAGATGTATAACAAAATACTGTCATCATCTGCTATGCCGATGACACTCTTGTCACAGGCCGAAGAGCTAATTACTATGACGTGGCACGCTTGGCCGATATCGGCACCAGCTAAATAGTCGACCTTATTGAAGCGCTGGGTCTGAGGGTCTCTAAATCGAAAACGGAGGCTCTTTTGTTTCATGGCCCACGCAAGAGTTCTCCTCGTAGGGCCCCTCTGCGCATCCAGGGGCAGGAGGTGGAGGTACAGGCTCAGCAAATCGTAACAAGACCCAATTGCGAAAAGCGCAGCGGGTCATAGCCGTGAGAGCTATTCGGGGATACCGTACGGTGTCATGGACGGCGGCTACTCTCCTGGTGGGCAATCCGCCTTAAGAGTTGCCGGCCAAAGTGCTCGCTAGAGTTCACGCATTCCGCGCAAGTGAGCGGTCGCGAGGCGAGCAGCCATCGACGGAGAGTATCATGCGGATCATAAGAAGAGCGGACGAAGCAATGATCCGGCGATGGAATGAGGACCTGAAGTCCCCAGTGGCAGGTCTAGCAACGATGGAGGCGATCCACTGTCACCTACAACGCTAGGTCAAGTGAAGTTTTAGGGTCCTGACGTTCAGGTTGGTGCAGATGTTGACGGGGCACGGTTGCTTTGGCAAATACTTGCACCAAATTGTACGTTGGGAGGCGTGTCATGAGTGTAATGCGCCGTCAAAATCGGTCCGGCCGTTACAGAGATTAGAAAGAACAAAGAGACCGACACACGGACAGAGTGAACAAAAAAAAAATTAAAAAATATATATATTTTGGTATACCAACTTTACATTTACCGTGTATACATGCATATGCATTGAGTAAAAAGCGGCTATTTTGATTTTATAATATTTAAAATGTACTGTGGACGAGGGGTCCAAGAGAGGCAGCCAGGCAGTCAGCGGAGCGATAGCAGCCTATTATTAGCTTAAGGACAAATGAGATAATAAATATACTTCTACTGTTTAACTAAATTGCACGTGACTAGTGAACTGATTCTATGACATTATTTTAAAAGATTTTAATTAAATATAATATTAAAGAGCTTTTAGAGCTTTTAGCTAAAAGACATATTTAGAAAACGTATAACAATTTCAAATTTTTATACGTTTTCTAAATATGTCTTTTTCAATTTCCTTAGTGTGGGAATAACACTTTAAAAAATGTTAATAAAATAATAGAGCGTTGTTAAAAATAATATCATAAAAAAAAACTAAACCAAAAACCGTAAAGTGAGGGCAAAAATAAACAAAAATATTTTTAACTTTAACAACTACGGTATGCACTGAGGCGAAACGATTTGTACGTATTGTCGACGTGACGTGACACGCCAGTGAGCAAAAACAAGCTGCGATATGTCCGCCGTGTCGGCGCACGGAAACGCCTATTTGAAGTTGCCGTATCTGCCTCTCGTATGCTGATATGAAAATATTGTAAAATAAAATAGAGTATATAAATATTTATTATAGTTTTTACATTTCAATTTGTAGATATAGTGATATAATAACTAATTATTATATTACTATATCTACAAATGTTTTTTTTCTCACTCTACTAATAGAGTGAGAAAAAAAACATATTTCTCTCCAATGGTTACGGTATTTTTATCTTACTCCCCATTGATGTTTATTCTACACTTTTAAACTTTATCACAAATGTTATGTATTAGGCATTATTAAGTAAGTAAGTAAGTAAGTAAGTAAGTAAGCAAGCAAGTAATATAAAGAACAAAAACAAAAAAAAAACATTAAAAATATACCATAATAATATAATATTATATTTATAAGACATTTATATTACGTAAACCTTGTTCTTAAAGAACATTTTAAATTATCCTTAGATTGTGATTGTCGTAATCAACAGTCTGCGAAATACCCAACTTAAGAACCCTTTTTGTGGAACATTAAGATTCACACACATACACACATATGCAAACACACATACACACACAAATACACGTGCAATCAAAAATTACGCATACTTTTACATAATAATAAACGGTGCACAAACCCGTAATAGTCAAGTCACACGAGAGCTTAATATGTTAGCCCTTTAGATAAATATTAAGTTAGTATTTCAGAAAGCCTTATCAATTATTTTTTCTAAATAAATAAAAAAAAGGAAAGTACGTTTATTTTATTTTGGTACCGTTTTTAACTAAATCATTAGTGTTTACTAAATAAAGTTATTTATAATAATTATTATTAAATATGAATCTTATTAAAAAAAACAACTCATTGTGTAGTAAATTGTAAATTTTTTTTTTTTTACTTAAGTTTAATCATTTTAATGTCAAGCATAATTTTTAAGTAGCATATATAACCAGTAAAATAAAAAGAAAGAAAATATTCAGCTTAAAGTTGTTTGAGAAAAAAATCAAATAGTAAGTTACATATATGCATTAATATGTAGGTATATATTTTATCAATACTCGTGCTGCTTTTTATATAACATTTGAAATTACAAGTAAATGGATTTTATATATATCTTAACAATATAATGAATAATTTTGGAAGATATCATTAATTTTGATTATAAATGATCTATTGTAATATTTAAAGATACACGAGTAGGCTTTACAGTAACATCCAAATACTTAAAACATTTCATAAAATATGTACATTTTCCCTATTAGATAATGGATATATTTATTTATATTTCTGATGTCTTTATAAACCCGTAAGATGATAATGCATAATTATTATTAACAATAATGTTTATTTGCTGATTAAGTTTTAATGAAATTATATGTATTTCAATTTTAACTCTCCAGTATAATTCTAGGAAATCAAGTTTCTATATAAATTATATAAATGTACATTATTGTTTATTTTTACTAGAAAAACAAGGAAAATCCTTTTAAACACATTGATATTAAGTATTTCACTTATTTATAAATATTGTAAAAGGATTTTTGGCAAGAGAATATATATGATATATAGAAAAAGATATACCAACGATGAATCGCCAGGCATTCAAATAGGTATATTGAATTTCAAGAACCCTTGAATTGTAATGGGAAGGAAGGTCAATGATAGGAAGCCCTCAACACTTACGGTGCACTAGAGGCAAGTTTAACTGAATATGATGCTTGTAGGTACAAAATACCATTTAAAATAATAATGTTTATTTTTATTATAAAACTATTTTAGTGAATTGGTTAAATAAAGTGCGGCCTTTGCTATATTAGCTGAGTTTGCTATATTATTATTATTTTAGTCCGTACATGACTACGAAACTTGAATAAAAATGAAAATATTGTCAAAGAATGTATCTTCAAAAATTTTTTTATAAATGTAATTTTAATTTTAATTTTTTTTTAAACGATTCTTTAAAAAAGGTTAACTCGAGTAATTATTTTATTTCTCGTATATGCTTAAATGATGTTAAATTTCACGAATAATTGTACTCAAATCACATTTAATATTTTGCCAAATTCAATTGCCTTCAAAATATTTCACTAATGAAAAATTCATGACGAAAACACATCTTCAATACACATCTTATTCCGTGAGTACATAAATCTACATATAAATAGATTCCGGGTTTTGCTGTATATTGGCAAAGTGTAATACGTCGAATATAATGATGTAAATAATATAGTGAATGACAAATGAATCGCATACAGTAATCGGCTTTGTGCTCACGTTTTAGGCTTAATTTTGTTACGTACATACAAATTTTCAGTCATACAAAATATATTATGATAATGCTATTTATGATAACAATTTTGTCTTTCATAAAATTATTACTGAGATTTTGTTATTGAATTTCTACTTGTAAATGTTGTTTGCCAATATTGAAATTGTTTATAATTATATAATGACAATTTAAATGAATGGTTTGAAATAGTTCTCTAGATAGGATGTGGCGATCTGCAACATTCAAAATAGCTAAAGGACAAACAAAGCGATAAGGTAAAAGCCGGATAGTTGCTCTGCTCCACCTTTGAAAAATATTTAGCACAGAAAAATATATATATAAATATATGTACATGAAACACAGATTTTTTATCTAGGATATTAGCCTATTTTGTGAACATAACTAGTAATGGTTTTGAGTAAATCCTGTTTAATTTGACCTCTAAAAGAACGGACAGTTGCCTACTGTAATGGATAGTTGTCTAGCGTTATACTTGCCTGGGTGAGGATAGACGCACCACAATGATTTTTAAATAAAATAAATCTTATATCAATTTAACTTATCAGTATTTATTATTCCATATAATCTATATGAAATAATAATAATAATAATGTTGAGACTCCTTAGTTCCTTGTCACAAAACTATTACAGGTTTTTATTTAATAACTATAATGGCCCAAGCACTGGTGGCTGGCTTTGAAGACCTTGCTTCTCCAAGTTTCAATATATGAGCTACCACTCTTTTTTAATTTTTCATGGTATTCTCTCCTGCTGAAACGCACTAGTCAAATAGATCCCGAAGAGTTGCCTCTCAGTCTCCCGAACGCCATGTCCATCTCTACCTCAGTGATGGGAGGAACTCCCGAATCTCCCACATGTGCAGAGAACCCTTCGGTCGTTCTGGGAGAAATCTGCACTACAAGTTGTCGGAGGAAGTCCGACTACAAAGTTTCCGTTAATGGAGCGCCGTACGCGCGTAGCTTGCCTCAAAATGTTTCTCGGTGACTGTCTACAAATCGGAGCACTGACAGTGGCAAGAAAGATCTCGAACTCTGCAAGGTCTCGAACTTTACTCGAATGCATTAACATACGAGTAAAAAAAGTGGTGCGGAACTATAATCAGAATTTAATATATTCAATCGAAATGACTTATTAATATAAGACCTATCGAAGTTTCATCGCGGTACATTTTCGTTTCTACCGACGAAATGTGTACGTCTATGCTAACGATTTCAATCACATTAAGGTTCTTGCGCTAGCGCCACTAACGTACCTAACAACTAATAACCATAACGGTACATTTAAAATTTAAAACTTGGGCAACTATCCCACTGGAGAAACTATGCGGGTTTAGCCTATGGGAAATTCAATGTGAGAAAGTCATTATTAGTTATTTTTTTGTTTATATATATTTTGACACTTAACACATTTGGCTCGTTCCCTTATTTCCTTATAATATTTTTTTATGTTTAAATGGTTACATAATTAATATTGTCAATTTTATTTACGTTACATAGATATTACGAACTTTTAACTTAAATTTGAAAATTTGAAGCACTACTACAATTAATAGACATAAGTAAATTCTACGCATTGACTATTCTTTTATTTGTTAATAATTGAAATCAGACGATTATTTTGCCAATTGCCTCTATTTTTATCATAATTATGCGTCCATTTTCTTATGATAAATAAAAATATTGTTATTTCCTTTACACTATATGTATTCGACTTTAGCTGAAACCCTTGAATCCAATATAGTTGCAAATATGCCTCGCTTTGAATCTAAATGCTTCTGGATGTTTCTGAACCTTTGCAATGCAGCAATCAATCTGTCGAAAATAGAATGTTGCTGAAAATACCTTACAGAGAACTCGTGTGAAGTGTACATGGAATTTTTGAATATGAAAATCGGTAATAATTTTAGTGCAGTATTTTAATAGAGCTCTTTTTAGAACTTTAATTACCGCCGTTTGCCCCAGCCCCAGCTCTTTAGCCAATTATGCTATTCTTATCGATCGACAGTTCCAAGAGGCGTGGATATAAGCCCAGCTACATTCAAAATTTTATGCATTTTTCTAAAATGTTTAACTATTTCAGATTTAACTCAAATAGTTTTGTATACATAGAAATAATTAAGATAAGAAGAATTACGTTCTCTACAGGTTCCAGAGAAGTTATAACACGTTGAGTTGAGTTGAATAGAACCCAATCCAACCGTCATCTATTCAGACCAAGGTTTTCAATATTTGAAATTATATTAATATTCCACTGAGTGACAATTGTTACGGTGACCGTCGTGTGCATCAAACACATCACATATTATATATAAAATACATAATAAGTAAAAAAATATACCAATATATAGTTCCGCATTAACGTTTGTAGCTTATTCTAAACTGTATTGTATACGTTAATATATTATATGCTTCTTGGTGACGCAATAAAATTCCTTCATAACAGCGTTTATGATGTTCTCGCGATAGCGACAAAAGCCCAAGGCTCACGTACGAGACATTCGTCTTTCAGCATCCACTAAAGTCCAGCCAGTTAATTTATTTCATAAAATATTTACTAATATTGAATTTTATATTTTTATTTCGTTTCTGTAGTGGATTGAAAGTTTAAAATATATTAGTATTTTGTTTTAATTAAAATTTGGTATTTTAATTAAAAATGTCTGTATTACGTAATATAAGCTATGTGCATTTTGGCTTAATTAAATTGAAATTAGATAAAGAAGGTGTTATCAAGATCAAAATATTATATTGAAATAAAAACTGTTTTATATACTAGATAACTATCAAAAATTACTAGGTGTTTTTTATTTTTACTTACTTATATATTTTTGACATGTCCACTCTAGCTTTCTTATATATCTTTTTATCAGTTCAACGCTTTTTCCCGCATAGCATAGGTAATCAGAACCTAGTGTTAAGACACACCATTCTCTATTTTCCGCCAACAATCAAGACATTGCGCCTTGTCTTAGGTGCCAAAACGGAGGAATGAAATTATTTTAAATATAATCAAAGTCGATCGAATGGAAATCGAACCTCAATCAATCGCGTTTACAGTCGGACGCTGTCCCACTGCGCCACGATTACCTTTCTTGTACTTCATCTAATTTGAGTAAAATTAGTATCCATTATTTAATTGATGATAATTATCGAATGAATATAATTTATCAATATTTTTTCTCATAAAAATTAAAACTTTTATTCAAGAAGCAATGGATTTTCATATAATACAATTTTATTTCATTTGTAATACGTAGTCATTTTTATTCCAGGCTCTTTAAAAGTGGGTCAAGTACATACATTTATGAACTATTTTTACTTCAAGAATGGAACCATGAGCTTTTACTAGTATAAATATAGATAATATGTTTGTTTTACTAAAACTACATTTTATGATAAAATTTTAAAAAAATGTTAAGGTCAGGTTCAGACTGTAAAGGCAATTGGTTGTGATGCGTTTTCCACTTGGGGAAATTATTATCATTTTTCGCTCAGGAAAAAAAAACCGCGGCGTTAAGTTCTGCTGCTCCATGTAGGGAGGAAAGTAGAGAACTGAATAAGTTTTCTCTGAGTTCTTTGTGACTAACTCTGCTATGCCGGAAAAAGCGTGAAACTAAAAAAACCGTGTTTATTTTTTGAAACATTTACATATAAAAAAGACATATTTAGAAAACGTATAAAAATTTGAACCCGCGCCTCTTGAAAACCGTTCATGATGTAGAACGCATGGCTTAGCAATCAGAGCGCTTGAACGGTTTCAAATCCCGCTGCGTTCAAATTTTTATACGTTTTCTAAATATGTCTTTTTCAATTTCCTTAGTGTGGGAATAACACTTTAAAAAATGATAACAAAATATACATTTACATATTTTATTATTTCAGAACCGTTGTATGTCTTCTCGTCTAAAAAGTATTCGATACTACGAATTGGTTATGTACATTATTTTTATTCAGTTCGCGTACTCTTTAGCTAGTGCATTAAGTGTAGTCTCGCCTTTGGAGTTTTACATCGGCTTCAGTAAAGCTGGTCTAATCCTCTTAGGAATTTAAAAACAAGTCCGTCTTAAGCGCTGCAACGAAAACTGTCCAGGATTTAGACCACTTTAAAACACTAGGCGTTAGCAAAAAGTGTATAGGTATATAGTTTTCTAAGCAATGCTGAAATTATAGTGAACGAGTAAGTTTGCAGTCAAAATATTTGATCTATATATACATATCCAAGCTAAGCACTAAAAAGAGCCGAAAACGAGTAACTACTCTAAAGCTTTTAAGATCCTTAAAACTGTATGACTAGAAAAAAATCTCTTTTTGCCTGGTTTTACAGTTACCATTGTTATATTTCCATCGTTCGTAGTACAATTCAAAACAAAATCTTTGTTGAAGTAAAATTTATGGGATTGTTTAAAACCTTTAAGTTCTCATGTGCACTCGTATTGTTATGTGCACTCGTTTTCTAAAGTTTTAACGCAGTGGGTTTTGAACTTGCGCCTCTTGGAAACCGTCCAAGTTATTTGACCGCTAAGCCATGTGTTCAACGTTCAAAATGTTTATACTTTTTCTAAAAATGTTTTTCAAGTTTTTCAATTGTTTTGATACGTTTATTTAAAAATTGATAATACATTATATTTGTATGCGTCAAAATATACAGATATTATACAAATAAATATTTTGAACTAAGTCTTCCTAAGTGTATTTTGGGGACGAGAACTTCAAATAGATTTATTAATTATGCCCTAATTCCTCGAGACGAGACATCTCTGCACGATATTTCGCAATAAATATTCATGCTATACTGCTGTGGGTTTTCATCTTGGAAAGAACAAAGTACCGTTTTTCATTACAAAAATCCACAAAATGCATGAAATTTAATCTATAGATCTTCATTGGAGTAATAAATTTACATAAATATCACGTTTAAAATAATTAATGGGATTCTTGTTTTTCTTGTCCATAGAAACAAGTATTGCCATCAGTAGAACTGGTTTGTAATATATTATATCAAATGTATTGTTTTTGTATAAAAAAATATACATATATTCTCTAATGGCAATCCAACCTGTAAATGTAATGTATAGTCGTACACTTTCTAAATGAGCTATAAAGACAAAAGTATTTATCAAACAATGATACTGTGTAATATTTATTTTATTAATTCAATGTATTTGTAATGCATTTTCATAAAACATATTGGCTTTAAAAAGATTTCTCGTATATATACAATAGATAATTAAATAAATACAAATTTCAACATTTGAAAAACAAAACAACTTGCAAATACAAAAACAACTTTAAGAAGCAAGGAAATTGTTGATTATTTTGTTCATGATTTCATTTTGCATGCTCAAGTCATTAAGAACTTTTCCAAAGAAGTTGGTTTCCTGGTACCATTTGCAGATATTGCGAGTTAGTAAATAAGAAAAAATGGACTTGCTTGTGAGTTGACCTAAAATAAGTAATCGCTAGATCTCTCGTTGAATCTAAATGAAAGAAAAATATTACCGGACGGCACATTTGAAGGCGTAAATGATATTCGATTACGAGGGTCGAAATCAAACGGCCTCTCGCCGCTCAATTGAAGCTGAAAAATATAGTACCTATATATATGTATATAGGCTACTATATGTAGTAGTATGTATGTATGTATGTAAAGGTTAGGATTGCCTCATACATTTTGATTGATATGAAAATAAAATTGAATTGGGCGTTGCTTATGAAATAGTTGTCTTTTAAGTTATACGAAGTGTGTATAACTGTCATGTGACGTCACAACTAAAGTGATGTCAGTTTCGCTCTATTTTTGTTGGGGATCACGATATCCGTTTTTATATGAAAGTTTTGTTGCTTTTTCGATTTTTAGATTATTAACTACAAGCTTTTCATATTTATTTTGATATATTATTTTGTTTCTTATGTTATTTTGTAATCCAGATCCAGAATTCATTCAGTATAATTTTTGGCATACTGAGTCAAATTATAATTAGTTTGTAATGTAAGATTGTCGTTTAAAGCGATAAGCCAAGTGAGTAGTAATAACGTACATAATTCAAGCAAAGTTTGAGAATATTCTACAACTTGGTATGCTGTTATTAATTTGAGACGTTCTGATATTAAGCACACACTTGTCAGATGGATCGTATACGAGAACGACTAAACTTCTTCGTCGTTTGAAATACTTTTTGTTTACTTACTATTTGTAGCCCGCGACTGCATTTGTGCGGACTATAAAACGTAAAGTCTTGTTTTAGCCTTTTCCCATAGGAATTTCAAGAGAAGTAATGCTGTCTTACAGCTCCTTTGCACTCCTTAAGGATCATATATGTCGAATTTCAGTTTCTTGCAGTAGTTTCGAAACTGTACGTGTCTTTCAGTCAGTCACTAACGGAAAAGTTATATATATATATATATTTTTATAAATTAAACATGAATGATTCTTTTTAAGTTCATACGGCTTTTTGAAGCTATTAGAGCGTTTAAGTTCCGCATTTTTTTAAAAGGGTTGATTAAATTAAAATTACACAAAGTAATATAATTTAATTTATTTTTATTTCTTAATAAAAGAGATTTTTTTAATTATTATGGAAAGGCATTTGTTGTCCTTTTTGTACAGTAGTAAATAATTTGTAGCATGTGAAAATATCATGTTCAAATTTACCAACAATTTTAATTTTTAAAAGTTTAAATTAAAAAGTTATAGATACAAAAGTTATAGATATTTTACCGTTTTCGTAGTTTAATATTTCAATACTTAAATGTATATAAAAGTGTATATATATGCATGTTAGTTTCATAGTATCAAATACGAGCGATAGGAATATAATTAAAGTAAAAAAGTATAGTATGTGGCCGTAAAATAAATAATGAGTAAACAAATTATATTTCTTCCATACTTTGCTGGATTCCCAGAGAGAAACTTGTTCCATTCTTTATTTAAAAAAAACCGACTTTGCTCTTATGTTAAGAAATGCAAATGATTAACTTACTATTTGATGGACCAATGGAAATTATAAAGGCATATTAGGCAATTATGTAGGCCATAATATAAATATAATTAGAACAATGTACCATTTGTAAACAATTTCAGCCAATAACAAGAGAATGCACCAGGCTGTACTCTGTAATATGCATGGACATTTACATACGCAGTGTGCGCTGTGCGCGTTACGTAATATGATTGAGAAATATATCAAGCCTGTATTGTTTAGAATTAGGCTGTCAATATGTTATAGGAAACAGCGGTTTTTGTGAATATCATAAATAATAGAAAATTGAATCGTAGTGATAAATCATTATCTACGACTACACTACTATCACTATGTCGCAATGTAAGCATTGCGACATAGTGATAGTAGTGTAGTGATACGTTTAAAATAAAGTTTTGAATTTTATTACTTTCTTTATCAGCTTCCTGCTTTTTCCTATATAGCACGCTAGTCGGTGAGAACCCAGTGTCGAGACAAATTGTTTGGCGGAGCTCAACGCCGTCCTTTGTCGAGTCAAAGCACAGAAATGAGAATAACTATTATAATCATTTCTCAGATTTATAAATTAAAATTATATATCCTGTTACCGGCTTTTAATATCAAGACCGGAAATATGATGTATGTTTATAAACTTCAATGGTATTTATTATATATTAGTCATTTTAAATTCCAAATTATTTGTAAAATATTAATAATTTGGTGCTTCGATTCTCTTTCCGCTTCATTTATAGTCATTAAACGTATCAAGTCAAAAATCACATACATATATAAACACAAAGTTTGAAATTTATAATATTAGTAAGATATTTAAATCACCCTGTTCCTTACATAATGTAGTCGCTTCCAATTTTGAATATTATTATTCGTACACTAAGTCAATAGGAGTTGACAGATTGGACTGATATAGTAAGCCGGATCTTTGTTTAGTAGTACAGTAATTTTAATTGTGTAAACTATGTAGTAAATAGTTATCACTTCTGATTAATTGTTTAAACAAATTAATATGCTATATTTGTATAATAATTAAATTAAATAATAGAAAATTGAATCGCAGTGATAAATTCACTATTTACTACTACACTACTGTCATTATTTAGGTTTAAAAAAAGATTTAAAATAATATTACTTTTTTTAAAGTTTCCTTCTTTTTCCTGCATAGCACGATTGAAAATATAATCGAAGTTTTAAGTCTTTAGCTTTTTTGTGAGGATGAAAGGTCCCCACTTTTCGTCCACACAAAAAAGTCCAATAATATTGTGTCAATATACAAAACGCAATCGTGGCGCAGTCCTATTCTAAGTAACGAGGATTTCTCTTTTACTTGTATTTGTTTAGTCCTTTTTATAAGCTCCATCTTCAAGCTGGCATTAAGAAATGCCTAGCCAGGATCTGCCTTGCTACTTAATCTTCTCCATTTTGCACGATCTGCAACATCTTTAGTGGTTAGTCCATTGGCTCTTATGCCCTGCTTCACGATATCTAGCCATCGCTTCCCTGGGCGTCCAAGGGATAGATATATCTCGGATATCCAGAGACAGATAGATATAGACTCCGTATCCTGTCAAATATGGTATACGCAAATTTAGCATTATCAGTTGAATCTATTTTCGTGATAAAATTATTGCTAGAAAAAGATATTGTTTAACACCAATTATAATTACAGAAAATATAAACATAAACAGAAGCACGCAACATCTCATGTCAGGGATTCATACCATTTTGTTAGCGAACTGAAAGACCTTAAGTTAGCTAACAATGAAACCATGGTCAGTTTTGATGTCCAATAGCTGTTTACCAGTATACCAATAAAGGACTGCATCAAGATTGTCAAGAGGAAGCTAGAGAGGAAAACCAGATGCATGATGAATATCTTGAACTTTTAGAACACTGCCTAACATCTGGATATCTAGTGTTCAATTATGGCATTACTATGGGTTCGCTGTGTCCCTAGAAATAGCAGATATATACATGGAGGACTTTGAGGAGATGGCTCTTAGCAGTGCATCATGATTTCCTAGGATATATAAGCGGTACGTAGATGATACTTTCACAATTTACCTACAAACAATATTGATATATTCCTAAACCAACTCAATTTTATTAATAACAAAATTCAATTCACAATAGAATTACAGTCAAATAATTCTTTAGCTTTTCTTGATGTTTTAGTTATAAAAAATTCTAATCGCACAGTAGGCCACACAGTGTATAGAAAACCCACTGATACATACAAATATCTCAATGGTGAATGCCACCACCACCCTACACAGTTATCTACCGTTGGCAAATCTTTGTTACAGAGAGCCCACCACCTGTGCGACGCTGAACACCTAGGGGACGAGCTTCGACAGGTAAAGAATGCTCTTCATTTGAACAAGCTGCCCGTTTTCTGCCAGCGTCGTGGGAAAACCAACAAGCCGCTCAAAGTGGAGAGTGAACCAGCACTACTACCAGGACAGTTACACACAGGATGGGCAATATCTTAACAAAAGCTTTAGTAATAGCTATATTTAAGCGTAACAAAAGAATGAGCCAGTTTTTGAGACCAGTGAAAAGTAACATTCCTTTGTCTGTGCTGGTATATACAAACTAGATTGTGACTTTGGCTTATCTTACATTGGTCAAACAAAGAGGAGCATTGGTATAAGGGTGAAGGAACACATCTCCGATGTCAAGAATGGGCGTATATCGAAGTCAGCTGTGTGTGAGCATACAACGGATAAACCCAAACACTACATCAGGTTTGATAATCCTCATATTCTGCTTATAGATAACAGATATATCCCAAGGTAGATCTGCGAGGCTATTGAAATACACAAACACGCGTCTGATTGCAAATGCGATCGGTTGTGGGTTGAGTTCCACCACTCAACAATAATGTTGAATTCGAGCGGAAAGTGGAGAAAAGAGTGTTTGGACACTAGGTCCTCTGAGACTACCTGGATATGACTATCTTTTTCATGGTTGTAACAGATATGAGAAACATTTTTTGGCATCGCTGAAGTTTTTGTATATTTGCTTATTCGCTTAGTACTCATGTTCAAGGTTGTACAACTGTTAATAGAAGTGGGCACAAATGCATTTAAGACCGTCTGCGGGCCACTCATGTAACTCAATATCTTTAATAATGGTAAAGAAATTGATTTTGGGTGGGAGGTGGAGAATGTCTAGGTCACTCACACTAGCAGCGGCTTCATGGTATTTCCCAAATTACTATGCGGACAAAGTATTATTCCTACAATTTTAATAAAAAAATAAAATTCTAGGAAGTTTATTTATTACTTTCGTGTGAAATCTTTAGTGACCAATTTAAACCCGAACTTTGTGCTTAAGTTTTAAGTAAAATGTATTTCAAGAAGTATAGGAATAAGAGAAACATAAATTGCACTTTCCTCCATTAATATCTCTCTAGAGAACAATTGTTGTATCCGCAAGATCCCTACTGTAGAGTGGAGAATTGAAAATTCAATTAAATTAAATGCTATTGTTATTTAACATTGAATCTTTGAATTGAATTTAATTACACAATAATATATACAAATAAAGTATATTTATTTATTATGTCTGTTTTAATTTTTGTTACCATATATGTTAGATTTACTTGTAAAAGGTTGAATAATTAATATAATACTGTACTGTACTCTTATTTATGTATGACATTTTTCTTATTAAATAACCAAATAAATCAAACAAATGGGATCTGTTTATAAAAATTGAGAATTTGTCGCAAAAAATAATTACGAGAACATTTATATTATAAAATTATTTTTTTCTTAGTACGACTAGCCATTATTGCGTGCTTATTTGCACGACAGGCCTTAATGTTACATGTATAGCTATCATATTTTTACATTAGACTCTTATTTTAATTTATAACGTAAAAATTCAAGTTAGAAAACTTAAAAGATGTACTTACAGCTAAAGCATAGGAAATACAGCTATACGAGTGTTTGAACAGCTGATGAAGTTGGCTCTTGAACCGCCTCGCGGCTTCGAAAGGCGGTAAGTTTGCACGCTGTTATTGAGCGCTCAATAGTACTGGGGAATATTGTTTGGAGAATATTGCTACTAAAATCGTATATTTACTTTTTAGTCTAATATGGTTTATCTTTGCTAATATTATAAAGAGGTAAAGTTTCTAGCTTTGTTTGTTTGTTTGTTGGAGATAATCTTAGGAAATACTAATCCTACCATGATTTTTTTTTCAGTAACAGTATGCTTCACTATTTAGGATTGACATAGGTGATATTTTCTTTTACAGCGTTTTTGTAGTTCAGTGTCAATACACTCCGTTCTCCACTTTCCGCCCGATATCTAGACATCGCGTGCTGAGTGGCGTGTTAGGTAACAGGTAATAGAATATTTTTAACATTTTTTGAACGTTTAATAAATTCGACGCAGTTGGATGTAGCAGCTAGCGCTTGGATGGTTTCCAAGAGGCGCGGGTCGAATCCCGCTGCGTTAAATTTTTTATATATTTTCCTAAAATATACTTTTCTTAAAATAGGTTACCGAATGTTTCGTTAAATGCATCGATATAAAGACCGACCAGCCATACCATTTAAGTATATAAAGTAAGGTGGTTTTATTTTGCTTCTCTTAGTAAATCATAACGTCGTCATGGCGCAGTAGAACTATTTTTTACTGTAAAAACGATTATTGTGGGTTCGATTTTCATTCGGAGGAATATTTTATTTTTTACTTCTCCGCTCGGGTACAAAAAAAGGCGGCGTTGAGCACCGCCACTCAACACGCATTGTCTCGAATTTGGGGGAAGCTAATTCAATATTTTAATATAATAATAATTTAATATTTGTATAATAATTAAGACATAGAAATTTGGCACAGCAATCACAAAAAGCCAAGTACTCTACAAATGTAAGAAAAACATATAAAATGGAAGAAATAATCATAAGGGATGAAACATATTCAATACGTCAAAATTGATAAAAGTTTCGATTGGGGCTTAAGTTATATTGGTTTTGATTATCAAATGTCAAAACTTCACGCCTACACTCGTCAGCTGAAAAGATATGAAATATTTGTAACTTATATACACGTTACATTTATTTTAGATTCCATTTATAAATAAAATGCTACAAACACTGATGAGAAATTATAAATAGTTTTTTAATAGTTTGTTGTCCTACGCTATGTCATAAATTTCGTAGCTTAAAAAAGTATCAGGTAAATTTTGAAGGAAAATTGTGCTACCAGAGGAATATGAAATGTGGCTTACTTAAAGTTTATGTAGAGCAGGATTTAAAAAAACAAAAGTACATTAAGTTAATCAAATAAAAATTACACTCAACACCATTTGTATAGTGTTTTAAGCGTCAAAGAGGCAACTAGTATTTATAAAAAAAATTGTCAGAGAGAACCTAGTGTCCAGACACTCAATTCCTTACTTTTCGCGCGATTTCCGAGACTTTTTGTTCTGATTGTTGTGCACGCTTTGTCTTAGGTACCAAAGCGGAAAAATGAAAATAATTTAAATATAAAAGAATCGAACCCCCAACCCAATGCGTCTTGTCATTACAGTCAAATACTATACCGCTCCGCTAGTATTTATTAACAGTAAGCAAAATTAACAAAGAGTGCCTACCTAATGAGCATTATGATGAGTTCTTCTACAACTTATAAAGTATTCTCTATTGTAGTCAATGCGATATTGGATCGCTATTATATTGTGTGTAATGATGGTTTGCCAATTAATAGGGAGCTTTGTGCTGCTGTTGCATGTAACTGCATAATGTATACCATATGAAGCATATTCTAGATACTGCTCCGAACACAATATTGTCTAAATCGCATAGTATTCTCCAAGTTATTAATATCTTGTTAGTTTCTATTATATTCCATGAAACTTATATATTTGTATATTGATATCCGCTTACGTGTACCTATATATTGAATTTAAAAAAAATATATAAATAAAAGCTTTGCCAAATAAAACAAACTTTGACAAATAAAACAAACTTTGACAAATAAAAGCTAACCTAACCTAACCTATCCCACCGTTACTGTCGCGCTAGCATTTTAAAGTATTATATGACTATTTATGCTTTTACCCCAGGATCTAGTGCCAAGAGAGATTCCAGAGAAAATCTAGAGCCAAGACACTCCGTATTCCAGTTTCGGCCCGAATCCGAGACATTGTGTGTTGAGTGGCTGAATTTAACGCCATACTTTGTCTTAGGTACCAGAGTAGAGAAATGATTTTGTTTTAAATATGCTTATACCCCTGAGATGGATCGAACCTATTACCAATCATATTTACAATCAGATGCTGTGGCACATTACTACGACAGTCTCCACTGAATATTACGTAATCAGATATCCTTCTCGACATACGATCATTATTTGTAATAATTTTTGGTTAACAAAGCGCTGTTAAAATCTTTCTACAGAACTGCTAACAAGTAAAGTTGAAGCAACTATTAAGCGCCGTGACGAAATACGAAGGTATAGATTAAGTGGCTAAGGCTCTTGTAGGAAGATATTATCAAAGGTTCGCGATAAAAAGAGCTGAATTGGCTTCGTGTAAAATATCAAATTTAAACACCTATGACAAACAAACCTAGGGGTAATGCACCTTTTTATACACCTTTTTATATTTTACATTTGATTTAATTACACAATCTGTATTATAATATAAAATCGAAATATATCGAATAACAATAAAATCGTACACTAAAATAATCTATTTTTTTAATTTTCTCCCGCAAAGCATGGTAGTTAGAGAGAACCTAGTATCAACACTCCGGTCTCCACTTTCCTGCCGAATTCGATACATTTTATATTGAGAGGCGAATCTGGATGTAGCTCTTGTTCACCAGAGTGGAGAAATGAATCGAACCCGCAAAATATAATGATTACAATCGTTGTCTTACCACACCACGGTGGCATCTATTTCTTTAATCATTTTTTATTTATATTATTTATTCATTGTATATTAAATTATTTAGATACTTTAATACTTTGATGTACATATATCTTTAAATATTTTGTACTCAATGCTAACATTGATACAAAATTATATTACAACACACTCTTTTAATTTTTCTGTGAAAAACTGGAAGCTAACACAAAATTTCCTTGTTTGTTTGTTTAGAAAAGGCAATTGCCAAGCGTAAAGTCAAAACACGTAAAAAAAGTGTCTCGTATATTTCAGAATCAACGCCCGGGAATGCCAAACACATAATGGGCGTTGAAGTTTCCATGGAAAATCGTTTTTGACGCCAGTGAAGCGGGGCGGACCTCTATTTTCTAATAAATCAAAGCGTACATGAAGAACTTATTTAACTTAATAATTGCCTGGAATGGTCCGACCGATTTTACATAGTGAAATTGAAATTAAAATTGCCTATCAGGGAGTTTAATTAAATTCCGAATTTAATTTCAACTAACCGCATAATGGTTGACACATTGATTTTACAATTACCACTCAGTTTCAGACTCAAAATCCGATAATGTGAAAATTAAATCTACATCATATTGGACTTGCATTTTATGTGATGTCAAATCGCTTTTTGATGAGGGGCTATAAGTATTGAGTGACCGGATTGCGAACGAGCATTGAGTGCTGTACGGTTTGACGTTTGCGTAATGCAATTATGATTGATCGCATTTAGACATTTCTCATATGGAATTTGTATTGAGCCTTCTAAAACATTTAACACATATACAGTCTTTAAGTGTAAATAGTTACAGCTAGCTTAAGATATAACTATTTGTGTTATATCCTTTTAGTTGGTTATAATTATATCTGTAACATATTTGTGATTTTTATATCTACTTATATTGTATAGAAAGTAATATGTAGAGAATGTTCCTTCGCAATGAAAGAAAAAATAACATTATATTTAAAAATAGTTTTGCTTATAAAAATAATAGCGACCTGCTCGCTTCTTCAAAGCGTAAACTATAGCTATTTCGTATTTTCGGTCGGTACGTCGTAAAACAATAAATTTTCTGGAAATCTAGAAAAAATTGCCTATGTTCTTCTCAAGACCCTCAAGTATATTTATTTAATCATCGTCAAATTCGGTTCAGCGCTATGGCCGTGATGACGTCACACACAGACAGTTACTTTCGCATTTATAATATCAGTATGGATGTGTAATTTAATTTAAGTTTATTCTGGCCTATAACAGATTTTATGTTATTTATCATCCACTTCAAAATAAATTGCAATACGGTTTGTATTAAACAAGCTTATTTAATCGAATCAATTTGTTAGAAGTGACCTGGTGCTTTGTAAATGAATTTAATATGCCTATACTATACTTACCATCCATTCTATAATTATATAGTTTACTTTTGTGAATAACACTGGCCAATGCTGGCGAGGTTTGCTAGTTAAAATCTGATATAAGACAGGTTTCTTAGTCTTCTAAATATATCTCAAGTGAAAAATTAAATACTGTCTCTCTCTGGTATCTCTTTACAAGTATATACAAAAGAAAGAGAATAACCACTTTAGCATTTCATGGATTCACCGGGCTATCGCGTTGCAGAGGTCGGCGGGCAGAGCAAAGGAGTGGACTTGTGACCCAAGTCCAAGGCTTTTAAGTGCATTCTCCTTAGCAGTTTGTTTTTTTTTCACTATTTTAATTGGTAACATATTAGGCGGAGAGCTCAGTGTCATATTTCTCCACTGACCATTGACCTTACGAACCTAGATAAATATGTTGTTTATTATGGTATCGAGAATGAGGTCAAATACAGTAATGTCTGAAGTTTGTATTTAAAGAGTACAGATAAGGTTCCTGTCATTATTATGAATTTACAGATATGTGGATCTTTTTATACATTATTATTCAATATTTGTTAATTCCAGTTTATTTATAGAAATATACGTATTTTCCATATTTTTTATAAAAGCAAAGGAAAGTTTATCTATGTAAATATTTAAGCACAAATAAACATTGTTTACGATATTATCGCGATAAAGGCGAAAATACGTATCGATAAAAACTTGTTAGTACGATGAAACGATGAAGCTTCCTCAAAGATTGTTTTTCCAAATTCTTTATTTTTCTTTCGTGAAACAGCTATTAACGAGAAAACCCGGTGGATTTTTCTCGCAATGAAGATTAAAATAAGATAATGAAATTGCCAAAAGAATTGGACAATATATGTTTATATTGTGAATTCAGAAATATATTAGTCACTTCTTGTTTAATAGAATTGGGGTATTATTTTTCAAGATTATCTGCAACTGAATAATAAAACTAATTACTTTACAAGAGAAATTGCTTAATGATGGAAATTCGAAGTATTTTTTTACACAGTGAAATTTAAATAAAAGTTAAATATATAAAAATTATAAAGTTTAACTTCTAATTTTAGAAATCATAAAATGAAATATAAAATTTTAAAATGAAGAATACATTCACACACAAATATGGACGCGTACTCTTGGACAACAAAGCCGAGCCTTTTGATCAATTTACGTTTACGTTTGCGACAGCAAAATTTCGAAACGCTAATTATGTCTTCTTTAGATAAAATTTTACAAAGCTTTGTTAACTGTTCTTTGCTTACACCGGTTTTACCGAAATTATTTCACGAAAAAGTTTTTTTTATGAATTATGAGCAGATGCAATTCACCCTGCAATATTTTTGCTGCAATGAAAAATATATTGGGTTGCGAAGTTTCATAGGACATTAAATAAAAGAGTAAATAAAATAAAACGCAATAACTATAGTTGTGACAATGGTTATAACAGTTATAACAACCGGTCTCTAGGAATATTTTTTTCTAGTTTCATAAATGTACATAAGTAAAGTGTATGAACACGTCACTAATCACGTGTAGTTTGTATACCTCTTAAAGCATTTTTATTAAATTCAGCACAGAGAGTGCATTTTTGAACATATTTTAGAATTATATCGTTTCTAATATAGAGAGGAAGTGTAGTTTAAATTTCAGTGGACATGACAAGATACTTACTACTTGCTAGCGAAGCATGCAATTTCCCTTACAAAATTGGCTCTTTACCAATTTTCTGTGTTCGATGTATTGCGATTTATCATATATTATGACATTGTATAATGTGGTTGCTTAGAATATATTGACGCACATTTATATCACAATTTTAGGTGAGATAATTCGTAGTTAAGGAAGAATTTACGTTGAAAATATGTATTTTACATATAACTACTGTGGATCAAGCGAAATAAGTTTCCGTTCGGTATGTGTCGCATACACATTTGTTTGTTTATTTAAAAATGATATAAAAGTTGCCTTAGAAAAGTGAATGTCAAACACATGACAGTTTGTGTAATTTATATTGTATTACTAGCGACCCGCTCGTGGCTTTGCCCACGTAAACGACATAACTAAACTATTTAGTATTCTTGTTATATGTATAGATTTTATTATTTTAATGAATTCTTTTCTTTCTGTATATAAACTTTAGATGTGCTAAACATTCTTCACATTAAACTCCTCTATATTTTCATTGTTTCTTTACGTATTCATGAATAGACATGATAATTATATGTTACACTAAGTTATCACCTCCAAAAATTAAATAAGTCCTTTATGTGTCTGAGTATACGCATATATAATAAGATTCCGCAACCTATGTTACATAAGCAACCCCAGAAATTTAAAGACGTTTTAAAGACAATATTAATAAGTAAATTACTTTGTAGAAGAATATTTGAAAGGTAAAAATGTGTAGAAGTAGTATGTTTTGGGATTGGTTTAGGTTAGCTACCACTGTATCAAATGATAAAATTGTAACTTTTGTATTTTAAAAGAGCAACTGTTGAGTTTCTCGCCGGCTTTTCTCAGCAGAACTGCCTTCCGAGCCGGTGGTAGCTTTATGTTCCTTCGACGATTCAAAAGTACTTGCAAAAGTCTATTTGAATAAAATATATTTTGAATTTTAATTTGAACTTAAATTTAATGAAATATCTTTATACTTACAATCGTTATATCCACATACAGTGTGTCAAAAGCATAAGGGAAGCCCGTAACATGTCAGAAAGCAGCTTTAAATAATGCTAGTGACACTTTTAATTTGGCCATTTGCGTGAGAAGATTAGAGACGGGACGGTTCCAAAGGGTCACAGTCACAAAGGATGACAGTAATGACGTAAACTTTTACCACATTTTAATTAAAAGCTAATTTTTAAAAGCACGAGCTTGAAAACATTCTTTGCCAGAATGATTTAATAAAAGAGTCGTTACCAAGGTGCGTACAGATAACAAGTTTTTAGTAACGTTTTCATAGGGTGCTAGCTTCAAAATTATCGTCAGTAGCTTATTTCTTTTCTTACTTAATATAAAGTATAACAACATCCATCTTATTTCTTTTATTTTGGTAACTTTTTTTAAGCTTCAAGCTTTTTCTCAGTAATCTGGCTATAACTTTTTGTCATGACACTCCTTTCTTCGCTTTCCGCCCGAATTAAATACATAGCGTGTTGAGTGACTAAACTCAACGTCAAACTTTATCATACAGAGCAGGGAAATGAAAATAATTTTAATATTTATTACCTCGAGTGTGATCGAACCCACAACCATCGTGCTAGTTGCTGTTCCACGCTACGCCACGCCACGCCTATAGTACGCCACGCCTATAGTAAAAATTTAGATAACCAATCGATCGTTACTGTTATACATATACTTGAATTGAATTTTAATCTCGATAGAAAATGAAATATAGAAATAAAACACACAAATAACACGTAAAACATCTTTATTTACAAAGTGTATTCACAGTTTAGAGCTATATAATATTTTTATATATTCGTATATTTTATAATTGCATGTAATGGTACTTTAGTACAATTCAAAATGGAAAGAAAATCTATTCGGAATTTCATAATTTACATAGAGGCATAATATTTACATTATTATTTTACATCTAACTCGAATTTATGTAAAAATAAAGAATAAAATAAAATATAATTAATAACTCATTATCTTGTCACTTAGATCACTTTTTCATATGTCGTAAAATTACACCAGAATACGAAAAAGTGAATAAAAGGAAATTTCAAACTTTATATAAACAGTACACGTAAAGCTGAAACAAAATTGTGATAAAACGAGAGTGTTCATTAGAAACACTGACACCAATGTAATTAATATCACCGTTACAAACGAGTTATGCGATATTGATGACGATATCGACTTCGCTCTGTAATTTGATTTTCACTCTTAATATGGTTGTATGTGCTATATTTAAGTAAAGCTAGTAATATATTTCGTAAATAATACTCTTAGTTAGGAATTGTTTAAGTAACATTTTTTTTTGTTGAACACGTTTTAAAAAACATGTAATAATTTGAACGTAGCGGGATTCGAACCCACGCTTCTTGGGAATTGTCTAAGCGCTCTGACCGCTAAGCCATACATTCATTACGTTCTAAAGTGTAAAGTAAAACACCTTTAAATCTTAAAATATTTTAATAAAATAAACTCAATTGAAAAGATTCATCTAATATTATTACAGTCCAGTATAACCAGATACATATACTGAAACAAAATAACGCGCATATTAGAATAACGCGAAAGGGAATTTACAATGTGAAATTCACAAAGTAAACCATTCGGCCAAAATCGCAAATTCCTGCTTTGTTAAAATGTGATATCGAAATTTAAAAAACATTACAGCGGCCTGTATATTGGAGCGCAAATCAATATACGCGTAGTGCTAGCTTTTAAGTTCTTTTTAATAACTTTTTTAATTTTCACACGTCACTAAAAGTTGAACAAAATACAATATTTAGGCATTTACACGTTTCTGAGTAATTATTTTTTAATACAAATATATTCACAATATATATATATATATGATTTTATCTACATTTTATTGATCTGATATAATAGAATAATTATAAAAACAATATTAGTTCTTGCTATATTCAATAACTTAAACTTATAAATTTTGCTAAACATGTTATTTCTTCATCACTTACTATATATTCAATATATGTGCATATAAGATTTTATCTTTTTCTACGAATTAGATTTTTGAATATAGCAATTTTTTTTTCTTTGAATGAAGAAACTTTACACGTCTAGAATATATACAATATTTCTTCCATATTAGGGAAAAAAGAACATGAAAAGTAACACGTTTGATCTTTTCGGTTTTATTTGTCATTCTCTTAGCAAACATTCGTATATTGAAATGCCGTTTATTTAAATTAATGTGTTTGAGGACCGATGCTGATATTAAAAACAAACCTAAGGGCTTATTTATTCGATACAGAATTTTCATGCCAATATTTATTTATTTATAAAAAGGAGCACTCAAATATTCAATATGCAAATGTAATTTGCTTCAACAAACAAAATCAACAGTTTCAAATTATAAAAGCCTTTAACTATACCGATAATTATTCTATTTTAGTGCTGCTGTCTAAGCAGCTCGCTATTTAAATTAGATATCATTGTTTATTTTAGCTTCAATAAAATTTTAAGTTGTTCATTGAAAACGTACTAGACGCTTCAAATGATTAGAGAATTATGAATTTATGTTTTTAATTATAATTGTTTGTTACATTATATAGGATGCAATAAAACAGAAATAAAATATTACAATACAATATTATATATTACAGTAACCATAATTATTCATTTGGATATCATGTTCTAAGTTAATCAGACAATAAGTTTTATAATAATTCGTTTTTTCGTTAGCTAATTGTTTACTTTCTATTAAATTAACGCATTTTATGCCTTTACAATTTTGCTGTGGCAACATTTTCGCGTCATCTGGATATACGTATTATATTATCACAAGTTTGTATGTTATGTGTGTTTTGGAAGTTGATTAGTGCAAGAAATGAATTAAGGGCAAAGTCGGTGAGTTTTTTTATAGTTATTGCAAAAAGAATGTAGATGTTTGGCTTCATTTGGGAAGCGGCACTTTGCATGGCTGCTGGACGTTCACCATTGAGGACGTGGACGACAACTGATGCGGAATCTGTTACAATTTTATATAAAGTTATATTAAATGAATATATAACATATAAAGCAATGATAAATAAACTAAAATAAAAAGAACTAATTTCCTAAACATTTTCAGCAAGTTCTTTCATTTAATATCCATATTGTAGAGGTGTATTAAAAATAACTCGTCCACCATCTTGTGTGTTCTACCATGTTGAATTTTGCTCGGGTAAGAGAGATCAAATACAATGTCTCAATGTCAAATTCGGGCGGAAAGTACAGACCAAAGTGTCAAGATATTGACATGATGTAGGTTCGGTTTGCTTCGGGACAAAGCGTAAAGCTGACAATCATATTTACTTAGGGTACTAGTTTTAGTACAATACCTTGTTAATTAAGTTAAGTTAAGTTTGAGATTTAGAGTAAATTTAACTAATTTACTCTAAATCTCAAACTTAACCATTCTATAATTACTTTTCGTTTTTCAAAGACATTTTTTTAAATAATAGAACTGAAAATTAGATGTTTATTTGTTAATTTAATTATAAACATCTAATATTCTACATTATTTCATACGAATATATAGTCAAAAATGTCTTTAAAATACGAAAAGTAATTGTAGAATGGTTAAGTTTGAGATTTAGAGTAAATTTAACTGTCCAATTATAATTAACAAGGTATTGTAGTAGTTAAGTTTTGAGCGTCTCGTCTTGCTAATACTTTAAAACAGTTATATACATATCACTCGGGGAAATGATTATATTTAAATTATTTTTATTTCCCACTCGGGTAAAGTGGAGAACTGCGTATGTTGACCAGGTGAGGTGTGGTTGAGGTGAGGTGCGGTTGAGGTGCCATTGGTCAAGTGTAAAATTTTAGTAGAGGTAACTCGGATCAGAAAAAAATAATTTAAAATCTAGGTTCACACTGGACGCCTCGTTTACAAGCTTTTGTAGTGTTTTTTTTAAATTATTAAGTAATTATATTTATAGCTCTCTGGCTTTGCGTAAATATGAAAAAGCTAATTATATAGTTTTTAAGATGACAACACACTCCATTAACAAACTAACCCAACCTCAACACATTATTTATTCAAAGACCGTAGAAAATTCAATATTTTTCAAATGGGTTTCAAATTCATTACTATTATTAGGTACTGTCCGTCACTATTTGTTTTGTAATATAAGAGTATACATACATGTGGTTTTTATATGAGTTAGATATTAAATTAAAGATTTATAACCAACCTGAACTGCTAGGTGCACATGTATAGTTTCCGGAGTCTCTAGGCGATGCTCTCGCTATAAGGAGTCGGCTGGTACGAGTGCGCTGTTCCGTTTCAACGCTGATGCCACCACGCTGTGCGTAGTTTACCACATTCGCACCACGATACCAGTATATAAAGCTGGGGACAGAACTATTTTATACGTCGTTTATGAAAGAAAGTAATTAAATATTTTAAAGAAAGAATTATTGTATTATTATTACCAATAAATAACCCAATACACACACACATACGCAAAACACGAACAAAAATGTATAACATATGTATATACATTTTTTCTCTTTACTTATTTTTGTTGTGCTTCTTATAAAAATGAAAAAGATAATTTATTAATTTGCTAATCTTAAAGGTGCTAAAACAGAAATTTTGTAATTTAATTCGTCAAGAGCACGTTCCAATGCATAATTGATGGGTTATATAAAAAATATGGAGGGGTTTGAACTTATAGTTTGATATTGCAGCTTCAAATCTTGCTGCGTGGAAATTGTTATACGAATATTTAAGTACGTTATATTATAATGAGAATTTACAGTTTTATGCTTTTTAGATTACCTACTAGTGTTTAAAGAATATAATATATTACTAATATAACTTTTTTCTTATTATAATTCATACAAGTTATACATGTAGGTTATTAAGCAAATATTACCTGGGCGGGTCGGGCGCGTGTCTAGCAATGCAGGTGAGGTTAATATCAGAGCCAGCACGGACAAATAGCTCTGGTCCCGACAGAATTTCAGCTTTTGAAACTGCAATTAAAATGCTTATGACAATAAGTTAGTATTAAAAAGTTATAAACAAAGTTGCTTCGTTTGTCATTTGCTCTATTAAATATGGGGCTTTCTTTGAATTTAGCGTTAGATATCCGTTTTTATACGTATAGCTAACTTAGATAGACAACTTGGATATGAATGTGATTGGAAATTTAAATTCGTACTCGGTTTGATTTTCTTTTATATAATAATATATTTGAAAAAGACATATTTAGAAAACGTATAAAAATTTTGAACGCAGCGGGATTTGAACCCGCGCCTCTTGAAAACCGTTCAAGCGCTCTGACCGCTAAGCCATGCGTCCCACCACATTTTTATACGTTTTCTAAATATGTCTTTTTCAATTTCCTTAGTGTGGGAATAACACTTTAAAAAATGTTAACAAAAAAAAAAAAAAATATATTTTTTATTATATTTTATTAACATACAACAATTATATGGTCATAAATTATACCTTTATATAACAATTTGATTTAACATTTTTAGTACTTTAAGCTATTACTTTAGTACTTGTAGCTAGAGACGGGTTTTTGTACATTAACAGTTTAGTTGTCTTTGCATAAATTAAATGTGGTATTGTACAAATTAATTATACAATAAAATTTATTTTACGAAATAATAAATAAAACTATTTCAGATACGTATGAATAATACTAAAAACGGGATGGGGATGGTATTAAGTATTTAGATACACACAACACACACACACACATACATTTAGATACATATACTTCTTTAAGCCAGACTCTCAAACAATTAGGCTCTAGGATAACAAATGTCCAGAAAGTAGATATAAGCAGACAAATTTCTTTTGTCCCATCTTATACATCTTTTCTCTTTACTTATTTTTGTTATGCGTCTTATAAAAATGAATAAGATAATTGATTAATTTATTAATCTCAAAGGTGCTAAAACCCAATTTTGTAATATAATTCGTCAAGAGCACGTTCTAAGGGATAATTGATGGGTATTATATTATCTAATCGAATTAAGGCGAGGGTCTATTGTACTGTTATATTGATACGCTTCCAATTTTACAGAATTTGAATATTGAATTCAAATATTGTACCAACACTTCTGATTTACTAATGTGAGTACGGCATATAAATAATAATAATATTTGTTAACATATTCAAAATAAATAGATTAAAATTAAAAGTCAAAATACTATTCAACTATTACTTGTAAGTCGAAAAGTGAAGAACGAAGTGTCTTGACACTAGGCACTCTTTCATTTCTGCTATGCGGAAAACGTCACAAAATATTTAATAGATATATTTTCGCAAAAAATATAGCAAACTAAAATTTATTTTCAATGAATAATTAAAACGATTAATAAATATTGCAAATCAAAAGCATCGTTGAATTCAAATTAATTTAAATTTATGTTCATTTATAATGAAGTGTATTTAATATTAATTTATCTGTTACAAAAAGCAACGAAAACCTTTTTAGATATACAATATTGGTTCTGCATAATAAATAAAAATACCAATATTAGGCAATTTCTCCTTATAAATTGTATTCGTTGAATTATATTTGAAAATCTTTTATGTATTTTGTCGTAAAATATAATATGTTCAAAGTTAATTAATGTTATTATAAAATTAGTTCGATTTACCTAAATATTAAAATAGCAGCTTCAATTTCAACGAATTAATCGTAATATATATCTTACATTTTGTAAAGTAATAAAATGATCCAAACTATACGTCACTGCCAGGCTGTAACGTATAGCTTGGATCTCTGCAGTCACAGAGACGAGACTCATTTAAAGATATAGTGAGTTAAGATGATATCTCAAAAACTTTTCCTTACCCATTAATACCTTAATGCCCATTGGAATTTGAATTCTACATCATATCGTTAGAGCACCACTACCGTGCCATACGCACGGTGCTACTACATTTCTAGATTTTGTATGAAAATGAAACTCTCGCATCTAATTTAAAGACGCCCTAGAAGTGCTACGATGAGGTCCCGATGTTAGGACCAGTGATATATCATCTTTTCATATATTATATGATGTTAATATGATATTCATCTTTTTTTTTTTAATTATTAGTCTTGGGCGTAATAGTTCTCAACTGAGATTACTCCATTTAGGTCACCAATCGAACTAGTTCGCGAACGTTCGCGAACGACACAAGACTATTAATTATAATTAATAAAATGGCCTTATTTCTTTTCAGACTATGACAAATATTTTTTTAATGTATCAATTTGAGAATGTAGAACTGTGATATAAAATATATTCGTAACATTAAATTTCATTGAAAAATTTAATTTTTTTTTAATTATCTTGCATTTGGCATAGCTGTATCCTATCAATGTCCGTTTACTTGGATACCAGTTTAATATTAGTGGCTTTTTTCATTATAAATAATAAAAGGATATTGGAACATACTTTGTACTTCACTCATACACCAAAGTAAACGTGAATGCTACAACCCTCTTAGCTGTAAACGCTCCCCTGTTTGTTAAATGCAAATAGGGTCCAAAGTACTTGAAGTAGACTAAAGCCAGTGATTAAGAAGACTGGAAGTTGCTAACCGACACATTTTTGTTTTGGAGTACAGTTAAGCTTTTGTAAGCAGTTTGTACTTGAGGTAATCTTTTACTATAACACTAAAATTAGTAGGAACATTGTTATCATCTAAACTAATTCTCATCTAAATAAAATTATCTGAATCTTTATTGAACAATACGCTGGCTCTTCAAGACATATATAACGTTTTTCTTTTATTCTGTTAAGCTTATATAAAAATGAAACGATAAGATGAGAAATGTCTAATTGCCAAATTGATGGCTGGAAATCAATTTTGTTCAAGGATATTTAAAATATTTTTATTTCGGATAAGGAAAATCCGGGATTAATTTACGTTACCCAGCATACAGCATCGAGGTAAAACTGGATAGAAAGTTTAGAGCATATATTTGTAAACTTACTGTTGCTGAACCGTGCTTCATGCGGGTGATGTGTAATTACAAAGCTTAAAATTTAGATATCGATGTACCATCTTTTGTATAATTGCGGGTTTTGATTTGTCGCGGGTTCAAATCCAGCTGCCTTAAAATTTTTATACGCTTTCTAAATATATGTTTCTAAATTTCCCCTTTTGTATAGTTTTGCATACTTAAAAAAATAAAATACCATCAGAATCTCAATTCACAATTTCTATCCATTATCCCAGTTCTCAACAGATACTTAATTTATTACTTCCTAGCTGTCATTTATATAATGTATTTGCCAAATTGTAAACAAAATATACCGAAATGTCACAATAACTTACCGACAACGGTAAGCCAAAATGACAAACTGATTTTCGGCTCAGTGGACACTTGGCATTCGTAGGCACCGGAGTCTCTAGGCTGGGCGTGGGCCACCCGCAGCGACCACTCATCCGACCCGTCTGTGTGAAGCGCTGCGAAACGCGCGTCGCTACTGTACGTGTGGACGCCTACTGTGAGAATATGTAGATCTCTTTTACGTATCCATGACACCTGAAACAATAATATGTAATTAATAATTATATAGTAAAAGTTATGTATAAATATTAATAATTTTACATCGTGAAGCATTACGAATACTTTTTATAGTAAGTGATGAGTTCGATTCAATCTCGGGGCAATGCTTTAACACTTTAATATCTCTGCCTAGCTTTCTATGCGGAAAAAACAATTACATAAAAATTTGGACCCACTTATGAAGGCCTACGGCTGTGGCTGTGAGATGAATCTCAAAAGAATGTTTCATTTAATATAAGTTCTAGCTTGGTAAAATATCTATTAAATTTTTAAGCAGTAGTATTATTTATATTGTCAAGAGTTTATTTAAATCACACTCTCATTATTTCGTGTGTGTGTTATATTAGTTTTTTTAAGTGAAAAAATAAACCTTAAAATATTTGTCGATATGTTGGTCCAGGATCATGGCAGGACTAGCAAAGAAATAATAAAGAGAAAATATTGTATTATAATCTGATCCAGATGCACGTACTTATTATCAAATCAATGTGATAACAAGAAGTGTGTCAAAATACGTTTACACCTATTTTTAAACCTATTTTTATGTAGCATATTTATTTCAAATATGTAAAATAAGAAATCAATAACATTTTCAGAAAACACTGTGTCGTGTAAAACAAATCGAGCCTATAAAGATATACCGACAATATACAAAAGGAGTAGGCTTTAAATTTTTATGACCAGCAGCAGTATTAGAGCTTGAGAGTTCTTTGTAACATCATTAACCTTACAGAGGTATACAATATATACCCTCTTAAAAGCCGATTTGTGGTTTATCGAATCGGGTGTAATGGTTAAGAGTACCCATCGTTTGTTTTCGCATGACTAACTTCAAAGCATACCTGATTTTGATGTTTCCTGAAATAGGCTTATTAAAAATAACATTATGTGATATATTGTTCTACAGAATTGAAGATTTCTGTTCTTATTAGACTCATACGTGTTTCTGTATAGAAACTTGCTGTCCTATTTTACTTTGGCAGATTTCAACACTCCTAAATTATATTGGCTCTAAATGGATGTTCTTTTATATAATCACCATAAGAGTGTTATTTTTTACAGTTAAACTTAAGAATTTAATTTTAAGTAAATTTCTTACTATCAGTACTTTTATATGATCATATATTATACGCCTCAACACATGTAATTATAGAAATAATATTGGCATATGCATAAAAACTGTCCACCATGTTTTTTTAAGTAATAGATTGACGAATATTCGTCATAACGTGTATTTTACAAAATATTAAAGTACAATAAATTTCATTCTTCACAAAGAACCTCGACAAGGGCATTTGACAAATATTTAGATAAAGAATACTTAACGACAACGCTCAAACAAAACATTTGAAGGAATTTGTACGAAGATCATAATAATAAATCTTCCCCCATTTGGATTACAGCATGTTTTGCCAAACGAGTGTTTTAATTGCATTCTAGCATTTTATTGTTTACTCAATTACAATGAACGTTCGTAAATTATCATTTTGTAGCTTGTTTATTGGTTTTTTGGGAGTGAAATAGGGCGATAAACGCTTATTACTTAAGTAGATTTAGAAAATGTTTAAGATAAATTACTAATTTATCGCCTTTGTTATAAAGATTATTTATTTTTGAAGAGATCTACCACAAATTAATTTAATATTATTAATTTAAGGCTCGCGCTTTTCCCTACATAGGAAGGGTAGCCAGAAATAATCTAGTATCAAGACACTTCATTCTCCATTTTCCGCCTGAATTCGAGATATTGTGTGTTGAGTGGCGGAACGCAACGCCATATTCTAGATTATAATAATAAATTAGATAAAAGTACGATCAAATCTTTAACAGTAGATTAAACACGAAACCTTTGCATGAGTTACATATTTTCAATTATATATACATATGTAAATTAATTTATTTTATTTTATGCTATTCAACGTTTATAGTTATAAAGCCTAAATCGTAGAAAACACAGTATAAACTTACGACACTTGTACCAGAAGGGACTTGAATTTATGGCACACAGGCTGCATTCGCTTGTAATATATATAGTGACGTTTAGTCTGGGGTCTGTCGTTATGGCGTAGTACGATTAACTAATAGTGTTTGCCGCAATAAAACCATTGAATTACAGCTCTCTTGTAATAAACCGTGTTGTATGTACGGCCTTATCTTAATTATAGTGAGGCTTTATAAGCTCTATTTTTTATTCTAAGTTCTATTTATAAGCTCTATTTTTTTTATAATAAACTCAAGTAAATATTGTTTATGAGAAGTGAAAAATGTACGGTGTATATTAATCTGAGCGCGATACAATTCATCATAAATCTATTATACAGGCTATACAATAATTTTATTTTGTTATAAATTGAATTTGCAGCTACAGTTTGGTTTCATTGATTTTAAATTTTATTTAGTTAGTAATATCGATTTTGTATAAAAATGTTATTTTTCTTTATACATAATATGTTAAAATGAAAGACAAAAATCTGTTTTATGCTATTATATACTGTAATATTTCAATAATACACAGCATGGTATATCCATTGATATATGTTATACTGTTACTATAAGAAACGACACTTGTGAGGCGGGCGTCAATATTTGCTACACAGTTTTATACTAATTTATTATCGTTACAAGATATTCCACAGTTTGAAATGTATTATTATAATAATTATTATTAATTATCTCTAGAAAAAGTTCTCGCGTTCAAATCAACCCGGTTCTTTGGAAGGCTTGCGAGGGGATACAGGTCCAACACAAAGAGGCCCCTTTGAGATAGCAATGTATTTTACTGTGACGAAAGTAAAACTTAAAAAATTATAATGGGTAAAATATATACAGTTTTCGTAGTAATAGCTAAACTTTCGAAATTCTTATATGCCTATTACAATTTATTCTTGTTGTTAGCATCTCTGTAGAGAGATTTTTACAAATTTCTGCTATCCAAAGTTTATTCTACGAACAATCGTTTGGCAAGAGAGAATGCTATTCATTATTAAATATTTTTTAACATTTTAACACACACTTTGAAAAACATATTTTTAAGAAGCATATAAAAATTTGAACGCAGCAGGATTCGAACCCCCGCCTTTTGGAAACCGTCCAAGTGTTCTGACCGCTAAGCACATATATACTGTGCTGTAACAATATTTATTGTCTTGTTGTTATTATTTTAATAAAACATAGGCCTTTATACATCATTCCAGTCTGACGGTTTCAATGTAATTTACAAATAAAAGAGCGTCACCCTCACTGTCACACGGGAAATTTTCGTGGCTACAGCAGTTTCCTTTCAGCAAATTTCGCAGCGTCGATGCGGAACAATATGGGGGGTAGCGCCGCAATTAAATACAGTAATAGCGTGATACAGTATCATAAAACCACGATGACTAACTTAACAAAATTTACGAATATTATATGACAATAAAAAATATAGAAAGATATAAAATTTATGATTTTCGCCGTATTGTTAAGAATGTTTTGGTTCAGTGAAGGATGAACTTTAACACTTATGAATCCGTCATTGAAAATTTCCGCCATGGGGTATAGCAGCGTTAAGAGATAATAAAGAACCTTTAAATTATAAAATTTTAGAAACCTAAAATCTCTATTTATGTTGTATAATAATAGATTAACAGTTTATTTTCTATATAATGTAAGTAATATTTTTTTTGTATCGTCTGAAATGTCGAAAGACTTTTGGCTCAATGGTGAAATAACACTTTTCACGCTTGTTAGGCAAATCACGACGATGAGTTTAGCCAACGTCTAATAATGTCTCCTAAATAGCCGAAGGCGATACCAATTGTGTGTTGGCTCTTCGTGAAATACAGAAGAAATATAAATACAAAAAATACCAAAGTTATGATTTAATAAAAAGTTAGCATACAAAGAATATAGAAAGATTAATTTGTTACTGAGCCATGAAAAATTCTATACGTAAGCTCTACTAATTGAGACAGCATATACAATAACAAATTACTATTACATGTTCTTTATATTTTAAGTAATCTAGCAATATATCATGTATTTAATGTAATTTAGAAACCCAACTGGCATTGGTTATATCTCATACCTGTAAAGTCCAATTTTCAAACTAAGGACAAAAAATTCAAATTTATTATTAGTCGTACTTTAGTCAGTACTAGTATTTTAATGGTCAGTCACTTAAGGTAAAATATTTTTTTATATATTTGATCACTATTTAACTTCAGCTTAACTCGTTTAAATAGTCGAATTAGATTTAAAAGCACCTTTTAAGCCCAGATTGTTTATATGCTTATATATATATATGTTTATTTTGTTATTTATATTTGTACTGCAACATAACGTTCTCATTTTTACTACAAATTCGAGTCAAAGGATATTATAATGCAGTATTTACATTTGAAAATTATAATTACCTTATTTTAACTGTAGCAATGAAAATAAAACTGGATCTGGGCTAGTTACTTAATATTTAAGATATGAAACAAATGGCTAGACTGAAAAATGAAGTAAAGATTAAAGTCGGGTTTAGTAAATACTCTTATTTAACCAGACCATTCTCAAAATGGGATCATTACTCAAAGAAGATGTTTAAACATGTAATAGCCGGGAGCTTCGACGAAAAATGACGTTATTTTTACAGCATTCTATGCAGAGGGCAGTTTCGTCAAATACGTTTAACACGAAAATGCATTAAAATGAATTTAAGTATACAGAGTGCTCTAAGAAAGCGCTTGTTAAACTGTATTTGAATATATATTTTTTAGTTTCAACAAGAAAATTTCAACCGAATGGTTTGTTTATTTACATTTTCATGTTACCTCGAAACCAAAGGAACGTCCTAATTTAACAAATTAATAATGAAATGCTATTTTGCCTACAGTTTGCTTTGTTGAAAAAAATACATTTTGCTTGTGGCCTTAGAGAATTAGCGTATGCATGCTGTTAAATGTAACGTGCATTGACCACATTTGTTAACAAGTCGAGTAAAATGCAAGATGGAATATTTATAAATGATAAAGCGACACAGTAATTACGAACATCGTATGTAAGTTAGTGTATAGCTCATACATCCGCACATGCTTGTAAAGTAGACTTAATCCACTCCCCACCGCAAGCTTTCGTTCAACAGTCTCTAAATATTGTATGTGGTATGTGTATTTCGTACAAAGTTAATTAATTAATTAATGTATTGAAAAAGACATATTTAGAAAACGTATAAAAATTTTAACGCATCGGGATTTGGACCCGCGCCTCTTGAAAACCGTTTAAGCGCTCTGACGTTTTTGAATGGTTCTTTTTCAATTACTTACTGTGCTAATAACACTAAAAAAATGTTAAAAAATATATAATTAATATATTTTTTTTAAACGTTATTGTTCACTAGCCCAAAGACACATCACACCTGCACAGTATTTACCCATACATTGGTGACTCGGTACAATAGATCCGTAATATCATTTGTAACTCCGTACAATGAATCCGTAAATCATTTGTAACATTTTGTTTTGAAAAATCTTAAGATGCAGACGACTCAGTAATTAATCTGCAACTATAAACGCGAAGTATGAAAAATAAATCGACAACACCCCTGAATTTCAAGATACTTCAGTAGTGTCCTCAATAACAGTTTGTTTACGGAATTTTAGCCGCAACTATGGTTTATTTAGTGCAAAATAATTTTATAACCGCAAAAATTACGCTATAAAGCAAAATTTAATTTTGTTGTCACCAAACCCGGATCTCTACAATATAAGTGATACTTATTATCACCACTGGAAAACTAACAAATACGAATTATTAAAAATCACATTTCCAGCAGTTAATGAAGAAGTAGAGACTAGACAATTCCAGACGCTTCTGGGAGAAATGGATTTAGGCTCACCAAAACCTTCACATCTTTTGCGAAGGATGAGACTCAGGCTTGAGATGAATTATACGAGGAAAATCTTTCTTTAATGTGTCAAGGATACATAACGATTACTTATCAATAATTCCTAAGATGTGCCAATAGAATAAAAATCAATCTGATACATATACCTACGATTATATATAATATATTAGTATGAAGTAGCTTAGTATATTTTAATGAATATTCATATCAATATTTCATAGTTTAAGGTTCGAAAAGAGCGTTAAATCAATTGCCTTCAAGTCCGTTTCATCGTTTGTTTCTGCCGCTGAATTACGCAACCTTGCCGCGAGCATTTCGATTAACAGAAAACACTGAGCTCGGCAAATAGTCATAACCTTTGTAGAAGCTATATTTTAATTATAATTACATTCTATCCCTTATGGAGTAACAATATTATGAATAAGTAATACATTTTTGATCTTCTAAAATATGTATGTATGTTTCTTTCTTCGTCACATATTATAGATATAAACGGAGTTTTTTTATTTTATAACGGGTTAAATTAGAATTATACAATTATTTTAGCTTCAAGCTTTTAAAAGGTTATCTACATAACATACCCTAATGATTAAAATAGTCCATTGCCCACTTTTACTGGAATTGTAAGGGGTATTTGTATCTATCATGATCATTTCTGCTGCGCAAGCTCACTTAGCAAATTATAACATATTATTAGAAAACGTATAAAAATTTGAAAGCAGACGGAATTGAACCCGCGCCTCTTGAACATTGTTCAAGCGCTCTGACCGCTAAGCCATGCGTTCTACATCCGGCTACATCGAAATAGGTATACGGTTATTACAACTTATATTTGTTGTTAGCATCTCTGTCGATAGATTTTTACTAATTTCTGCTACCCGAAGATTTTTCTACGCACAATAGTTTGGCAAGATAGAATGCTATTTATTAAATATTAAAAAAAAAAAATTTCGAATTTTCAAGTTTTAAAACGTTTTCTAATAATATGTTAAAATATAGAGATAAGATAAAAAAAACGCTTTAATAGCTTGAAAGTCAGATCAACTAAATACAAAAAAAGGCCAATTTGAATAAACACTCAATTAAAACTTAATACTTAATTTTATAAACTAGCCAGACATGTTTGTTGGTTTCTCTGGCCAATTTGAGTGCTTCTGCGATATTCATCAACCTTTAAAGAGCTAATTGTTCGACTAAGAAGCCATGGATGGTTTTGCCGCGATACAGAGCTACGTCTAAAAGACCCAGAGAGAACTCTCTCAGACCAAGACCAAGCGTTATGAACATATCTTGAAACTTGTTTAAAGTAATTTTTCAGACAAAGTTTAGCGGTAGCAATCCTCAGCTACAGTTAACGTTGTACTTTTTTAACCAGTATTGGCTCGAGTGTTAGAACGTTCTCCTAAATGGTTCGGCCTGAATATTTGTGAAATTTTATAACAAAACGCTACATTGTCCAGGCTTCTATTCCATGTAATATAAATTTGGAAACGGAAGAAATAGACATGCAAGATGATAAAAATTCTCATAGAGCTAAAAAATTGTTTATATATACAGGAACATTAAATTATATGTTAAGAAAATAAATTATCAATGTTCATTCTTGCAAAAACAACATGCAAAGTTAAAATTAGCAAATATATTATTTTCAAGCAAGCAATAATTGTATTAAGAAATAAAAAAAAAATTATTGATTTCTTTAATTATGAAAAAATTATGATATGTTTTATTGATTTCTTTTTAAAAATGTTTTTCGTCTTTTTCATAATCATTTAATAATTCTGTTTCGTTTTCTTCTTATTCTCGTTTTCTTCTGCTGGCCAGTAAAAGTTTTTCATTGGTTTAACAACACAGTACTTAATGCATAGTACTAGGGAGACCATTTTAACAAGAAAATTGTAGATGTAGCCATTTTTAGAGATAATTGGATCATTATATTTTTCTTTACAATTTGTGTTATATACCGTTTCTTTGTAAATAAGAAATATATAGTATAAGTTTTTTCGGTGTGGCATTGATAAGGACTTTTTATGTTACATTAAGCACCAATTTTTAGTTCTATGCCATAATAAATACCTTAATCGTGGTAAGGTTTTTTTATTATTAAGTCTGACTTGGCCATATTATTGATATTAGTGATGAAAGACAAGACACCTTGTAAGCATATCTCGTTTTATGTTCGAAGCTTCAATAGTCTAGGAGGGATAATATTCAAATTTTGATTGCCTTGACCAATAAAGAGCTTCAATTCGCTGAGTAAAATTATAAAAAATATAATATATAGATTGAAATAAGCATATTCTTAAAAAAAATCTTACCTAAAAAATCCAGATATATTTAAATTTAAATTTATCTCTATTAACGTGCGGTTTTCTCGCTCACCTCATATGTAATGTACAGTTTACATATTATATTTGCTTGCAAAATAGTGTTTATTCAATCAGTAAATTTTGATTTTATATATTCTACTTTGTATATGTTTGTATATGTTTTAGTTTGCTATCACATATCATTAATACTCGCGCATTTTCTTCATATTATTACACGGTAAGTATTCTTTCATATACAGACATTGCCTGTACGATAACGACATTTAATGTTTCGCAAATGCGTTATGACAAAATACACCAAAAACATTAATATAGTGACATTTGTTCCGCATGCGAACGTACAACCAGCGATCAGTTACATATGTCATATGCCGCGTTGGGGTCAAACAAGTTGCATTTTGTATTTTATTTTTATTGCCAGACAAGGCAATAAAATTAAAATAGAGCGTTTGGGTCACCTGATAGTAGAATAACACAGCCGCCCACGACCCCGAGAAACCCGTGATAAAGCGGTAGAGAAAGCACAGCTAGCAACGTCTCTACGCAAGGTGTAAGTCTATGACAAATACAATAATACTGTTGGGCGAAATATAAAATCCTATCTTATTTACAGGCCTATCATTATCGAGGCAAAGTGTATATTTGATATATTTTTTCTGTCTTAAGTTCACCTCTATACGGCTTTATCAAGCATGCTATCGATCTTACGGATATTGTGTTTTGATCTAGTAAGCCCAACTCGGCTTTGAGTTCCAGTATCTCACAAGAAACGTCTCAACAGAGCCAGAATAGAAGGATTATTTGATTTGTAGGTTAGCTTTGTCGAAACGAAATGAAACGAGATTACAAAAATTCTATGTTTACATATTGAATTGAAATTTTATATAAGCATTAGGAATCAAACTATTTGCGAAGACGTGAGTTATTGGATAACATATCTTAGGGATTTGGTCAGCTAGGCTGAATAAAACTCAACAATCTCAAAATTATTAGGTATATGAATTCTTAATACGTATATATAAAACTGTTGTGTTACTGAGTACCTGACAGACAACACACAATCAAAACTAATAAGCGTAGAAAGTTGAAATTTCCTTCCTGAAAAGATTCCTTGGGTAGTGTAGTATTTAAAGACGATTTCCCAAAATTCCGGCGGGAACGAAAAAAAAAACAATATTTTACGTTTTACAGTCTACGTAAATGTAGTTGCGGACTAAAATTAAGTAAATTAAAAAAGTATGGCTCGAATAATCCAGTTCAATAAATGTCCATGTTTAATAAATATAATTGCGAAAATACAATTTAGTGAAATGAAAAAATTGTAACAGAATATGAAACTGTTTTTTTTTATTTTTGTTTTCCTGAACTATTTATTATAATTTTGGATTTATATGAAAGCTTGCTTTTTGTACAGCTATTACATTAACTAGACAGGCCGAGTGTAACACAGGGCATAATCAATTTTGCAGTCTATTACCCCAACCTTACCGCAAACGCAACTGGTCCCCGGAAGTCGGCGCAAGATCGCCGCCTTCCACCCTAATTCGGCCAGAGGACGGTCAACTTGGGGAAAGATGTGTCCCGGGCCTACCTGTGGTAGGTGCGCGCTGGTCGCTTCCATGCACTAATTTGAGCAGGCCCTCGAGGGTGTCCACCACCCTTTACTTCGCAACGTGCCTTGGCTCCCGCCGGGGTTCACAAAAGATTTGGGTTTCCCGTGGCCCCAGCTAGTGGCGGTCGAGGAGGAGCACCGTTACGTTTTAGTGGGTATACGGATGGCCTCCATCTGCCAGTCCAGAGTCTCACATAACCACGTCCGTGTCCTCAATCGGGCAGGTGTCCGTAACAGATTTCCTAACATAAAAATAAATAAATGCCGTGGACTTGTCGTGGACTGACACGTAACCGAGCAGTGACTAGTTTACAGTATAAAAGAAAAAAATAATTTTATATGGCAATGATAAGTTGCACTATAAAATTATATGCAAATTGTTGAAAGTCACAACACATTATCAGTACAAATAATACTTGTCTAAAAACGTTTAAAAAACTTACCTTGCACTGATATTGAACCCACGATTGATATAAGACAACTGATGTAGGTTAATTATTAACATTTTCTTTTGTGTATGTAATTTGTTAAAAAGAATAATAAGTTATTTTGAATATTTGACTCTTGGCATCAAATTTTTTATTTATATTATAATAGTTTGTAGTTTGTAATTTGGGCGGCTTTGTTAAATCTAGGTCTGTCCTTTTCAACTTATTCATTTGCCGTCCAGAAAAACTGGAAGTAGTATTGTGATTAAAAGTAAAATACAGTGTTTTGGCATTTTCTTGCTTGTTTTCGCAATTATTAAATTAATAGTACTTAGTATATTCAAATTTTTTATAACTTTCTTATTATTTCATCACTACATTTAAAATAATAAGAAAGTTATTAAATTTTTTAATATACTAAGTACGACTACACAAAAATGTACTTGTAGAAAAACCTTTGTATTATCTAAGTCAGAATTTTAAAATAAGCCAATAATTACTCATCATGCGATGTAAATAAGGGAGACTTAGTCATATACTTAAAAGAAGACAACAGTCCTAATAATAATTATAATGATCACAATCGCACTTCTTATGTCAGCAAACCTCTTGGTCTCCCATACTTACATCAATAGTTGCGGGTATGTAATTGCAGATAGATCGATACGCATCAGGACTGGCTCTCTGATGTCGGTAACGGTAAGCAAGGAGAATATGATTATGTCACACACTATATAGTACACACTATACAGTACAGACTAAAGAGCACACACTATTCAGTACACACATTCGTCACTACGCAAGTGACACTTAAGATCAGGGGTATATCAGCAGGGAGAGGAACTCTGAGGCTCTGACTGGAACCTGTCACCCAAGTGTAGGTTTAATGGATAGTATGCATCAACACTTCCTTCGATGTCCGAGCTTCTCTCTCTACCAAACTAACAACTAATAACTTGACACACAAGGCGTCCCATCTAGTAACGAACACTACCACCGCTCAACGTCAACTGTTCAATTGACTAGTCAGACAGACTGGGACTTTTTTTGAGGAACAACAATATATATATATATATATATAGAAAGAATTAAAAAATATATATTGAATAAAAAACAAAAACAAAGTTTAGCAGCTCCTTCTTCAAAGCGAAGAAAACTGTTCTTGGCAGCATCGTGTACGCTCTCATTAATTATGACGAGTCTTAAATAATATATTCGTGGGTGGTTTCACAAGGATAAAATGTAATTCTTATACGAGAATATATCATATCATTTTTAAAAGTAACAAAAATTGTAGAAAATGTAAATATTTGCATTTTTGAGGACCAAAACTCGCTTTCTAGTTTAATTATAACAAAATATACTGCATCTAACGAAATGAAGGATTATACGCGCCTCGTATGGGGAAGACAAAGAGAACCTATTCGTATGTGAAAGTTAAAAGTGTCGCTCTCTGTTTCGGACTATTTAGAAACGTTACGTGTCGTGTGGCAGAACCCAATGCTTGTCAAAATACAAATTTATATTAAAAACATGAACATTCATTGGTTACAAATATAAATGAAAGCAAACCTTCTATGCCACCTTCTTGTTTATATGCATTTAATCAATAAAAATAAACTCTTTAACGTTTATCACAAAAGTTATTATAAAATGGCAATTTCATATCATGCATCCAAAAAATAACTGAAAACATTCCAAAACTTGATTTTTTGATAGCTGGTTCACATTTCTTTTAAATGGAACAGATTATTGACTTGGAAAACGGTTATACAATATTTTTATAAAATAAAAATAAATAAATCGCCACAGCTTTGTTTGGCTTTGTTCCAAATGTACTATTCCGCAAGCCTCGACCCAATTTTCTACACTTTATTCCCGCCAGGCTTTGGCGAACGCTCACGAGACATTTCCTATAGCACTTACGGAAAATCAAATCCTACACAGACTGTAACAAGCGGCCGAAAAGTCACGTTCGATAAATTGGCGGGAGCTAATACAAATTCTTCCTTTTCATTAATCCTGTTACATATCATCCATAAAGTCTGGGACTTTCTTATTCATCTGTAATCCATATTATAAGAGACTTGCACCTGTACTTTATAATAATCATATTTACTATTTTTTTAATATTATGTTCACTCATAGTTTATGGAAATTTTATTTACACAAACTTTAAAATTGGATTTTTAGTTTTGAAATAAAAAAAATATTTATGCCTTTATATGACTTTGTAAGCTTTATTCAAGGTGAAAATCCGATTCAGCCATTTAAATCTAAATTCAATGAGCATCTTTTGGTTTTAGATATTAAATAGAACTATCCCAAAGTCACAGTTACATGTTATGTAGAAAATTAAAATTGCATCCAATTTTAGGTATAATAGTTTTATCACGGTACATTTGTCTCATTATGTGGAATGTCAATGGTTTCTTTGTAAGAATTTTCTTTTACCAGGGCGAAGTTTCTAAGCACTGTAGGATTTTTCTAACTATCTTTATACGCATCACTGAGTCAATATTTGTTTTCTTGTGATACTTTACTAATGATAAGCTATTTTGGCAAGTAAGATGAAAACTGCTGAAGTCCGAGATGAAAATGTATCTGTAAATTTGTTGAAATGATAATTCCGCGGTACAATTTGCCAAGTTTACAAAATAAACTTTTGTTTTATTCTTGTTTGTTTCACCTAAAGTCTCAGATTACGAAAGTTCATTCATTTTGAAAAGATGACCGACAATTTAATTAATTGTTTGGTTAAAAAGTTAAATTTGAACTTAAAATGTCGGTTATAAATTGACTTTAATTTAAATAGAATTATTATTTTTTCAAATGTGACAATCAGTTCCATAATTTATTTCAACTCTTTTCAAAAATTGTGTTTGACAAAAACGTAAACGTACATACATGCTTAAAAAACATGAATTTAGTATAATAAACTTAACATAACTGGGAATATAAGTGCGGAATCAAATCCATTTTAAAGTTTAATGTGAATAAAAAATTACATTAAAAGTGACTCTTAATTTAAGTAAAGGCCATCATGGCGCAGTGAGCCGGCTTCTGTATGATAAATTTCCACTCAGTTTACTGAGTTTCGCTCGATTTAGCGCTGAAGGTGGAGAACGGAGTGTTTAGACACTAGGTGCTGTCTGACTACCCTGCTATGCGGGAAAAAACGTAAAAGCTACAATAATTAGTTTCAGTAATTATTGTAGCTTTTACGTTTTTTCCTCATCCCTGATTTGTTTTAATTTATTTTAGCTTATATATCTGACATATATGTAGAACAAGTCAAGAAGGTATATTTCGACAGAGTTTACTCGTTTACGTATTTTTTAGCATCGAGCTAATAACAGTGCAGACAAAAAGGACCTAGTGTTATCCTTTTTCTACTTTACAAGATTGCTTATCTACTCGTAGTAGCGGAACCGAACGCCGCGCTTTGGTCGAACCAAGGTAATGAAAATATTAATAACCTAAACCTTATTAACCTAACATAATATCACATTTTTATTATAGATTAATATCGATACTTGTTTTATTAAATTCCTTTTTGCTTATAAATAAATTAACAATACTTTTCCTTTTTCCATAAATAATTTTAAAATTTCTGCTACTTGTCATTATTTTTATTATGCAATTTTAATTAAGTAGTGGTTGTATTTCAATTATTTTAATTTCCCGCTCTGGCGCGGCGGTGGGTTCTATCACTCAACATGCATGACTTTACTTCGAGCAGAAAGTGAGAACAGTGGGTCTTGACATATGGCTGGTTGTCTGGTTCTCTCTAACTACCCTACTATACGTCAAAAGCGTGAAGCTGAAAAATAAATATGATTGCGTTTCTGAGAATGTACCAAATAATACAAACAAATACAGAGTTTGTCGCCTTTAGTCGATTTTTACGGGTATGTACGAAAGTTATGACTGTGTTTGCAGCCAACTTTTACCAGAATTGTTTTGTGTCATTGTTGTTATTTCCTGAACCCCAAACATTTCAAATTTTTATTTGTTCCAGTTTTAAAATTATAAACCTAATTTATGGTGTTTTATTGCATAGTTCGATATATTGAAATTACTTCCTGACTTGTTAATTGTTTTGACATTTGATTGTCTATATATATATATATATATATATATTGGGCACGTAATTATGATAACTAGGTATGGAAGAATGTAGCTGTTCCATTTTAAAGAGATAAATTAAAACCATGTGTAATAATTTAAATATTTTTAAGATCATAAATACAAAAATGTTATTTCATTTTGTAAACAAACATTATTTTACTTTCAGTAAAATATTTTTTTTTTAGTATTTTGTATACGGTACTGCAAATGCACGCTTTTATCCAATCATATATTTCTGAAATACAGGTGTCATTAAAATAAATGTTCATAATCGTCGAATACTTTTTAAGCTACATTCCATCCTCAAGTATTTAAGTTAAAAAATCAAGTAAAATTTTAATAACTCTTTGTTTGTATTGTTATATTGTACATAAGTTTTTTCAATATTGTATTGAAACTATACACAAATCATGTAATCTGTTCAATGGTGAAGATGAAAAAAATTACGATTAAAATTTTAAATTGGAAACTTATTATATATTATAATTATTAAAATTTCCAGTAAGTAACAGGAAAAAGAAAAATTTAATCACAATTTATAATTTGCATTTTATTATTTGGCTTCAGATACTGGGTACCAGTTCTGGTACTAGATGAACTAGTGTAGTACTAACATTGTATAGTAAAATTCTTAAGATCGAATGAAATTTAATATGACTATTAACATCGTAGCAGCTATGCAAAATCGATAAGGATAAAACAAGAGGCCCTAACTACACTCTCACCCTTCCATTAAAACCTCTTACGCCAACAGTTTAGTTACCTTCGAAAACAACGAATGGGTGTCATTAGTTCTTGAACGTTAATGTCTAATCCGAAGTAATGAGATTTTGGACCATGATTTATAGAATGTAAGGTAGACTGTTTCCTCTAGAGTTAATTTATGTTCGTAAAAACTATTGTTGGCGCGCTAAAAGCTTAAATTCTGCTTTCACAAGGCTAATATAATAATGTTTTTCAGAAATATACCTTTTATTTTAACCTTTTACCTTTTTACTTTTCTCATAGAAATAGTAATAATATTGATGATTGATTGATTAATGTTAATTTAAAACAACAAAAGAGTTAAACGTCTTTCTATCTCGGATAATACTGTGGAACTATTCATGGATGACAGATAGGTATAAAAAAGAAAATTAAGTATCGAAGTGATTTAAAGCTTTAAAAAATAAAGTTTAACTTATTCAAGACTTTTTTAATTATCTCACGGGGGCGTTTCCAATTTCCAACGTTCGGAACAAACAAACTAAAGGTTCTAACTTCGGACTGTTTAACAATTACGAAAAGAGTTCGAGCGTTGAATAAAGTTCTTTTATATAATATTGAATATCGGTTGTCGGTTTTTTTCATTTCTCATATTAAGAAGCATTCCTTACCACAAATTATTTTCAGACGTCAGAAAAGGTGAAATTAAAAATGATTGAATACATACATAATGTCAACAACCGGGACTACAGTATTCATGTTTTGACATTTTTAATATTGACATGTAAGTTAGTGCTATAAAAAGATATATATATATAAATCTTTATATATTTTATGCTAGTTACAACATATTTAGAAATCAATTCATAATTGAATTTACTTTACATGAAAATTAATATCTTTCAACATTAATCTTAAGGTTTCTGGAAACTTTACCAACCTACTTGTATTATGACGTAGTTATTCCCTGGGGTAGTTATCCAAAGCATCAAATAACTTGGATAGATATATTTAATAGTATTTACTAAATATAATTAATTATGAAACAAAACATAATTGAAACTTTAATAATAGTAAAAAGTATAACGTTTTAAAACTGGGTTTGTGTATTTAATAGTATTGTTCATATAAAGGTTTATACAAATATATACTTAAACCTAAATTAGTTGATATCTATAATTAATAATAAAAAAATAAATTATTAACGCAATTTAAAAAGTAGTGATGGAATTTTAGATAGAAAAGAGAAAATAAATTGGAAATGTGTGATATATTTGGTGCCAGACACAATAGAGCCAACTTTTGACACATTTTGTATAAACATGAAAAGATTCAATCTGGTTGGAACAGGAAATATCTGAAAATTCTTTTGAAATAAAGAACCTAGGATAAAAGTTTATACTATACAGCTTTGGGCGTTAACATTTATGCTCGTTTACTCAAAAAACTGTAACAAAATTGAAAAGCTTTGACCGGATGGGAATTCCATTTCCTATGTTTACTTTGCAATTGGCTTAAAGTGACGAATTTGTGTGGTAGCGGTGTTGCAGATGTATATGTTTGAATAATATGGAATATTTATTTACAATTTGTAACTTTGTTTATTTTAAACTATACATTTTGTTTCGGGTATTATGTATGATGATTGCACTTCGCTTCTACACATTGTAAATAAAATATGAAAAACATTGTTAAATTACAAATATGAATTCATTTCTTATATAGTTTGGTTTATATACGTATTAAAAATATATATATAATCGAAAAATATTGAAGACCTAATGAAGCTGATATTTAGCTACGTGGTGTTCATAGGAATTTTAGATAAGCTATATTATACATATGACTCACATGCTAACCGTATCGATATGAATTGTAATTTTTATATGCCTGAAGTAATTTATATCTTGTTAAATATTATAATAAATATGTATTACAATTATTTGTATGATATAATGTTGCAGAGAATACGCACTAGGCTGAATGCGATGTCCTTAGGTCATAAGCGATCACAAAAAAAATATCTCCATTATGGTTGAATAACATCCAACATTTGATTACGCTATTTATAATTCAATATTTTTGCATTAAGTGTAAACTAGATATATAGATTGTAAGTTGTATGTACTATTAGATATTCTTATTGGAAGATATACAAATATAAACTCAAAAATTCTTCAACCTAAATATCCTTATAAATTAGAAATAATTATCAAGTAAAGAAGGCTTTATTGGCTGACTTTGTTATGGCTTCTATCCGCACATCAGCTTACCATAGCTCAAGATCAAAAGATAATCTTATCTGGACTTGCCGAGCAACCAATGGCCTCCGGTAAAGTGGAAAGGGAGCGCTAATGTTTTAATAAAATTCGACGTACAGATAAAAACGGCCAATGAATTTTTAAGACGTACCGTAACTGAATAATAAATGAAAATAGAAATATTAAAGCATTCCTCGAATCGCTCAAATATCTGGATTATTTTGGCTGTTTGATAGGGAAAAAAGATCATTTATTGCTTTCGGAAATAATATTTATTTATACACTTAGTATACCTTTGTAGAATGATAATTTATCAAAATTGTTATAAATTAACATTTCATACCATTGTTATATATAATTTTTTATTAGTGTTATATAACAGTCTGTGACCTAAATCGCATTACAACGCTTATACGCACGTTTTTCCAGGTTTTTTCATTTCCACGTTTTTCCATTTATCTATTTCACACCGTACGAGAATCGTCGTTTAAAAGTATTAAATATCCTCGTAGTAATCAATAGTCCTCGATATAAGAATAGTGTATCGATGTTACAATTAAAGTAATATTGGAACATCGACAGTAAATTCCAGTTGGAGGTTGTCTTTCGTAAATTGGGCTCACACACGAACACGATTAAAATATATAAATTTAATATTAATAGTTTAGTTAAAAAAAGAAAATATATTTTTTTATTGTAATACAATAATTGAACTTGAACACGAATCTCGTCATTCTTTAATGTAATACTTGTATTAAAATATATGGAAATTATTAAACATTTATTTCGAAATATATAATTCGATTATTACACATTTTAAAATGAAATTTTTATTAACCGGATTAATCACTTTACGACAGTCCGTGGCGCATATATGTATGTACACTTTACAAATACCCAAATTATTTTTATTACAATTTTTGTTTGTCTGTCTGTTTGTTCCGGCTAATCTCTAGAACGGTTGGACTGATTTTGACAAGACTTTCACTGGCAGATAGCTGATGTAACAAGGAGTAAGTAAAGCTACTTTTATTTTAAAATTCCATGCGGACGAAGTTGCGGGCACAGCTTGTTGTGTAATAAAAATACTGGAATAATTATTGAAAATAGTAATTGTACTTTCTTTCAAAGTTGGTTTCCCTCCACCCTAGGTTTTAATAATATACGCACGTTAATGTCACTTGTGTTATAAAATAGTATACGATTCTCGTGCCTTAAGTTGCCTATTATTGTGAGGTGTTTAGCAACTTAAGTTACACGTATCTTAATGTACATTTTTTTTATCTCCGGTGAATTTACACAAGGAGTTACATCGTCTGGGTTAATATATGTATAAGCTAACTAAGAATTTATATATATATATATATATATATATATATATATTTACTGTTATATAAAAGTAGTTGCTAGAGGAGGGTAGTCAGAGAGTACCTAGTGTCGATATTCGTAGTATTTGTCGTATATTAAGCATGAACATGAACCGATGGGTTCAGCGTGAGCTGTCTATAAGACAAACAATTTTTATTGTCTTATAATTCAGGTCATCTTGACACAACAGCCTGTAAAAGCGATTACTATGAGTTCGAACCCTACTCAAGGAAATTATTAAATTTTAATTAATTTATGTTTTTACGTTCTAGTGGTGTGACGTTCCACAATATAACACGTAATGTATAAAACTTTTTCTTTAATTACTCTCCATTTACTTTATAAAAATCTCGATTTTGCACGGGAAGTGTGAAATAGCATGTCTTGGAGATTTTTTTTATCATGACTTAAGTTCACACTCTACTAAGACTACCAGGCTATGCGGGATGCACGAATCTGCACTATATTTAAATGTATAAGATAATAATTACCGATCGATCACCAAGGTTTTTCACTCTGCAATGCAAGTACGCTGGCTGTCCCACCGCCGTGGTATATTCCCTTTTGGTAGTGTTGTCGGGAAGTATGGTTGTACCATTGTGTCAGTGGCGGAAGTGCCGTTGCTTACTGCGAATATGGCATCTGGATCTGTAGTATCACGCCGTCGTTGATAGGCCTGAATAATAAATAGGAAGTCAAATATATGTCTATACAAACTGATTGTTTCCGAAAATTAAATAAAATTATCTTTATTATATATTATGTCAACGTAATAATGAAGTGTGTAGTAAACACGTTATTGTAATTCACGCTTTTTTCAACATAGCATTCAGAGAAAACCTAGTGTCAAGACACTGTTCACGACTTTCAGCCCGAAATCGACACATAGCGTGTTGAGTGGCGGAACTCCATCGCACTTTGTATTACCAGAGCAGAGAAATTAAAATAGCTTAATTATAATTATCCCCAAGGGGAAATCGAACCCACAACCAATTGCGTTTATAGTTAGAGTTAACATTAAAACATATTTCAATACTTTATCTTAATAGACAAAATGCAGTATTAGCGTTACAGATTTTGACAGTCAGTTAGGTGCTCACGACACAAAGCCTTTTTACACGCTTGTATTAAGGTTGACTTGTCTAGCTATTGATCTATCAATATCGGAATATATTTTCAACCCAAGTTTTTGCCACCAGTTTTGCTTTTAATATTGCACACAAATTGTCCGAATAAAACAACAAAGAAAAATATTTTCAAAGCATGAACTTGATATCCTTGATATATAACTACGATAACGTGAAATAAATTTTAACCGTGTTTCTTTAGTTTTCATCCATTTTGTAACTATTATACGATACTGGATCATTAAATATGCGTCGCCATAAAATAAATCAATATTGATCAATTTTGTTTGTCTTTGTAATTAGTGCTTTTAATATTATTTTTTTTATACTTTACCAAGCATAATAATCAAAATATTTTTTATTTGGTTATAATATAACATGGTGTTCTGAATAATAACATAAATGAATAGTTTAAAATTATTCATTAATGTTATTATTGAACCGTAGCATTTAATGTAATAAATCGAATTGTTCAAAGAATGCCTATAAATAAATATGTTTGGAATATATTCCTTACATATTGTAAAACTTTTAAGGCTTATTCGTATAGATTTTGATAAATGTATCGTATTTTAAACTATAAAAGGTAATTTAAAATGATACAGATTGTGTTGATTTTACTCTAGAAATGTAATTTAACTAACATTCCTTTGTAGGAATAATATTATCGTTGACATCAGTCAAGTCAGTCAGTCAGTCCTGACCTGATGTTATGCCATAAGTTGCTATTGGCTTTCGCTACAAAGTATTTTTTTTCTTTAAAATGAAAGAGTGCATTATATTGTCTTTACTGGTGTAGTGAAATGCGTGTATGTAATGCCTGTAGCTTTAAAATGTATTTATTATTTTAATGTATTTGGTTTTAAATAACCTAATAAAATTTCAATAAAAAACTGAAATAAATTGAAATCAGTAGTAAGGTATGATTGATAACATTTCCACTCTGAGAATGGTTTCAGAGCAAAAGTTATATTAAGGTTCCCAGGTAAAAATATGTAGCAAAAAAATTGCAAAGTTATTCATGGAGAAATATTTTACGCATGTCATCCCAAGGGACTAGCTATCTTATTAACAAATTTATATGTCACCTATATGGCTGGCGAGATTAAATGGTGTAATAAGTTAAAGTTTTCTAGTATATAGGTTTTTAGTTACAATTTTTTTTTTGAATTATTTTTTATCTTTTTTAATTTTTAATTTATTTACTAAATTTATAATTAAATCTTTTGTTATTTAAATTCATAACATTTAAAATATGGAAAAATTTTTAGAATTTTGAAAGACTATTATACTATTACACCACGACTAGCTAAACCGGCTAACTTCGTAAATTTTCAGAATAAGTCATGTGTCATTAACGAATAAACCAAAATAAATAATACACAACGACATTATCTACAAAAAATACATAC